>OZ024806.1:13650003-14250003 GCA_964017045.1 Omphiscola glabra | reverse complement strand
ATGAGAGGACAACTGACCTCTCGGATCTGGTGGACAATGCTTCAACTAGAGTGAGTGTAGATTAGGGTGTCACTGTCATTTTGATGTCACTTTCATTGGACTCCGCTGTCATGTGACGCCACTGTTATTGATATCAAGTCATGATATCTCTGTGGTGTTTTTTTTCTTCTTTTTTGTCATAGGCTTATCATTATTTCATTTTATCTGATTGCAGTTATTGTTTTGTTTAATAATGGTATTGAAATATAATTTATTAGTTTAAGACGAGCTAAGGATCTATACAAAAAAAAAATGAGTTTGCCCCCTGGCATGAAGGTTTGTTCAACATTGATTTGATGTGTTCTGTGATCTGACAGGAATTTATTGTCATCTGTGATCTGACAGGAATTTATTATAACTTTTTCGTGATGTCTCTATTTTTCTGGATATGTTGCCTTCCTTCGCTTAAGTTATGACGTAATTTTTTATTTTTTAAAAGTTGTTTCAATCAAATGGGTCGTGGGAAAAAAAATATATTTTTGGTCACCTGACCGGTTTACATTTATTCTCAGATCTCTCGCCTGGAGCAGCAGCAACAACAGCAACAGATCCTGTCCATGGAGATGGTAGAGAACGCTACCTTCAGGACAATCATTTCCAAACTCATTAATGTTGTCCTGGCCATCCTGGCTGTCATTCTGGTGCTGGTCAGCACGGCGGCCAATTTTTTATCTCCCTTTGTTCACTCCACGTAAGTCGTCTACCTTCACTACCTCTTAATGAGTCATCTCCCTCTGTTAACCCCTTGTAGTTCCGCTCCCCTATAACTGATCATAATATTCTTTCTTTACCTTCTGTTGGTTCATCATGGTAAACCTGCAGCATTTTGTGTCAGTGGCATTTGAAATCTTAAAAACAAATTTATCCCATGAATATGTTTTCAGCTTAACGGTTATACACACACAACACAGTTAAACACACACAGCACATAGAGTGATTGGTCCCTTCCTAGCCACATGACTTTTTCTACCGCTACTGCCAAACATAAGGTTACAAGACATTAACCTAAATAGCATTGTCCTGACGTACAATATTGATTTCATGACATAAAGTTAACTGAAAGAATCTATATTACTACAGTTAGCTTTACTACCCGATGAATTGGGGGGGGGGGGGGGTCGTTCCGCAGTGGGGAGAGGGCAAAAAATTTGTGACGTCACAAATTTTTAATCATTTTATTTTATCTAAAATTTTCTAATTTTGGAAAATCTTTATTTAATTAATTTTTAAAACATTAATACCCGGTATGGAAAAATGATGAAAAAACTGTTTTGGCCATTTTACATTCTGCTCGGGGAGGAGTTTGTTGTTTTACGTCATACTTTTCTAATAATACGACATCATAATCCATTATGGGGAAATGTTTTGGTGTGACGAGACACTGGGGGGGAGGGGGGGGGGGGGGGTTTGGTAAAAAAATATGTGACGGGGAGGGGTTCTGAAAAGGTCATTTTTTTTGCATGACGTAATTTGCGAATGACCCCTTATCTATAATTACATATAAATTGCAATCAAATCCATCACGTGAAGACATTTTTGACAAATTTGTTATTGTTTGGTGTTTAAAAAAAACTTTCAAAATTGACAAACATCAGACTTTAAGCAAGATATGTTAATTTAAAAGATGGACTTTAACCATTTTGGAAGGATTAAGTTTCTCTGTGTGTGTTTGCAGCTAAGGGGGAGATTATTCATGATTTTTTTTCTTGTTTCTATGTCATAACAATAACAGGCTTATTTCTCCTTGTCTCGAGTGGTTTGTCTCATTGTCATTTGGTTGCACACATTGCCCAGCAATGTGGCCCTTCGAGTAGCAATCCATGTATCTACACAGGTCCACTGCCACATAAACATTCATTTTCATGTCCCTTCTCAAACACAGATCTCATCAACGCACTAACAAAAACATGACGCACTAACAAAAACATGACGGTCAATGCATGCATAGAAACATAATCCACCACAAACAAAAATGCAAATCGCCACAAAAAAATTACAAAAAAATCCTTGTCACCACACAAAAAACTCCAACTCAAAGATGTTGAATCACAAAGCAAAAAAAGTTAAAGTTTTTAAACAGAGTTACAAATGAATACTTAAATTTTTTATATTAGGTAACAAGTTCCTTTTATTTGTGTGTGTTAATCTACAGGTCCCGGTTGGTGCTATCAATCATTGCCACAATCCTAGCTTGGCTGATCTACCAGAACTATTCATCCATTGAGTTCATCACTCAGTCCATATGGAATTTTTTCACTTGGCCTTGGAGTTGATGATGGCTTCACCTTTCTGGATGGTTGAGTTTTTTTTATTGTACATTTTTCACGAGACTTGTCCTCCATGACGCCGTGCTGAGCTATAATGGAGGAATGGTCCTCTGGTTCAACAGTGCCGTGGGCACACGACAGGGACAAATATCCTTGTGGTGGTAAACTAACTGATGTGTCACAGTACTTTAAGAGGACTTGCCATTGCAGTATTTATTGAAAACTTCATCAGGACTCGAGACATGCTTAAACCAGTGAACGGTGTTTGGTGCTTGGCTCAGAGGCTTGTTATCTGGGACGGGAGTCAGAGCAAGGGTCTGGTGTTGTAAACAAGCAACACATCCCTTAGCACCTCTGCCCCCCCCACCCCCCAGGTACCTTGCCATCTCTGGTTGTTGAAGTAGATCTCAGTAGGAGAACGTATCAGTCTAATGTGTCATGACAAAGGGGGGCTGGTTGTGGGGAAAGGTTGTTTACTTTTGATGACATGTAACACAGTGATGGTTGATAGGATAGTTGTTTGTTTTTAGTTTTTTTTTTTTTTTTGTAACCACATCATTGGCTGAAAGAGATGTACACAAACCTAGTGCTGCAATATTTGTTCAATTCAAGGATTGCTGTATGTTTGTTCAAGTGTTTAACATAGTTATAGCAATTATGTTGTTCAAGTGTTTAACATAGTTATGGCAATTATGTTGTTCAAATGTTTAACAAGGCTATTGCAGTTATGGTATCATTAGTACTGTGTTTAAAATAAGGGTCTCTGAAAGTGAATGAGCTTTCACCATTGCTTTAAAATCCTGTTATGTATCCATCTTTCCAAACTACAGATAGCTTGCTTTTGCTGGCTGATTTAGTCCTAACTGTATTATGCTATTGTCCTATTATGATTGTTGAGGACATTGCTGAGGGTGTAGTTAAAGGTTTTGGGACAGACATTGCTTGACATACTGAGCCCAACGTGGATGGAATGGTTGCTGTCAGGCTAGCAACTGTTTGTTTCAGACTAATGCTCCCCCTGAATTCTCTTGTTCTTTTGGTGTAGATATTTGGCCCACTGATCCATATTGACCCACCAGCTGACCCCTAGCTTTGCATGCACCCCATTGAAAGGTGTGCTGAATTATTAAGTGCTGTTAAAGGTAATTTTCTCTGAGTTGTTGGGGATCCATCATAGCACTATACAACTCAAAACAATTTTTATGATTATGTATGGCATAGTTTTTGTTTTGTTTTGTTTTTTTGTTTTTTAAAATAATATTCTCAAAGCATAGACACCAATTTCACTTTTTAAAAAAGTTTCTCTCTCCTGATTAAGTGCGGGACAAAAAATGAAGAGTAATTTCCCTGTATTAAAGAAAGAGTCATGTCCCTGTATTTCAAAACACTTCACCTGCTTCATTGTGAATAAAAGTATTTATTGACTGTTTATTGGAGAGATCTAGTTTATTTTATGCCTGTTATTCTCTCTCTACAGCGACAGTAGCAACAGCTTTATACGTTTTGAGACTAAAAATATATGTTTTAAATATCTTTTGAATGTCTGTCATACAGCAGATAAGATTAGAAAATGGTTGGGGTTTTTTGTTAAATAGTGCGGGAAAATATTGAGCAAAACAAAATTAGTTTTATTTTGTTTGTAATTGTGTCTGCCACTATGTCAGTGTAATTGTGTATGTCACTATGTCAGAGTAAGTTTGTTTGGACTAAGTCAGAGCAGGAACGTCATTACGAGGAGGGGGGGGGGGGGGGGCTGGGCCTCAAAACCCAAACTTGGCCGGCTTGTTGAGTTGTGTTTTTTTTTTCTTTACTGGCCGCACCACAGTACATAGCACACAGCACACAGTACATTGCACTTTAATAAAACCTGCAAAGTCAAATGGCGTCCCTGTGTCAGAGTAATTGTGTCTGTCACTATGTCAGAGAAATTGTATGACACTAGTCATTTTACTGTCAAATATTGTCATTAAATAAGTATATTTTTTATCCTGATATCTTTCACCGTTCAGTTAACGAATGCCCTGTAAATAACTCTTTGCCCAAGGCTGTCTGTCCATGACCCTCCGGGTAGATCTCTTTGACTGTTGTCTCCCTTTAATTCTGATCTGTGCAATAACTGGTACACCCCACCACCATCCGGTGTGCTTTCCTAATGCTATTTGAAATCTTTGGGTTGGCTGTCTGGCAACTCCACATGTCTTAGATGTAAATATGTTCTCAGAATAACTTTTCATGTAAGGCGGTACGGTACACCTTGTACCTGGTCACTTGTTCCAGGAATGGTCACTGGGACACAATTTTAACTGATCTAGGCATGGAGGAAAACATGTCACCTACACTCTACGCATCACTTGTGTATGTTAGCCATACGCTGACACGTAGGAGAAAAACTGTTTTTTTAAAAAAACACTTTATTACACTTGACATGAGTGTTGTCATCTGATGACATGAGTGTTGTCCAACTGATGACATGAGTGTTGTCCATCTGATGACATGAGTGTTGTCCAACAGATGACATGAGTGCTGTCCAACAGATGACATGAGTGTTGTTGACATGACTGTTGTCTTTAAGCCAAAGTTCCACCCAAGTTCTGCTGCACCCAGGGAGCTGAACGATTTTAAATATTGTTTTGTTGTTAACCAGTTTACCATGTTTCTGAAGGGAGACTTTTTAAACAACAATATCAGAATGATGATAGTTCCATGTGGTTGTTGTTACCGGGGCCAGGGGTTCTCAATTTGGTCATTGGCTGACCACAGTAGGATGGTGGAGTAAGATTGTAGCATGTTTTTATCAGATGCTCGGTCAAGGGTTCTCACAATGCTGCAATAAATTATAATCCAAATATTCTAATTAAACTCAAGGCTGTCATATGTCACAGTGATATCTCATTATTGACCTTGCCCTTGCAGATGTCACATCAGATCTCTGATGTCAAGGTCATGAACTTCAAAATAATGACATCTGACTTTCTTATCTTAGTTTGCATGACTACCCTTGACGCACCAAGAAAATTTTCTTTCTAGACCGTCACACCCCGCCCCCCCCCCCCCCAAAAAAAAGATGGCTAACCCTTTCATCCTTAATTAAATATTTTACTGACCAGTTGACAAGCTTGAATGCTGTCTCCTGACCCATTCATCCACACCCCCCACCCCCCACGTAACACTTTTGTTCTAGCTTTTCTTTTGTGTTATACATAATTGAACCATCAAGATGTCATCTTATCTAGTGTTTCAATTTGATTAGAGTAGATATGTTTATAGAGCCGGACTGACCTATGAGAATGGGTACAACACGCACAATAGTTGCCATTGCTAAAGTAATCATCCTTTGCATGAATGTTTGCTGCCCCGGTACAGTAAATGATAGAATGAGTTGACAAGCACTATAGTACTCATCCTGTGAATGAATGTTTGCAGCCCTGAAGTAGTAAATGATAGAAAAGACATGTAAAAGATTTGTAACATTTTCTGTATCTTTCACAAGTCAATGGCGAAAGGAAAAAATTGTTTTCTGCATGCAAACTAATTAGCAGTTTTGAAGTTATCGATGCTGTGAATTTTGAGGTTGAAAGAATCCACTATGTTTTCCAGTATTGGTCAAAGTCACACCTGTGTACTATAGTCTTGACTTGAATCTCTTCACTGATTCAATTCGTTACCTCATACTTATTCATTATTTTAAACCAATGATAAAACTATTTGAAGTTCCTTGCCGTTATGACTCTTATTATAATTACTTAAGTGAGCAAATCACATAAACGTTGTCACTGTTGAGTCCCCCTGGTCTATAAATACTCAGCCAATAGCTGTCTGAAATGTTTGTGTCATAATATTTGTACAACGAACTGTGCTTCAATGTGAATATTGTGTTTTTTTTTTTTTTTTTGGTCTTTCCTGGAGGTGTCACCTCTTGGTTTGACTGACGTCTGTCACTTGTGTGTGTTTGTCACATGAGAGGCGAGTAATAATTCCTTAACTTTGTGAACAAAATAATTCATTGAGATCAGCCGCGCAGCCATGCTATTTATTTTTCTTAACATCTCAGTAGTTCTCAGCTCATGGAAAGGTATTTAACTTTAGGCCAAGTGTAAAATCAAAAATTACTGATTCAAATTGTAATTTCCTGATGACTTTTCATGTTTAGTATATCCCCCCATATTTTTTTCTATCTAGTAAAATATTCATGAAAACTTGATGCAGAGTTGGCCTCATTGTTGATGTGGTCAGAATAATTCATTGACTGCCTCCCCTCCACAACACACTCACTCACCTTCTTTTTTTTTTTCATCCCGGCATTGGTTAAAAACATTAATTCCCATGGTTTATTTTCAAATTCCAAATTTTAACCCTGTGGATGATTTTTTTTTACCAAAGACTCTGCAATGACCTTATTGTGTTGTATAAAGCTGTCACTAAGTTCCTCGTTCTGCACTGATACACACCACAGTAAACAACACTAGTACAGTGAAGGATAGGTGTCCCTCTGTGGTGTAAAAATAATTTTATGTAATTGTAGAAGTGTCATTAGATGTGGCCTCATGTCAATGTCTTGTTAAAAATGTCATCATGCCCTTTGTATAAATGGGATCATATAATTGTTAGTAAAGTTATCATGTCATATTTCCTATGTTAAGATATGTTCTAAGTTATTTCCTATGTTATGATATGTCCTATTTTATGATGTGACCTATGTCATGATATGCCCTATGATATGTCCTATCTTATGATATGTCATCAAATTAAGTTAGAAGTGTACTCATGTTAACACAGTTGGCCTCCTACTTCATGTCCAGTGAGTTGAAAGATAGTTTTAAATTATGTCCCTTCTGTTTGACCTGGTCTGACCTGCATGAGTGTCGGGCCAGCATGCATGGCCCCATTTAGGTTGACGTACACATGGCCAAAAGCATTAGAGGCTTGGCATACATTGTAAATATGGCCTACTTTAAAACAGTACATGGCCTTCGACCCACTTAAAAACAAATTCTTTGATTTGACTCCACTGAATGTTGATGGCAGTGTTTATTGCTCTACTATTCCTGTTTTTGTTCAATGAATGACTTAAATAAATAAACATTAGAAAATAAAACCGTTTTTTTTTTCCTATGTGTTATTTCCTGATTTAAAACTTGGTTGAATTAATTTAGGCCTTGTCAATCAAAAGTTATATACAATACGCATCATTGTAAAATTAATTATAGCAGACCTTGAAAATGCATTTCTATCTTTAAAAAATCTATACATAGATTCACATCCTGGACTTTAAATAAAACAATAAGAAGTTAAATGTCACACCCAAAAAATACACAAAACAAAAATCCAACCAAAAAATACACAAAACAAAAATCCAACCAAAAAATACACAAAACAAAAATACAACCAAAAAATACACAAAACAAAAATCTAACCAAAAAATACGCAAAACAAAAATACAACCAAAATATACACAAAACAAAAATACAACCAAAAAATACACAAAACAAAAATACAACCAAAAAATACACAAAACAAAAATACAACCAAAAAATACACAAAACAAAAATACAACCAAAAAATACGCAAAACAAAAATACAACCAAAAAATACACAAAACAAAAATACAACCAAAAAATACGCAAAACAAAAATACAACCAAAAAATACGCAAAACAAAAATACAACCAAAAAATACACTAATACACACAAAAATATTCACAACAAAAATAGCTCATAGAAGCTTTTTCTAAAAAAAATGAGATACAAAAGCTGTGAAATGTGAACATTAGTTTAATTGAAGTCATTTCTGTTTGATTTTATTATAGGCCCTAAGAAAGTGGCATTTATATTTTACTGAATGGTCCTAATACTTCAATTCTGTAGTCCCAGTAAAACAGAGTTAGGATTAGTTTATATAATAATAACAACCACCAAAAAGTAATAATAACGTGGTTTTTGTTTGTTTTTTTTTAAATTAAAAAAGTATATCTTTAATACTTCATCAGAGAACTGCAGTAGACAAATAAGACCCGGTATCTCTTTGCACAGATACTATAGTATAGGGCGCTGGTTCTTAACCTTTAGCTGTTCCGCATCCCCTTTGTTTACAAAACATATTTCCTGCATGTCCCAAGTCCTGACCCCCCCCCCCCCCCCAAACCTGAAACCATGATAGTGATATTGAATGTCAAATCATTTTCTTGTTTAAAACTCTCCACACCAAATATTAGTTGGCACCAAAATGTAATAGAGGTAAAATAAACTAGTCTCACGTTGTAAACATTTAAGGAAGAACTTACGGTTGTCTCATGGCAAAGTGTGGCTGAGTCAGAGATTATGTTACTGAAACCAAATGTTTTTGAATAGATGGAAAAATTAACTATTATGATTCGTATTTGTCATATCATAATCACAACAGTAACGTTTGAAATTTAAAAAAAAAAATTAATGAAAATAAATTGCATGACCTTAATTTTCTGGTCTTAATAGGAATTAACCACCAAAGTAACCCTTCAATCGGGCGCATTTTGAGAGTTTCAACTTTGTGCCAGGAAAACGAAAGCCTGATTGCTGCAGACAAGAGAAGGAACCGAATGCTTCATTGTGATTGGCTGCCCGTGCCGTTACACGTCACTTCCCGATACGAGCGCTGGGGCAGCTGCAGACGTATTTGAAGGCCATCATGTTGAGGTAGCAGATGCCACCGCACTTGGCCTGGCATAGTTGGATGCAAGGCCGGCCGCTCAGCATGTCGTAGCTCTTGTCGGACTGTTGATCGTCCGAGAAAGGCGCTGTAGATGGAGTCAGTGTTAGTCAGAGGCTGCTTTACTGAGATGGTTTTAAAAGAGTGAGGGTTTGGTGGGGTGGGAGGTGACTTAAAGGGCTTGATGATTATGGGGAATTAATTAAATTGCTAGATGGTTATAAGGAATGAATTAAATGGCTAGATGGTTATAGGGAATGAATTAAATGGTTAGATTGTTATAGGGAATGAATTAAATGCTAGATGGTTATTGGGAATGAATTAAATGGCAAGATGGTTATAGGGAATGAATTAGATGGTTATAGGGAATTAATTAAATGGTTAGATGGTTATAGGGAATGAATTAAATGGTTAGATGGTTTTAGGGAATGAATTAAATGGCTAGATGGTTATAGGGAATGAATTAAATGGTTCGATGGTTATAGGGAATGAATTAAATGCTAGATGGTTATTGGGAATGAATTAAATGGCTAGATGGTTATAGGGAATGAATTAAATGGTTAGATGGTTTTAGGGAATGAATTAAATGGCTAGATGGTTATAGGGAATGAATTAAATGGTTAGATGGTTATAGGGAATGAATTAGATGGTTATAGGGAATTAATTAAATGGTTAGATGGTTATAGGGAATGAATTAAATGGTTAGATGGTTTTAGGGAATGAATTAAATGGCTAGATGGTTATAGGGAATGAATTAAATGGTTCGATGGTTATAGGGAATGAATTAAATGCTAGATGGTTATTGGGAATGAATTAAATGGCTAGATGGTTATAGGGAATGAATTAAATGGTTAGATGGTTTTAGGGAATGAATTAAATGGCTAGATGGTTATAGGGAATGAATTAAATGGTTAGATGGTTATAGGGAATGAATTAAATGCTAGATGGTTATTGGGAATGAATTAAACTGCTAGATGGTTATTGGGAATGAATTAAATGCTAGATGGTTATAGGGAATGAATTAAAGTTATAGGGAATGAATTAAATGCTAGAGGGTTATACATGGTTGTATGAGTTTTGAATTAAATGACTAGATGGTTATATGAGTTTATTATATTTCTTTTATGTTCTGTACATTAAACAAATGTTCGGCCTACGGTAGGTAGAGTGTGGAATAAGGTGGATCTTTGGCACCTGATGTGTCTGTGTGTGGCCATCGTGTAAACAATATAAAGGGATTTAAAATTGGAAGGTGAACTAGCTGTCAATAATTAAACAAAATAATACATAGCTTACCTCCCTGAATCTGATACGTCATGCAGCAGATGGCAGTAGCCAAGGAAATGTAGCGAAGGAGCGCAGACATGTTGGATCTGTTGACATCAGACATGAATAAAATAATTGTTTAGAAGTGTAGGCCTTTAGCTATCCACGGATTCAGTGCTGGAATGGATTGACTAATGCAGAGAATTGGTGCTATTAGGGATACAGATAGGGTTCAGGTTAGGTTTAGGGATACATTTAAGGTTCAGGTTAGGTTTAGGGATACATTTAGGGTTTAGGTTTGGTTTAGAGATACAGATCGGGTTAGGTTTAGAGATACAGTTAGGGCTCGGGCTAGGTTTAGGGTTACATTTAGGGTTCAGTTTAGGTTTAGGGATACATTTAGGGTTCAGATTAGATGTAGGGATATATTTAAGGTTCAGGTTAGATTTAGGGATATATTTACGGTTTAGGCTAGGTTTAGGGGTACATTTAGGGTTCAGGTTAGGTTTAGGGATACATTTAGGGTTCAGGTTGGGTTTAGGGATACATTTAGGGTTCAATTGAGGTTTAGGGATACAGTTAGGGTTAAGGTTTTTTTTTAATATAATATACATCAGAAATTATTATAAAACTTTTTAAAAAGTTAACTGGTATGCAAGGTAGTAGCTAGAGTTTGTGCTTCCTGGGGCGTCTTTTAATTTGCCTGCCCCAGTTAAAGAAAATTAATAAATTATACAGTTTACTCACTCAAATTTTAGCTATATAAATTATTATAAAGTATGTGAAACGTATTAAAAATTTCGCCAAAAATTAATGCCGACTGAAGCGGATGGCCTCCATTTTGCATACGCCCCTGCTAGTATGACTTCTATATTTAATATCAAATTATTCAATGTGACAAATGCAAGTCATTTTCAAATATATATATATATTTGGTATTACACATTGTTAATTTGCCTTGATGTAAATTCCTTTTAACTTTTAATTTTGTTGTAGGCCTCTGCTGATTATCAGGCCCCTAATGAGTAACTTTTATCAAAATAGCTTTTAGCTCAATCTTGTGCTGCATACGGTAGGGTACTAGCTTCTATGGTTCACAATAATTATGATTAGCTGCTCTACTATTGAGTCTGGTTACAGATAAAGGTTAGCGGAAATTTGCTCTCAAGAAACTTGTTAGACAGAAAAGTGTTTGAAAGGAAGTATCTCCAAACGGAAGTTTGTTTGAAACGAAATAATGGAAAGAAAAAACAACAAAAAATTGTATCTAATTAAAACGTTTAATTTTTCACAAAAACCTTTTGCACTAGATCATTTTGTGCCAGAATCGACCTGATCACCCCACAGACAGATTCAGACCCAACATCAATCTGTTATTTAAAATGGTCATGATCGATTTTCGAAGGACGAACTAACATGAAAAGTTGTCGCAACGAAACAACGCAGCTTTAATAGTTGCACTACAAGTAGCAAGTTACTAGGAACGTATTTGGCTGTTTTGTGTGTTTTTGTTAATTCTTTGTTTGTTTCTTTGTACGTTTGGCCCACTTTTACAAGTACCCTTCTGCTTTAGTGCAGTCATCATCATCATGTCCCTTAGTCCTTGGAACGTTGGGGCGCCACAGATGACATGAGAACTATCCTTCTCCATTCTTCTCGGTCGTCTGCACTACGCATAGCATCGCCTAGTTTTAATCCAGTCCACGCTTTGATGTTATCTTCCCATCTTTTTCTCTGTCTTCCTCTTCCTAGTTGTGCCCTGCAAGATTTCTTTGGCGAGCCCTTGTTTTCTGGCCACGTGGCCATACCACTCAAGTTTGCGCCCAAATTATTGCAGAACTGACCAGTCAACCGCATATATAAACAGCTATTTGATCCTCTAATTTTTTGGTAAAATAAATATCTTCAGTTTGGATTAAGAAAGATTCACTGTTATGTGTACCGGAGATCTTCTACAACTCTTCAGTAAGCTTTTAACAAGCCATGTGCAGTTGGTTCAGAGCTCGAAAGTGAGGCCCAGGTCACTTACTCTTTTTAACCCCTGTACCCCCACCCCCAAAAATATATTATTAATAAACCCGAAATCAACCCCCCCCCCCCCCAAATCCTGTGTTATTATTTGTTAAATTCAAATAGACAACTGGACAACTGTTGAAAACCTTAGCATAGTCAACGTTGTCAAGTAGAGATCCCAGTAACAATATCCACCATTTCATCTATTTACTTTCGTTCTATCCACATTTCTCTGTCAACTTTCTCTCCATCCACCTTTACCCGTGTCAACTCTCTCTCTCTCTCTCTCCCTCAATTCACCTGACAACTTTTCCATCCATATTTTCATCTTTCATTGATATCCATCTTTTCCTCTGCCACCTTTCATCCTTATCAATCTCTACTCCCCTTCTCTCATTCCCCTGCATCTTATCTTCAAATTCGTTGTCCGGCCTTGTTGTCACCCCTCTCGCCATTCATTCATTCATTAATTCACCTAATTCAATCTTCACCGTGCGGCCCATTTCTTCTCGCCACCCCCCCCCCTCCTTCCCCATAACGTGTGGCTTCCTATTTAAGTTCTGGTCAAATGTCTTCAAATTTCCTGCTAAACTGACATAAAAAATATCCCTCTAAATGCTCATTCCCGGTGGCTACATATTTTTTTTCTCCTATCGACACCTCGCCTCCAACTATTAGCAATATTGTGTAGCGATAAATCACCGCCTGTGGCGAGAGAGCGTCTGAGATTGATTCTCGATGGTGTAGTTACTACATTTCATTGTAGTGGTCATGGTGCTACAATGGTCCTCACACGTCTCCTAATAAATCCCTATGTCGCTCAAGCAAAATACCTCTGTGTTGTTTTTTATTTATAAATTTTAAGATATTTTTTCTTAAAGGTGGATTTTGAAGCTGTTGGTGTGTAAGATTTTCTAAATTTATATAGATACACATAACAACAGTGATTCTCACACACTTGACACTTATTAGTAGTTGAAAATGAAGACAGTTCGTCGCGAAACGCTTATTTTGAGTCACAGTAGCAGGAAACATGAACTTTCTAACAGATGTAGCAATGCACTTTAAGGTGATGCTTCTTGTTGTTGTTTTTCTCACGTATAAAATATCATAAATATCATAAATATCATTTCCTTTCAGAATGTTTGCTGCTTTTTTTTGGGGGGGGCGGGGGTGATGGGGACTTGAAGTGGGTTGGAGGGGGCAAAGCTATGAATTCGATGAGCAATTCAGCGAGCAAATAACCACCCCTCTCCACCCAGCCCCTCCATACACAAAAATGTTAATTTATTATGTTTTGGGGGTGAACATTTATTGAGCTTCCGAAATGAAAAAATGAAGAAGAAAAAAGCCACCGAAATACGAAATGTGAAGCGCGCGCTCCTGACTTGATTCTGTGACGTCATAAACAAATATCTTTCAGAATTTTCGCACACATTTTTATTCATCACGGAAAAACACCCTTCATGTAAATTACTTTTTGATTGGTGAGTTAATTGCAAGGAAAAAAATTTAACCACCATCCAATGTCTCATTACGAACAGAAACCTCTGTTAGCCTATTATCGAGTATTTACCAAACGATTCTTGTGCCATTACTTTGAATAATTAGCCGACCCTTGCCCTGAATATCTTCAAAAACTTATTTCTAAAAATGCATCCATACAGAGCCTGTGCTCTTCAACATAGTTCTTACTGAGACTTCCCAGTGTGGATGGACACAGAAAGGAGTCATACGGGGTGCGCTCTTTTGAAGCTATTGCGCCTAAATTATGAAACAGTTTGCCTCAATGTTTGAGGACATTGAAAAGGATAAAAAGTCATTTAAGAACCATTTAAAGACTTAAAGAAATATATTTTAGAACATCATAGCGCTGTGAGCATGCTAAAATAGCATGGACCGAAGCGCTATAAAAGTACTCAATCATCGTTATCACAACAGTTGGGGCAAACTCGCACTGTATTGTTTTAGATTCCCCGGTCCGTGACAGGACCTTGAGTAGAAACTGTCGTCACGGAATGAAGACACGACAAACGGTTGTGGTGTGAAAATTACCGGAAACGAACAGACCAAACGGAAATTTGCGAATTCTCTTTTTTTTTTATTTATATTTTTTATAATTGATATACGAGTCCACTGAAAAGCGGGTGTGTGGGGGGTGGTAAGGGGGTGGGATATAATGATACATTTCTACACTGACGCCACTCCACTAGAATTTAGGTCAATTGATATCACGTGCTGATTCCAATCATATTCCTCCTCTCACCTTCCAGTGTTCCCTTCAGCTTGTAACTATTTCATACGTTTCAACATTCGGTTGTAACTATGTTATACGTTTTCAACATTCGGTTGTAACTATGTCACGAGGATTGTGTAAAAAAAGATATGGGTTGTCAATATTACTTACGCTCAGGTATGTAGAAAGATGTTTGTGGTTGGGTTGGGGGGGGGGGGTCATTCCAAAGTGACACTTGTCTTAGCCGGAATTTTCTGTAAACTTCATATTTTTTATGCGTTTAATGCAAGCCTGCACAACTCACAATGTAAGGTGGGCCGTAATACTTTATGAAAAATTTGTGCGGGCCGAAAGATAATAGGACAGGGGTGAGAGCTATTAAGAAAATAATAAGAACATAGGGTGTTTTGTTACCCGCCAAGTGGGTGCTAGCGGGCCGCATCCGGCTCGCGGGCCGTATGTTATGCAGGCCTGCTCTAATGGATTGCGGTTGTCTTAATTAGTGGACGCCAACTTAAAGGACCGCCCCCAGTCGATGCAACCTCCAGCTACTCCACCGTTCAAGTTGTCTCTAAATATGGCAATATTGCTTGGGGTGGCACTGATTCTTGGGGTGGCACTTATTCTTGGTGTGGCACTGATTCTTGGCGTGGCACTGATTCTTGGGTTGGCACTGATTCTTGGGTTGGCATTGTTTCTTGGGTTGGCACTGATTCTTGGGGTGGCACTGATTCTTGGGTTGGCACTGATTCTTGGGTTGGCACTGATTCTTGGGTTGGCACTGATTCTTGGGGTGGCACTGATTCTTGGGTTGGCACTGATTCTTGGGGTGGCACTGATTCTTGGGTTGGCACTGATTCTTGGGTTGGCACTGATTCTTGGGTTGGCATTGTTTCTTGGGTCGGAACTGAATCTAGGGGTGGTTTATTACTTATTCCATTAAGTAAGCCGACGTGTGTACAAAGTCTGGTATCTTTATTTGAACGAGTCCATTCTAACAAATTACTGTTTAACCACTAACTACTCTGGCCATTATGTGTGTAGCTAGACCATTTGGACCAGATCTTAAGTCCCCTTTGTCCCAGCTTATCTTGACCTACATTGTATCACAAAGTAATAATATCTTTTTATACCATTCGAAATACATCACTAATAGTATTTTTGTTAAGGAACACCATGAAATTAGAACAACAAATGTAAACGGCGATTGACAAAATGTTTCTTGTCTTAATTTTAAAAGAATCAACTTCTTTGACGGTCCTAAATCTAACCTGATAAAGGAAATCGCACCTCTAACTCTAAGTACTGTTTGCTCAAGTCAACTGGACTCCCTGCTCAAACGTGTCCGCCCTGCCCACCCATTATTTGGGTGGCCACTAAATCAAGCATTGCTATATATGATTTCTTCATTTTATTTTATTGTATTCTTTTTATATTTAAAAAAAATCCTAACATGAATAAACTCCAGGGGCTTCCTGACAACTTCTCGTTCGCAATAATGCAATGTGTTCTGGTTATAGGTTACACATGACGTTTCACTCTTACACAATGACATTTCAATATAACGCATGGCGTTTCATTATTACACATGACGTTTCACTATTACACATGACGTTCAACTCGAAACACGTTACCTTTCCCATTTTTCGTGTTGTTTTCATGTAAAAAAAAATATATTTTATATTCGAGAAATGGGGGAGATAGATTCCTCCTTATGTCCGGCTCATTCCAAGTTACGACATCGCAATTAATTGCCATATATGTTTCGAAGGCGGTGCTACCTAACGTTAAACAAACAAGGAGTGAATATATTAAAGTGTGTAAAACTGTCAAACAATTTAACGTCAGCGCATCTCCTCGGATGATGGACATGACGTCACGCCACCTCAACCACTCAATAATTTTCAACACCCCCCCCCCCTTTTTTTTTCTTCTATGTGTTCGACACTGATGGTATCTGTATCATTACAGTGGCGTGTCCCCCCAAAGCAGTTTAACGACAGTGGCCATGATGCCTGATAGATTTTTTTGGAAGAAGGAAACCATAAAAAAAAAACCGATACGTTCCTACATGCTTGCGGCTTCGTTCCAGACATTAAGTGACTCGAGGTAAACGAGCAGGCGACAATTTGTCGTCTGCCAGCTTGAAACCTCTCAATCTTTCAACGGTCTTTGCGTTTCGGATAATTTCATGCTTTTTAAATTCACGTTACACTCCCCTGCGTTATCACACGGACAACGATTCCATATTTCCGGACATTATTTTTTGGTATCCGTTATCATCTTATCCCGACCTACTTATTGTTCGACTCCGTGAAAAAACGAATCCGAATTCCTGGTCAAGACAAAGACGTCTAGTATTGGCTCGACCAAATTGGTGGTCTAAAAATATCACGTTATATTTTATGGAGCTCTCAATGGGATTCTCCAAAAAAAAAAAAAACAATATTTAAAAAAAAAAAAAATTAGGGATAATAAAGTGTTGATGGATCACGTGATCTTACGTGTCGATGGATCACGTGATCAGGGCTGTTTGCGTGAATTCCGTGTACTTTTAAATTCTTTTGAAATTATGGACGGTTAATATCTTAATTTGAGAAATTATTTTTTAAATTCTGAAATGGAATTGAAATTAAATATATGCTGGTGTGGGAATTCATCGTCTGACATCAAACAATCGACTATTCTAGAAGGATATGTTAAAGAAACTAAATAAAATGGGGATGATACATCCCACCCACTTCATCACTGATACCTAAGATCACATCCCACCCACTTCATCACTGATACCTAAGATCACATCCCACCCACTTCATCACTGATACCTAAGATCACCTCGACCAGAACGAATTCTTTCTCTTAAAGTTACGGCCGAAAATTACTTCTGTTCCCCAGTCTGTACGAATTTACCAGCGTGCCCCCCCCCCCGCCCCCCCCCCGCCCCCCCCCCCCCCAGTGGTTACCAAAATGTAAGAGATCACTAAAGAAGTCATTATTATAACTAAGGGAGCTAGTTCACTGGTGGCTGATGTCTACGCTAGAGAAAGACTTCAGTTGTCTTATGTTCAAATGGTTATAGTGGTCAAATGTTGTCTTGGTTTATACATGTATTTATTAATTGCGCTAAAAATAAATATTTTCAATGTGATAGCAAAAAAAGACATTTCCATTTTTTTGGATCAATAAAGAATCTTGTCTTATCTTATCTTGTCTAATCTTATCTTGTCTTATCTTATCTTGTCTTATCTTGTCTTATCTTGTCTTAACTTATCTTGTCTTATCTTACGTAAAATGATATCGCTATACATTATTTATAAATGGTGATTGGTCGGTGTGGGGTGCAGCGGTTTGTTCACACCCCGGGGATAATTCATAAATTGTTCGTCCATGAGACACAATGACGGGTCCGACACTGGGGCGTGTAAGAAATTGAGAGATTTTTGTATGTATGGTAACAAGGTGAAACACGCCATCATCATGACATCAACATGACATCAACATGACATCATCATGACATCAACATGACATCATCATGACCTCAACATGACATCAACATGACATCATCATGACATCAACATGACATCAAAAAATGACATCATCATGACATCAACATGACATCAAAAATGACACCATCATGACATCAGCAACTTTACCTAAAATAAATATTAATTTGCAAAGTGTATTAAATTTGGTTCCTCAGTTGAGATAACCTGTTATAAATAAACTTGAAATAAATGAGACAACCTGTTATAAATAAACTTGAAATAAACGAGACAACCTGTTATAAATAAACTTGAAATAAATGAGACAACCTGTTATAAATAAACTTGAAATAAACGAGACAACCTGTTATAAATAAACTTGAAATAAATGAGACAACCTGTTATAAATAAACTTGAAATAAACGAGACAACCTGTTATAAATAAACTTGAAATAAACGAGACAACCTGTTATAAATAAACTTGAAATAAACGAGACAACCTGTTATAAATAAACTTGAAATTAACGAGACAACCTTTCAGAAAAAAGGACATATTTAATTTCTTATGAGTTACATGAGCTGCCCTAAAAAAGACTTTTTCAGGATTGCCGTTCGGTCTTGTGACACGGAACACGTTGGATGTGCTTTTATGTTGACGCTTCACAACTCGCGATCGGAAATAAATACGATTGGAAGTCAGATATTGATTCGTTTGATTTTAAATCAAAAGTCTAATTCTTCTCCAAGTTTTACACTTGACAAGAGCATTTGACAGTTCGACTGTCTTATCCCCCCCCCTCCCCCCAACTTCCCATCTTTGAGACAAATTTTCTCATGGTTAAACGTGACCCAAGATATTTGAAATCTGTTTCTGACATTAGTCACGCGGTGCATTTTAGTCTCTCCAAACTTCTGGCGATTTTTGAGTTACCGCTCTCTGAAATAAATCAATCAAGAAATGGACAGCCTATAGGTCAAGTTTTTTTTTTCCAAGTATTGGTTGGGGGGGGGGGGGATGACAGTTTCCAAATATTATAGGATCCTTTGACAGAACCGTGACAAATAGATCCATTCTCATAGTTCGTCCAACCATTCGTCGCCTAATGAAAACCATCTGTCACTGTTATTATATGTCTCGTCTTGGCTGTCTGTTGAGTTTGTGAGTCTGGCCCTCAACCTCTCCATCTTTCTCCATCTCCCTCGCTATCTATGTCTCTATCCCTCTCTTTCTCTCTATCTTTCTCTCTCTATCACTCTCTTTCTCTCTATTTTTTCATTTCCTTTATTTGTCTTTCAAGTGAGAGGGAGAGAGAGTCCAAGAGGTAAAACAAAGCTATAGGGAGAGCGCAAAATGAGAAAGAGCAGGGAGGGATTGGGGAAGTCCAAAAACATAAGAGAACGCGACAAATAAGAGTGATTCGGATCATTATAAAGAGCGTGATGGAGAGAAGGGTGAAATATAATTATAGAAAGAGAGAATTAGAGATGGTGGAAAAATAAGAGACAGATAAGACGTGAAGTGCGAATGAGAGTAAGTGAGAGAAAGAGAAAGAAAGAGAGAGAAAGAGAGAGAAAGGGGGAGAAAGAGACAGGGAGAAAGACAAGTCATGTTGTTATAGCCAAGTCGGTAATTACTAAATGCTGTTGAACTGTTGAGTGTTGGGAGGTGGGAGAGGTGTGGGGGCAGTACCGACGTCAGAGAAGTGATCACTTTGCTATCAATTAAGTAACTTAACGAGACGTCAGGACTAGCAATAGCTGTTAACGGTTACCCAGGATTCCTTAAGTCACGTGGCAACGGGGGGGGGGGGGGGTCTTGGCAGGAGGGGGTGGGGGAAAGGGGGTGGGGAATTGGGATGTCGATGTTTGGGAATGTAGTCCGGGTTCAAGAGGAGGTGAGTAGAAAATCGTGTTTGGATCTACAAACATGAACAATGTCTCCAATGATCTACAAACATGCACAATGTACCCACTCTTTGTAAGAGAAAGACAGCTCGGGACATGTATCATGTAAAAATTATTTTTAAAAACAACAACAAAGATGGTGGATCTCTTGATTCCGAAATGGCAATACTATTGTATACATCCGTAAGCTTTAAGAGTTGTTTGGGGGGGGGGGTTTGTTTTAAAATGAGAGTCGAGTCAATGTACCTCCAAGGTTGATTAAAGGCGAGAGGGATTCGTGTTTATGTTATTTTTAAAACAATTCAACAATCCAACAACCCAACAACCAAACAATCCAACAATCCAACAACCCAATAATCCAACAACCCAACAATCCTACAACCCAACAACCCAGCAACCCAACAATCCAACAACCCAACAATCCAACAACCCAACAATCCAACAACTCAACAATCCAACAATCCAACAACCCAACTATCCAACAACCCAACAATCCAACAGACGAACAACCCAACAACCCAGCAATCTAACAATCAAACAACCCAACAATCCAACAGACGACCAACCCAACAACCCAACAGACGAACAACCCAACAACCCAACAGACGAACAACCCAACAGTCCAACAGACGACCAACCCAACAACCCAACTACCCAACAATCCAACAACCCAACAATCCAAAAACCCAACAACCCAACAACCCAACAATCCAACAACCCAACAATCCAACAACCCAAAAATCCAACATTCCAACAATCCGACAATCCGACAATCCAACAACCCAACAATCCAACAACCCAACAATCCAATTACCCAACAATCCAACAACCCAACAATCCAATAACCCAACAATCCAACAACCCAACAATCCAACAACCCAACAATCCAACAGACGACCAACCCAACAACCCAGCAACCCAACAGACGAACAACCCAACAACCCAATAATCCAACAATCCTACAGACGAACAACCCAACAGACTTGGGACAAAGCTGTGTCTCAACAAATCTGTCTCTTCAGTCTTAAAAAACAAATATGCACTCTCAGACCCCCCCCCACCCCCCCCCCCCCAGAGCACCCCGTCTTTATTTTCTCTAAACATCCATTCGGCTTCGACTTCCTTTTGCCCTATCTCTCCCCAACAAAAGCTTTCAATTCCTAGTACAGTGTGTTATGACGTAGAGCTATCAGATCTCACATAATAAATAAACTAGCGCTAAACCGTGAACAATGATGGGATTTTTCACACTTTAGTGAAGATTTAGGTGTAAATAATTTCTACACCTGACTTGACATTTACATAGCTTATTTATATTCCTCAGTAGAAAACAAAAAATATATTTTTAAACATCCCACACTCAACATCAAATTTGTTGTGATTATTATGTTTATATGATTTTATCATTTTAAATCCGAAGACCTTACACATCCAAAACGAGTGTAAGAATACATACATTTGATAGAATATATATATATATATACACTTGATTTTTTTATATAAAAGGATGCCGGAACTGTCGCTTTGATCGGGTTGGGCAGAAATTGAGGGCGCCGAAGGCTCCAGCGCGAAATACGGCAAGGGGTTGGGGGAGGCAACGCTATTGTTAGTACATTCGAAATGGAGAGATGCATCTCGGCGCATATCTGAATTCAATTTTTTTATCACTGTACACTTGATCTGAGAGCAACTAAAGAGATGCCTGAATGCGTGTAGTTTCCAATGACATGGGTGTGATTATACAAATCCTTTATTTTTATCTGTTAACGTATAATGATGTTTTTATTTTTATTTAAATTATATATATATATATATATATATATATACTTATATAAATATATATAATAGATATATAAATTTGTTTAATATATATAAATACTTTTTAAAATTATATTAGCAAATGATTTTTGTTTAATAATCATACCAAACAAACAAACAAACAGATAAGCTCTCATTCCACTCTATGCACATGGCGGGAGAACAAGATGCCCATTGTGACTGCATTGTGACTGCATTGTGACGGCATTGTGACGGCATTGTGACTGTATTGTGACTGCATTGTGACTGTATTGTGACGGTATTGTGACGGCATTGTGACTGCATTGTGACTGTATTGTGACGGCATTGTGACTGCATTGTGACGGCATTGTGACTGCATTGTGACTGTATTATGACTGCATTGTGACTGTATTGTGACTGTATTGTGACGGCATTGTGACTGCATTGTGACTGTATTGTGACGGCATTGTGACTGCATTGTGACGGCATTGTGACTGCATTGTGACTGTATTATGACTGCATTGTGACTATATTGTGACGGCATTGTGACTGCATTGTGACTGCATTGTGACTGCATCGTGACGGCATTGTGACGGCATTGTGACTGTATTGTGACTGTATTGTGACTGTATTGTGACGGCATTGTGACTGCATTGTGACTGTATTGTGACTGTATTGTGACTGCATTGTGACGGCATTGTGACTGCATTGTGACGGCATTGTGACTGCATTGTGACTGCAGAGTAACTTGTTTGCAACTTTATTTTGAAAGTGTTCATTATTAAACATGGGTGTTTTTTTTGTTTTCCAGTGATATGAGAATAATACCAGCGAGTCTCCGAGTTGTATTTTTTGGCATGACGTCATTGGATTCTGTTCAGTTTTATCTTATGTCCCCCAAGCGCATATAATATTAAAGACACACTTTTATTTTAGGATGCTAAACCTGTTTCGAGATGACGGTGTCATCTTACAGTGTCATCCCACGGTGTCATCTTACAGCGTTATATCAAGACCGAAATTTAATAAAGACTTGTGAGTTTTTACAAAAAATATTTCACAACTTTCTTTTCAGTTTATTGTCCACGTAGATTTTGTTTCAGTTGTTCTTTAATTCCTTTGAGTGTACTTAAAAGCTTCAAGATAACAATCTAAATCAACAATAATCTAAAGCCTTAAGTAGTGTGTCAGTCATCGGGTATAGAGATTTGTTAGTGAGCCCATTTGGTCTAGAGATTAATTGTGTAGCTGTTTCAATGCAGTTTGTACTGGTGACGTTTTTGGCTATAAGCGATGACGTAATTGTTATTATGGTTTTAGCCGTTGGTATGCAGTAAAGAGATTCGAATGACGGAGGCACGGAGAGAAGTGATGTGAATGGAGAACCTTTATAAAGTATTCAACGTCGTGTTGTAGATGAGTGCCTTTGTGACGAGAGTTTGTAGCCCCTTAGAGTACAACCGAGCCATCGAACGAACAGCCAATGCCAAAGATAAATACTTTAAAAAATGCCCAAACGTACAAAGAAGTTTTCGCCCAATAATTAAACTTCATAGCCGACCGTGGCTTTCTCGAAATGTGCCAATGTAAATCCTCGCCACCCGGGATAAGAACGGGTACTTCAGCTAGTAGATATATATCTATATAAAATTATTTGACTTCTACGTGATAACATTGGTTCATGAATATGTAAATTACTGAGAAATCCTTAACATCAGACGACATAAAAAATCCCAAACAGACTACCAAGAGACCCATCAGGTATAAAAAATTCATAAATGTCTTTCTGCGACGTGATATTTAAGTTCAAGTACTTCCATGTGGGACCAAGATTTTTGTGAAAATGTACAAGCACTGTAAAAAAGACTCAATTTTTTTTTTCTGCAAAAAAAATTAAATCTCTGCTCGTAGAGAAGAAATAAAATGAAAGGGAGGCCACCGCACTGTGGGTCTAAAACAACAGAAGCATCTCTTCCATAATTGATGTCGTTCGCATCCTGGCAGTGTTACATTATCACGATGTCAGGGTTTTGTCATCACGATGACAGTACAATAATCACGATGATACAAGACAATAATGATGACTGGCAGTACTTAGTAAAGATGATGCCCATGATATAGCTTTGGAAATATTTCATGGGTAGGTTTTTATCACTGGGTGAGAAGTATCAAATGATAGACATAGGGTGGCGAGCGGTTGGGGGGGGAGAGGGTGTGTGGTAGGGGGGAGAGGAGAGCAATAAATTTTGATTTTTACTTTTATTATTTATTTTTTAAATTAATTGTTAGCATTGATGTGTTAGTTCACCCCCTCCCAAAAAGACACACACAAAAACTAATATCCCCCCCCCCATACACAATGGGGTATGGGGTCCTACGGAATAAAAGGGACCAGAACCTTTGATTTTAAGTATACTCGTTATTTTTAAAATGTGTTGAATAGGATATTAAACTTTGAGTTAGCTGATATCCCACTTGAAATGCTTAGAAAATATACATATTTTAGAGGATATTAAGAACTAGATTCGTGATACCCGTACAAAAGATTAATGTCACCAGTCTAGACATGGAAGGGATGAGGTTGTGGCAAGATGAGGTCCATGATAAGCTGCTGTCTACGTAGACCAAATATCTCACGAGTGATCGTGATTTAGAACATGTTCCTTGAGTTCATACATGTTGGGGAGTTCATGCTGGACATTTTAGGTGGGGGTTAAGCTTCCTGAATAAATGTCAAGTTGTATTGAGTAAATGTCAAGTTGTGTTGTGTAAATGTCAAGTTTTTAAAAATAAATGTTAAGTTTTATTTAATTATGTTAAGTTGTGCTGTACAAATGTCAAGTGTGCTTTTACCAATGTCAAGTTTTGTTGCGAGAACGTCAAGATACCATACAGGGGTTAAAGTTCATTGAGTTCCAAGTTTGTATCCATGTCTCATTTACGTATGCCGTGACATCTTCGTCATCATCACCATGTGACGTCTGCTAAGAGTATTAACATAATATTGACATATCTTGGTGTAAAAACTGTTTGGATTTTCTTTCAATTCCCAAAATCGAAAAGGTAATAATTCAATACAACGTTTGGAATAACACAGTCGAAGTCAGCATCAGATAATGGCAGGATTGTATCTCTCCCACTCTGGTTCAAAGGAGTATCTCTCGAACTCCTCTTGAATAACTCTTTGGGGTTACCGCGTGTCTCTCCGAGATTTCAGTGGACGAGATTTGATGAATCTCGTGAGACTAACCTTTGGGGTAAGCGGCAGGTCTAATTTCTAATTTTGGGGGTCTCTGAACACCTGATATAAATCTCCGGCCACAACTTTGCCAGATATGAGGCGGCATCGCGTCAACAAGAAGCGCCTTGGGTGGGGGGGGGGGGGGCGACATTCTCACCAAATTGACTGGGGCCATAATGAAGTAAAGGTTTGAGTGACGATGTTGTGGTGTGTTAGTACCGTGAGGGGCCCGGGGGGGCTGTGGGGAAAGGGGAACCGGCTGGTGGCTCGGCCATCCCTCAAATTGATTTCCCATTTTATTTAATAGAGTTTGCGGACGTTTATGTTATGTGGCACTAACAAATCACTTGTCATCCCAATAAACCGACCACTCAGGGATAACTCCTGACGTTTTCTGCTACACGATTCTCTCCCTTAGCACTCCGCGTAATCTCATTTCTCTGCGAAAATTGCTGAATGTGACAACTTGTGTGTGTGTGTGTGTGTGTGCAAGGGTGGAAGGAAAAGAAACAATAAATGGACCTAAGATGGACCCTTTTGTGTGTGTGTGTGCAAGGGTGGAAGGAAAATAAACAATAAATGGACCAAAGATGGACCCTTTTGTGTGTGTGTGTGTGCAAGGGTGGAAGGAAAAGAAACAATAAATTAAATAAATGGACCAAAGAGTGTTCCTTTTTTTGACCATCGTATTGCGAGGTTACTTTAAAATTCGAATTAATTTTCTACAATTAATCTTTAAAAAGGCCAGGCTGAGGCCTAAATAGATTATAATAACTGTTGAACTGCTCTTTATAATTATAACTGATAATTGATAAGTAGGCCTAATTTTAGTAATATTCTCCCAAATGAATAGTCATTAATAAGAGAATAACAACTATTATTATTGAAATTACTATCATAAAACTATTGATTGATTCAATGAATAACGATACACTGAGTACCGTTACACACAATTTTTAACGTAATAAATAAAATTTAACAAAATGTTGGACAACAGTATAGTTAAGTTTAAAATTCACAAGATTTTAAAAAAAAATAACTTAAGAAATGTTTTTTAAAAATTGAGCACGGGACAAGAATAGACAAAAGGACATAACTTTTTTTTATTTCTCATTCTCTTCTCTTTTTTTTTTAAACTGTCTTTAATGATCTCTTAATTTGTGTACCGATCACAACGACGATCGGCTTACATCTATTTTAGTATTTGATTGCTTTGAAGATATCGGATCACATCCCGTTCGATCTTTCAAAACACTACAAATGGTAGGATTATGAGGAAGCGGGTTGGGGGGGGGGGGGCCCTCAGCGAAGCTAGGTCGAGAATAGAAATATCATCTTTTTTAAAACAGCTTTAGGCAACTCTATTATAAAGTAGCAACAGTTGTAGCCGACTAAGACGTACAATTAAAATCTTAATAAGAACTCAAGATAAATTTTTTTAAAGAAATAATTATACTTCTATCAAATTTCAATGGAATTTAAATTAGGAAAAAAATTTGATTTTAAAAAACAAAAAAAAAACAACAAAAAATATGTTCCTAACAAATATTGCTTGAGTTTTTGAACTGAAGACACAACGCGTCCTCACCATTGCCATGACATTTGGATGAAATTATTCGGGATCTCCTATTTCACTTCATGAATCTCAGGGTGTGCAATTTTATTAAATGAATCCCATGGCATACACTTTTTTTTTCTCATAAAAATTCCATGACATACAATTTTATTTTTATAAATCCCATGACATAATATTTTATTTTATGCTGGGTGATTGTGTGGTGATACAAAATGACAGTGTGTTAGTTAGTCGGGAGAGGAGTCGAGAGTAAGATCAGTGCCATTGTAGTGATGTTTGAGCAGAGAGGAGTCGAGAGTAAGGTCAGTGCCATTGTGGTGATTTTGAGAGAGAGTGAGAGAGAGAGAGAGTGTTATTGAGAGTGGGAGAGAGATTATGTGTGATAGAGAGACAGAGAGAAAATTGTGGAGGGAGAGAGAGAGAAAGAGGAGGGAGAGAGAGGAAGAGAGAGAGAGGGGGAGAGAGAGAGAGACAGAGATACAGAGAGATAGAGAGACAGAGAGAGAGGGAGAGAGAGAGTGGGAGAGAGAGATAATTGTGGAGGAAGAGAGAGATAGTGGGAGAGAGAGAGAGAAAGAGAGAGAGAGGGGGAGAGAGAGACAGAGAGAGGCAGACAGAGAGAGGCAGAGAGAGAATTGTGGAGGAAGAGAGAGAGAGAGAGTGGGAGAGAGAGAGTGGGAGAGAGAGCGAAGTCCTTTTTCAAATAAATAGTTTCAATTCTTTATTTCAATCATGCTCACTTTCCCCGGCTTTTTCAAGCAGAAGATCAATCTTCACGACCAAAGCAGACCCCCTTTTTAAATCCTTCACATTGACTTTGCTTTTGTCCGTGGCTGGCTGGGGGGGGGGGGGCTGTCAAAATCTTCGTACGGCCAATTGACCCACTTCCCCGTTAACGTACCGAGCTGAAAACCCATCACCACAGTCATAACCCATTACCACAGTCATAACCCATCACCACAGCCATAAACCATCACCACAGCCATAAACCATCACTACAGCCATGAACTAATAACATATAGCCATAACCCAATCAACCGCCATTTCTCATCAACCACGAGAAGTTCAACGCAGTGTGACATTGATTCGCTTCCGACTAAATGATTCCTAAAGATAAGTTCGAGAGACACATGTCGCGTAACTTTACTCCTATTGTTCTGTTGGCAATTCAGGTACAACCAACGACCTAAAGGGACGTCTCGGAGAATAGACCTTTTAAAGACATACCAGACAGCACGTGAGAACGTCACCGCCAAGACGTCACCACAAAGACGTCGTTGCTTACTATATACCTTTGTAATTACCCTGTGGTGGGCTGATGGAGAAAATGTCTTGTGCAGTTTAGCGGACATGGGGGTGAGAGTATGTCCTGTACGATTTAGATTGGGCACAAAAGAATGCAGTAGAAATTATTAAAAACAGTAGCAACAGCTACATCAATAGCAAAACAAACAAAAATAATAATATAAAAAAAATTAATTAAAAAAACCAAATAGAAAAAATATGATCTGCATTGTCTCCCCTGGCAATGTTTTTTTGCATGCTGCTTCTTAACTTTGTCAGAAAATTACTTTTTTTTAAAAAGAAACACACGCAATTCAATGTCAAGGGTATGAGATCACTGTTGTTATGTTTGGTACGTAAAATATGTTAGTTAGAGAGTATATGTGTTGCTGTATCTGTTGTGTGAGATTGTTGTGACGTATTTGGGTAAGGGGGAAATGACGTGTTAGTTTTAGTTGTTGTTATCGTTGTGCCTAGATGGCCGTTGTACAAGAGTGTGTTGCTTAGTGTGTTTGGCTGGAACGACTTCATTCTTATATATATCAACGACATTTAAGTAATTGTTGTAGAATAAACAGTATCGTACAACAAACCGGTTGGTGTTGGTGTATCAGTATTAGTTGCCATTGGTTACACTGGCCCGTGAGATGAATTAGGAGGCTTAGTCCAACAAAGCGGACATCTACAGTCATTTATAGATGAGTACAAAGATACTAAGATCCAACGTTTCGTCATTCATCTAGCAATGTATTCCTTAAGAAAGGCTGTTCTTAATCTTCTTACTTGCAAACTCAACATGTCTTCGTAGTCCGAAGATCTCCAGCAACGTGACCCTAAACTTGGTGCTCATCTTGTAGTACACCAGGATACTTACACTGGAGTTGACAGTCTCCATCAGTAGCCCGATGGACACGAGCAGAAAGTTCAGGTTCGAGTACCTCCCACTTATACTTAAATCTGGAACGACCGCGCGCGCCGTCAGGATGATTGTCAGCGGTAGAAAGGAAACGATGAACAGGACAGAGACCGTCGTGATCATCAAGACAACCTTTCGCTCTTTCGTCGAAACGTCATCACCGGAAGCTGGAGCTCGCCCAGACACAGATTTCCTCCACGCAGCTTTGGTTTTGAGGGTAAGACCTACGTTTATCGTGCAGAAGATGACGACAAAGAAGGCTGTGAACGGCACGATGAAGTCAGTGATGAAGAACGATACGCGCAGGACGTCGTTTTTGTTAGGTGTGTAGAAGATACCGATCAGGGATCTGTTGGCGCCGGGAACGAACTTCCAGTCGTAGTAGGCGGTGTAGAACACGGGGAAGGAGTTCATCACCATGACGACGTACACGCCGATGTTGAAAACGACCGCCACCCTTCTCGTGATGATCGTTTTGACCTTTAGCGGCACCACCACGCACAGGTAGCGCTCGAACGCAACAAACGCTGTGATGAAACCGGTGACGCGGGTGAAATAATTGTGAGGGTAGCCGGCTGTGAGGCTCTGAATCTCCAGAGGAAAGAACGGGATGTCCGCCCGCAGGAGCCACGGGTTGACGCAGACGTTGAACCACTGCAAGGTGACCAGGGAGCCGATGTTGCTGGCCGCCATGGACGTGAAGCTGATGCTGATCGTCTCGCGAAGGCCCTGCCGGACGAACACCGCGATGTTGATGATGTTCGCCGCAATGCCGAGGACGCCGATGATCTCCCCGACGACCACGAGATTGACCACCAGGACGATATCGCGTGTCGCATAGCTGACCAGCGGGTCAAATCTAAGTGACCAACCATCAGTGGTGTTCAGAGACTGGTGTAAGATAATGCTTGCCGGAACGCCTATTAATGAAGACATGTTTACTTCATCAAATGCTTTGTTTTGTGTGTTAGTTTGCATTTTTTAGAAGACCATATTTTCGTCTTTTTGAGGCATGAAGAGTTCAATGGGAATCTAAAAATCTACAATACATCTGATGACTTTTTATTGAAAACATTTGGGGGAAATGATTTTTAAAACATTTAATTTAAAAAAATAAAAACAAATTTAAAAATAATAATAATAATAAACTTAAAATCTTCGATTCTGAAATTCTAGAGAAAAATAGAACATAATTTTCAGAAGTGAATAATTGATATAATTAAAACGCGAAAATAATATGTGTTTACATTTGACCAATCAGTAAAAAACTTTATATACTCTGGGCGAGACCAACACATGAGTGACTAATTAAATCGATTGGTTTCCCTTGGAGTGGGACTTTTTTTTTTGTTGGTAGTCTTATATGATAAAAAAAAAATTAGATATTTATAACAAATGTAAAATAAGTTGACCTTTTCAAAATAATGTTCAGAACAATTTGAAATTAATCGGTGTTTGTAATTGTGCTTTAGATGACGCTTGAACGCTTCTTCAATTAGTCGACATAATTCAGAGAGGGAGATCAATATTGAACGACTGGAAACGAGCTCCGATATGATTAGTTAGGGTTGCACAGCTTGTTCGTCTATTTATTTATTTATAATTATTTTATTAACACATTTTAACAATTTTAATCTGACAAAATTTCCTCATTTCTTTAATTAAATAAGAGATGTTGATTTAGAAGAGATGCTGATTTCGATGAGATGTTGATTTAGAAGTGATGCTGATTTAGAAGTGATGCTGATTAAGAAGTGATGTTCATTTAGAAAGGATGCTAATTTAGAAGAGATTTTGACTTATAAGTGATGCTGATTTAGAAGGAATGCTGATTTAGAAGTAATGCTGATTTAGAAGTGATGTTCATTTAGAAAGGATGCTAATTTAGAATAGATTCTGACTTAGAAGTGATGCTGATTTAGAAGTGATGCTGATTTAGAAGAGAGTCTGACTTAAATGAGATGCTGATTTCGCAGAGATAAGGCACCCCCACCCTTAATTATAATTATCTCAAACAAGATTTTAATTGTGTTGATCAGGAGCTCACCAAATACTCGACTACTAAGTTTAAAGAATGATCGATCCCACCCACTTTGCTTCATTGTCTCGATCTATTTCAAAATGGCAAACATTTAAAACACAATCTCAGATGTCTTCGAAATTATTTTAATTAAGTTTGATATATCATTGTGATGAGTGGTGATTGGAAAGCATATAATTGTGATGAGTGGAGATTGAAAAGCATATAGTTGTGATGAGTGGATATTGAAAATAATATCATTGTGATGAGTGGAGATTGAAAAGCATGTAGTTGTGATGAGTGGAGATTGAAAAGCATATAGTTGTGATGAGTGGAGATTGAAAATAATATCATTGTGATGAGTGGAGATTGAAAAGCATATAGTTGTGATGAGTGGAGATTGGAAAGCATATAGTTGTGATGAGTGGAGATTGGAAAGCATATCGTTGTGATGAGTGGAGATTGAAAATGATATCATTGTGATGAGTGGAGATTGGAAAGCATATCGTTGTGATGAGTGGAGATTGAAAAGCATATAGTTGTGATGAGTGGAGATTGAAAAGCATATAGTTGTGATAAGTGGAGGTTGAAAAAAACATCGTTGGATTCGTCAATAAATAATCCGAACAAACAGACATATTTTAAATTTTTTGAAAAGATATAAAATTAATGTAAAATAAAATAATAAAAAATTCTTATAAAGGATTTTTACGAAATAGCATTTCCATATGTCGCGTCCACGATTATTTTGCAATATTTTTACAAATTTTGGTAATTTGTACTTTTTTGTTTGTGGAAATAATGATTACAAATTTTAGAGCAGAATTTTTACCGGCTTTGTTCCAGCTCCGGGCTAAAAGGCCCTACTCCAAAGCATCAATCTCCAGTTCCGAACTCCACTTAACAACTCTGTCGGCCATTGGCCACCGTGTAGTTGATGCAATCGATGCAAATTATCGGAGAAATAGATAGAAAAGGGGGTTTGTATGTCAGCATTCCCAATTGCGGATTTTCTTAGTAGTTCCTAACGTTGATGCTTCCCCAAACCCCTTTTTTCTCTCCCTTTTTGTTATAGAGTTAATCGATTTAAAAATGAGGAAGAAATGTTTTTCAGTACAATTGAGCTAAAAAGGGTTATTTTTAATTTCTACTTAAGCTTCGGTTTGAGAGTTCGACTGTGTGTATATGTTGAACACCCATTATTATCACTATTAATCATCTGTGAACATTAATGTCATCCTAAACTAATGCTTGTAGCTTGGTTCATATATTTAGTTTGTTCCGCCAAAGACAAGGAAAACGATTTGAAAAAATTAAAATTTTTAAATTTACCGTTTGTGATTTGACCTTCTATAATATAGAAAATAAATATAACAAAACCCGGTGAGATTTTTTTGCTTACATTTCCCTACGAAACTAACAAATCATTTTGACACCTTAACGGGGATATTTGTGTCATAGTTTAATGGCACTTTCCAGTTGCAGCTGTCCTCAGACTGCACAGATAATTACGAAATTACCACAAGTAATAGATGGCGAAGCTCCGTGGTGGTATGGTGGTGGTGGTGGTTGGGGGGGGGGGGGTTAGGGCCTAAGGGAGTGGGGTCAGCGGTGGATCATAAATGAATTATATTTAGAAAATGAAGTTTTGATTCTACAATTTTTGTAACATCCACCAAGCTCTTTCAAACCACTCGTGTCACCGAAAAGATTGTCAATCAAACAAATGACTCATCATTAAAGAGCATTTATTCCCAGAAACCATTACAATTAATTTAATAAAAAATGTGTGCACGTGACATGTGTTTATGTTTGTTTTGGGGCCATACTGTAATTTCTATAAAAATCTATACAATTAGGAAGTCCGTAGCTTTAAATAGCGTGATGGTGGAGAGCTATGAGTCTCTGTGTGATCATAAATGATGTAAAGATCATCAAACAAACACATTCAAAATAAATAAATAAATCATAACTTACGTGACAATTGTTGTGATTTCTGTTGTTGTAAAAATAATTCGTTACAGTAGAACTGTTGTTGTTTTTTTTTTTTTTTTTGGTTTCTTTTTTTTCTTTTTTTTTTAGAGATTACAAAGTATATAACTATAACTACTTCTGGGAGAAGAAAATGGTTTACTTTCTTCAAACTCCTTCTAGTGTCTCTTTGGCCCAAGGAATCGTTTTGGGGAAGCGCGTGGCAATGCGGTGCCGCCCCCCTCTCATGTATCACGCGCAGTTCAAGAATCAAGTAGGGCGCGCCATCCGGTGCGAGTGCTGGAGTTGGGAAGAGGGAAATAATGGCAGCAGCCGATGAATGTCACCAATGAAAAAACTCTCTGGGTGCCTGTACTTTGACAGCTTAAAACTAAACAAATTTACATGCACCAAACGTAAAAAAAATAATTAAAAACAGTTAAACTAGATTGAGTAGACGGGTGGCTGAATGATAGTCCTAAAGCTGACAATCTAAGTCAGAGGTCCCCAAAACTTGTTTGTCTCGTAGACCCCTTGGCATGTTTTACGGTTTTATGTAGACCCCCTGCTTACCTGATATTACCTTCTAGTTTATAATAATTCTTAAACAGTTTTATGTTTTTTAAATTTTTACTTCATAGGTACTTTTAGTATTTATATTATAAGGTAATATTATGTAAGTAAATAGGTACTATCTGTGTATGTGGATTATTCCATTCATGGAATGCCGAAATAGAAGTCACGACCTGCTTACATAAGATACACTATCGTTGACCCCCATTTTCATTTCATGGACCCCCCCAATTTTTTTCTCGCTGACATGGACCCCTGGCAAGATTTCGTCGACTGGGGGAGTGGGTGGGGGGTCGATATAGACCAATTTGGGAATCACTGATCTAAGTCATTTATTGTTCTTTAAAATATGTATAATAAATAAATATTTAAAAACAAAAAAAAAGTCATTTGTTTGTCACTTCTAAGACGGGGAAACGTCACATCGCATTACGCAGTGCTACTAATAAAAATAAAGTTTGTGAACACGTTTTTGTCTAGGTTAAGACCCACTACGCTGGCTCACATCAACGTAGAAGTACCGAACAGCTGTTGGAAGATTGGCCAAACAGAATACCAGGATGTCTTAATGAGATTGGCCAGCCTGTGCACCCGGATGATCTATTAATAGACTTTCCCCCATTTCATGACAAACCCTATTATAGGTAGGAATATGTGGCGTTCCCTAAATCAAGCGCTCAAAGTCGAAAAGTGCGGTGCACAAGACATAGCAGAGTGCTGAGGGCGATAAGTTGAGTTGTCAAGCTATATAGATTGGAAGATTATTCAGCACAAAAGTCGTGTATTTCAACTATAGAAGACAGCTAATGGGATTTTAAATTTTTAAAATAAACCCACATACGCTGTACTTATGAGATCATTTAATAAAAATACTTCTCGAGGTTTTTTTTATTTGTTTGTTTGTTTGTTTTTTTAAACTGACTTTGCTTGGATTTTAAGTCTAAGTATTTTATTTTCCTATCTACTTTTAAAAGGCGCAATATTCCTTTTCAGCGATGATTTTGGTTCTCATAGAAGTACACCGCGTCACTCTCCTAATGGTGCGAGTCTTGCTGCCGTCACCGCACCGTACGATACCCACCTTGCCAACATGGGGTTCGGCCACCTTAATTCTTTGTGCGCCGGGTGTCATCAATCCTAATCAAGAAAAATAAATACCAACAACTTTGAGCGCAACTCTTGATTTAGTCTTAATGCGCAACTCTTTATTTAGTCTTAATGCGCAACTCCTTATTTAGTCTTAATGCGCAACTCTTTATTTAGTCTTAATGCGCAGAATGCTCACTCAGATAATAAGATATCTACTCACCATGCCGCCTCACCATATCGATCGTAAATGGTAGATTGTAATCAAAATAAAACTCTTTAATAAATTTTATAAAACTGTGCTTTGGTGTAGATTTTAAGAAAATGTGCCGGTCCTGGCCACCTCGATCGAAGGGGGTGGGATGGGGCCACTGGCGTCACTAGGGGGTGCGGCCCGCACCCGATGAACACCCTCATACTACAGAACGACCGAATATGATTTTATGGTTTCGGCCAAAACCGAAACGAAACCATAAGTTTAAAATAATTTTCGGTCCAAACTGAAGCCGAAATAAAAAATCTTAATGAGACTCTCGGCGATACGGAAAAATATATAATCCAGATCAAGATTTAAAAACTATGTCGTGAAACAATAATGAAATTTTTTTTAAAAGTCAACATTATGAACACTACTTTAATCATTAGTAAGTAAACCGTAATCCAGAAATAATCCTAAGAGTCGTTAACTGGCAGTTTGTTCAGTATTAATTGGTTGGCTGCACCTATAGGTACACGGGTACCAGAATTGAGAGGTTGGGATTAAAAAAACAATTTAAAATATTATTTTTGGGTTTGTAAGACCAAATGAGGTATCAAATGAAAGATAATTGAATGTACTATACGTTTGTAAACTTAATTCTTCATTTTAACTAAAATAAACTACTACAAATGACATCCGAATAGCATTAGTCAAAATGAACACGGACACGCAGCGCCGCCATTCGCACCCGGGTACCATTAAGCTCAATGCTATTCGGATGTCATTTGTGGTAGTTAATTTTAGTAAAACTGAAGAATTAAGATTTAAAACGGAGAGTACATTCAATTATCTTTCATTTGATACCTCATTGGTCTTACAAACCCAACAATAATATTTTAAATCGTTTTTTAATCCCAACCTCTCAATTCTGGTACCCGTGTACCTATAGCCACTTCGTAATTGGCTAGTAATTGAACTTGTCGATTATTAAGCCTCTGGTTCTGATCTAATTTTTTCGATTACTAAGACTATCGGGTCCGAATAGCCATTTTTGTCTAAAGGTACTCGGGTACCTGTAGCTACTTCGTTAATTGAATTCAAACAAACTAATGTTTTAAAATGTAAAGGATAAACAAACGTTTCTCCGCATTATTTACCTTGCCTAATTACAAGATCTATGAGCATGATAAAGATAATCAAAATGAATAAACCTAGGGTTCCGAAAGTAATATAGGTTCTTTTCTTTTTTTTTACTCAAAACTATTTACCCTTTGCATAAGCCTAATTGTAATTTTATTTTTGAAGCTATTGGACAATTACTTGTCTCAAGGCAACTTTCGGCGCCGAAACCGAAATTCGGTCGGCTTCGAGGTGACACCCAGTGTCAAAGTGACCCAGGGTTGCCAACTTGTTAAAAAAAAATTTACGGAGAAATATTCAAAATCACCACAGTTTTTACTTACAAAAAAACTTTTTTTTAAAGGACACAATTTTAAAGTTATGTTGTTGAAACTATGAAGCTATAAAATCAAATATCTGTACGACTCTTTTTCTATCACTCTATGAATGTCATAAATCAAATTCGCATGTTTCTATGTCTGTGTGAATGACCAAGTCATTGAACCATGGCATGAGACATTAGTCTATTTTTTTAGTGTTAGCTTTTTGTAATACATTCACCATCATTTTTTTTTTTTTTTTGCGTTATGAAGCAAACTTCGCAAATTTTTTTAGATTGCTCTCTTTTTTTTTTTTTACGGATATGCTTCAGTTCATACGACATTTACGGACGGTGACGGGTCATTTTGGGTCAAATGTTTTCGTTGCTGGCCTTTGCCAAAATATATTAGGAGATATTGTTTTGGGAAACCTGAACAAAACTTAAGATCAAATGTTAATATTTATATAAACAAAACATTTAAATAAGTATAAATTAAATATAGCCTACATTATATATATATATTATGTAATATTTATACGTAAATTTCAGGTGACCATTCGTATTGACATTGACATTGTATTTACCAGGACAGTATAAATTATTATATTTATTATTTTCAGGAGGGGTCTTTGTCTTAGCTGGTCGTGAGCTAAAACCAGTAGGCTACGGTTTAAGTTTAAGACTGAAAACCTTTTGTAAAAAAATTAAAATGTTTTTCATTTTAAATTAAATCAATCAATTCAATCAATAGATCGAGTACTTCTGCTATCCAGGCATATGATGTGTCTATTATGAAGCCTGTCTTAACACAGGGCTTTAGTAGAAGGGGGAAGTAAGTGTTTAACTCTGGTAAAACCAGGACTTTTCGGGCGGTTCTGTGAAAATATTATTTTAATAAAAAATAAAACAACGTTTTTTCCCATAACTAATAATAGAGTGGAGGGGAGATAACTTTAAAAAATTTAACCGAGGGGAATATCTCAGCGAATCTCACATAACACTAACGAATTCGTATTTTTTATGACTGATGTCACTGATGACGGTCTCAGTCTCAGTCATGTCATAGAGTTAGAGAACCTGAATCATGAATGGATGCTCAACAAACTATTTGTCCCTTCTTATCTTATCTCTAGTAGGCAGTTAATTATGTAGTATGTATGTCATTAAGATTAATTCAAAATAGGACTGTGACTATACTGTCACTGTGTGAAGTGTGTGTGAGAATTGCAGTATCAGTATTAAGTATTGGTAGTATTGGAGCATCTGAGCATTGTAATGACAGTAATAGTAATATGTTAGGTTTCAATTTTTGGTAAGTGGTAAATATATTATTTATTATTAAAATTTTAAAAATTATATAAATAATAATTGTAAAAGATGGTAGCTAGCCTAGGTCTGGGTACTTAACTTATACTATTTATAGTTATAGTATTATTATTATTAAGTACTAAGACTAAGTCAGAGAAAAAATACTAACTGTTACTGCTAGTTTCTAAGTTACTCTAAGTAAGCTAAGTCACTAGCCACTAACTTTCTGAGTGATTTATATTTTAGTAGTAGTGTAGTATTAGTCTTTTAGTACAGTACCATTACTATTACTAAGTAAGTCATAAGAGACAGTTAACACTACGACTACACTTCAGTTTCAGACTACAATGGTCTCAAATTCAATTATAAAATTTATAAATTATTAGCATTTGATAATTTATAGAATTTATTATAGCTATAATTATAGTAAGTTTCCTAACCATTCACCACTAATATATCATATAACACATAAGTTAACAATATGTACTATATTCTATATTATATTATTATTTCTTATGAGCAGTCAGTGTCAAATAATCTACAAATAAATCCACTGGCAATAGGCAAGGATGTCATTTGGATAGGTCAGTGGGGGGGGGGGGGGGGGGAATTTGTCGTCTCTTCTCCCCCCCCCCCCCCCCCCCCATTATCAGGTTTATTTAAATTTCTATGTACTGTGGCACCTCCGGTAATAAACAAATCCAAAAGGTGGCTAAGTTTTGGTTCTCTCCCCCCCCCCCTCTGAAAACACCCAAAATGACATTATTATTATTATTATTTGTTGTCTTATATAGCGCGGTACCCCAGCCTAAGGCTGGTCTCACCGCGCTGTACATATAAATATTAGCAAAAGAAACATAATCGTGACAATAAAACAAAATACATTTATGTAATAAAGAACAGCTGTATAGAGACAAAACAAAAACAAATTCATATTCACCCCACCCACCCCAGAACTTTTACATGTGAAGCCATGGACGGCGGCCAGCAGCATCGTTTATCGGTCAGATTTGAGGAATCAGTCAGGGTAATAGAGTTTAAAGAGATGTGTTTTGAGTGCAGTTTTGAAGGCCTGTGTGATTGGTATATTGCGGATGTGTTGTGGAAGAGAATTCCATTGTTTGGGGGCGCAGAAAGAGAAAGATCGTTCACCGTATGTTTTAGTACGTGTCTTAGCAACGGACAGAATACGCGTGTCTGCAGAGGAGCGAAGCTGTCGAAGGGGTGAATAGACAGAAAGAAGTTCATTTAGATAGGAAGGGCAGGAATCTGAGAAGAAGTTATGACATAGAACAGACAGTTTGTACTCAATGCGTGCCTTTATAGGAAGCCAATGAAGTGAGTGGAGTAGTGGTGTGACGTCATCACGTTTTTTTGCCTTTAGAACTAGCCTAACAGCTGAATTCTGAAACTTTTGTAGTTTTTCTATGAAGTGTTTTGGTGAACCTGACAGAAGAGAGTTGCAGTAGTCAAGACGAGAGAGAACAAGAGCACAGACTAGTGTTTTTGTTGCGCTGGCTGTGAGGTAGTGGCGGATGGAGCTGATCTGACGGATAGCGGTGTACGCAGAACGACAAATGTGAGAGATATGTTTATCAAGAGACATGTTGTTAGAAAGAATATAACCAAGATTCCTAGCAGAGGGTGTAAACTGTATGTCGGCGTTACCTACTTGAAATGAGTTGGTACGTATGATCAAAGATGGCAACAATGACATATTCATATAGGAAGGCTTAATGCTTTATGTAAACTAATTATAGACAAATGTATTACAGAAAATTAGTTTTGAGAATGCGATCAAATTTTTTATACCAGAAAAGAAAAGGAAAACATTTTTAAAATAAAAATTACATGGGTGTTAACAAGTAAAAACATTAACCTTATTATATTCTCTATTATCTCAGGTGTACGTTTTATTTAGAACAGTAACATTGTATTTAACAGCTTAAATTTCTTGATATTTTTAATATTGAGTTAGTAGATATAATGCGGGTGGGGGAAAGGGGGGGGGGGCATTTAAATTGTTTAAGTCCTTTGGGCAACTAAAGGCCTTAATCTGACCCGGATTATGATGAGCATCTGTCCTCTGTCCGACATTCTATGACTTTTTATTACTTTTAAATTTACCTTGGATGTAGAGAAGTACATCTTTCCATGGATATACAATAATACATCTCTCCTTGGATATACAATAATACATCATTTCTTGAATATACATAGAAGAACATCTTTCCTTGGATATATATAGTAGGCAATAGAAGACATCTAAAATCCACAACCCTGGTGAGTTAGTGCCCAACAAAAGACTAAATATCATAATTAACTTGCTATACTATTATTATAGGCTATAAAAATGAACATAAGTAAGTTCATTTAGTCTATCTTTATCTAGTATTAATCTTTTTTTAAGTTGCTTACTTAATTTTTTAATTAGCTCACTTACTTACCCTACTGTAGTACTTCCTCTTTTTTTTAATGACTTAATTCTTATTTTAAAATACTAGCTTATTTAATAGGCCTCATCCTTACAACGACCAACTTTAGAACTTTAGAGTTTAGTGTCTTTTATCGGCCTGGCTACTATGCCAGCCAAATATAATTAGTTTAGAGTTAAGTCTCTTTTATCGGCCTGGCTACTAATACTAGCCAACTATGTAATAACAAGAAAGGTTTTTCTTTGCCCAGCAAACAAAACCAGATGGAATATAGAAGAGTTGGATGAGTTTAAATTGAGGCAAAAATTCCTATAGTAGCTCAGCTTAACTGGTCAGCGATTAGAAGCGCTGGTAACAGCTGGACTATGACAACCATGAAGTTAAGCTTGTCTTATCCCTCGTCTTTATGGTGTCCATTTTGTTTTTTATTGTTTGCTGAGCAACGCAAGAATATACTCTAGAAATTCGATGATTCTACTGGCATTGTCACAATTAATGATTATATTGTGTTTGTATTCATTTTTACCTAGTAATTTGGGAAACATTAGAGTGGGGAGGTGATGTATCATGTTTTAGGAAAATTAACATTTTGAAATCCTTACATACAGCAGATGTTGAGAGATATGGCAACAGGAATGGGGATAGCTACAAAATACTACATTTGAGAAAATGATGTCATTACTGTAAATTCTATTTTTTTGTTGTTGTTGCGGCATGGTTTATAGATATAAATAACCATTTAACATCCACTTAGCGGCTGATTTTCCCTGAAGTTTTAAGAGCATCCTCTCCACTCCACTTGCCAATTAGGATATTTCTGATTGTGGAAACTCCAACTTCCAAACTTAACAAGTAGACCTATTTGAGATTTTGACTTCATACTTAACACAACACTTCAGTGTTAGATTTTATGCTGCTGAAGTAAATAAACATATTTTTTAATTGATTGTGCTCATGTTATCTGTAGTTGTTCTTATCACAGTCGAACCAGTTTGAACCCATGCTGTTATAACTGGATTTTAAAAAAAAAAACACATCAAGATATCTAATGGGAAGGAAAGCAAGTAGATTATCACGGCTTGAATAGACTTGACCTAATTGTCTTTAAATGATACAACTTCCATTTAATTAAGCCATGAAGGGAACTGAAAGGCAGATAGGTTTGAACTGAATAAATACAACTATGTGCTCATCAGTTCTGGTTAATATTTGGTTTTCAACAATTAAAAAAAATCTACTAAAAAAAATATGTATACATATTTGTTGTATCAGAAATTCATCATATATATACATTCATATTCTATGTCACAGGAGAAGCCTGTAATTTTCAAGCTTGATTATAATGTGCATAATTCTATTGTTTTGCTGCATAAATAGGAATAACAGCATTCAGTTTTATTCTAAAAGTTTTTCTTCACTTCACAGATAATTCATATGGCTGAACAATCACAGATAATTCATAGGGCTGAACAGTCCTAGATAATTCATATGGCTGAACAATCACAGATAATTCATATGGCTGAACAATAGCTGCATCTCAGTTACATTAAATTACTTCTTCTTCACTCGGCACACACACCTTTGATAAAATGGCAACCATGTGGATTGTTGTCGCAATCTGTATTGTCGGGCTAGGAATTCCCTGCCTGGGAAAGGAAACACAGAGGCACAATAGAATTTCTGTAAATGCACAGGAGATGTATAGGAATGTTAACTCACAAAGACAAGACAAGTATGCAAAAAATCAAGCCATTCACCAAGACAGTCTTGATCTCAGCATTGTGCATGAAAGCCAGAGTCTTTTTGGAAGATTAGAATACAAAATACTCAAGACTGCAAGCAACCCGAAGTCTGAGCTCAGAGCCGGAAAAGTCACCTGCTTCATGTGTACGGTTGTTGCTGACCTCATTCACACGTTGATGAAGGCAAATGCGTCAACAGAGCACATCAAGCTTGCCGTCCGAGAGGTGTGCGTCGTTTTTAAAATTGAGAAACCAAGAGTCTGTCAAGGTCTTGTGGAAGAGTTTGCTGTAAGTAGCAACTTGTATTGAAATCAACACCTTATATACCGCTGTATATTAATGAAATGTAATATTAAGTTAATAACTTTGGTAGACTTTACAGGGGTAGCCCTCTGATAATTTCATCACTCGTAATGGATCTTAGACCAGCTGAAGTTCGTTGGTCATTTTATCTATTTTGTTGAATTTTATTTTTGGGTACCCTTTGGAGTGATAGAACTTGTCCATTTCATTACAGTCTTTTGAACGTCTGAAACAAGTTCTGTCTAGCACCAAAGTTATCTTAACTGGCCAGAGGGGATTCATCAATGTTGAAGAGGGCCCAGTAATGCTAGGCCATTAACATGGTCTCGTTAGGCCCGGGCTATTGATCTTTGCCCGCTGTCCAGTAAAGGTGGCACAACTTCTTGTGGGATGTCCACATGGGAGAATATAGCCCCTTACACTGAATATAAAAAGATTAGATGGTCTTCTTGGTACTGTTTTGAATTGGCTATAAATAAACTAAAGGTAATAAAGTTTTATTCATATGTATAAATTGTATGTGCAGCGCTGCAGTGTGGTGAACCTACCCCTAGGCTGGGGTACCACGCTATAGAAAACTTCTAATAATAATAATAATAATATTCTTTTCTTATAGTATTTTAAAAGGTGTGTCTTGAAATGTTTCTATTTTACATTTGGAATGTCTTCTTTTTTGTTTCTGCATCTTCATAAAAAAAAATTCCATTAACTGTCAGTCGTTTTAGGAGTATTGGTTCTCACAGGGGCACCTGAACATTTATGGGGGCACCTGAACTTTTACAGGGGCACCTGAACTACCAAGGGAGGCACCAGTTTAACACAATTATTATTGCTTTCACATCACCTCCAAGGGGTGGGGTGGACTTTAACGAGGTCAGCCTGAGTGCCAATAAACCTAGTTTTGGTTCTGCTGTACCACAATTATGCTGATCTTGACATATAAAAGTTTATTTGTTCTCAGCACAGCTGGCCAAAGATTGCTACTAGTATGTAAGCATTGAATTGGATCCATGATTCTAAAATATTTTAAACCCTTCCGGAGACTTCTGCAGATCAGAAGTGGGTTATAAACTGGGATGTTAGGCTGAATACAGTGTAACCATTTCAATATTCTATACAAATTTTGTCAGCTCACTACTTCCACAACAGCCGCAGCCGTTTTATTCAGCCTGGAGCTGGCAATTAAATAATACTGTCTGGTCTCAACAATCAATATCAGACACTAATCGGACTTTAACAGTCACAAACAAACCTTTCTATTTTGAAACAATTGTATTAATGATAGCTGTCATTAGCAGTATTTTGCAAATGTCAGAATTTTTAGTAAAGGGGGAATATTTCTATCAGGAATAGAAATTATAAATTCTTTTCAAATATGAAAGGCATTGTATTACTATAGTTGACTAGAATCATGAAAATATAAAAAACTTCATCCTGATAAAAGTAAAATGAACTGTTTGTTTTATCGTAGATTCACTGCTTAAAGAAATGGAGTTGTCTTCCAAGTTTTAATGCATAATAAAGATTTATGAATTAATTCACTGAAATTCTTAATGGGACAACAAATCCTTTCTAAAATGAATGACTTTTATGAAACAGAAATGAAAAAAACAACCACTAATCATATTATGAAATAAAGAGAAATTTGTGGGAGAATTTAGGAGAAAGACAACCTAGAAGTTTAGTTTAAAATCTACCCTGTTTGTGACTGTGATGGATTCACCTCACAGAGGCTCTCACGTTTCATTACCCAACAGCCAGAGGTCCTTACAGTGCTGAGAGATACGTCCCTCAGCCCATCAGAGGTGTGTGGCTTTGTGTTTGGCCCTGAGTGTGGCGCCTCCTACAGCCCACAAAGTAACTGGAGTGTGACATTTCCCCCGGTGCCGCAACCTCCCCCAGTGCACCCAACACCCCCTAGGGTAAGTAACTGAATACTCTTTCATTTTACCCCTCACCCCCTAGAGTAAGTAACCTATTCTTATTTTAATATACCCATACACTCCCTGATGTAATCAACTGATTTTTTTCTTTCTGTGCACCCTACACCAACGTTCCTCAAATGGTGGTTACGGACTGGCACTGGCCATGAGCCTTGCATTGCCAGTCCGCACAAAATGAAAATTTATGATCAAATAAAGAAAATATAATAAATAAATCTGGCAACGGTCCCTGGTTCATTTTTTTAAAATTTGTCCACCGGTCCGTCAAAATCAAAATTTGGGAAAAAGCTCTCAAACACCCTCTTAGAACAAACCCGTTTTTTTAAATATTTTATTTAAGACCGGCAATGTGTCGTTGACTTCCACGATTCAGCCAACACCCCTCCCCTGTGTCACATGTTGCTCTTACAATGGATACCATCATGATGGTTGGTTTTCTTGATATTTTCCCCTGTGCTATATCTTTATTTAAAATAATAATTGTGACGTCTCCCTCAAGAACAAAGATGTTTTGTCTGCACCATTTTATAATGTATTCCTGTGGTGCACCCTTTGTGAACTGTGACACATACAACTGTTTTTATTTTTGAACTGAGACAAGGTGTCAGAATTTAAAAATATGTATTTTAAGCATGGTTATTTTTACTAACGTTTTCTCCAAGTGCTGCCTGTGCTACATGTGCTACCAGTGCTACATATGCTACATGTGCTACATGTGATACATGTGCTACATATGCTACATGTGCTACATATGCTACATGTACTCCATAAGCTACCAGTGCTTAAAAGTAGAGCTATGCCAAATTATTTTAAGGAACGCAATTTCATAGAATGTTTAAAGTGCACCAAATGGTGCTCTGCATGGATAAACATACACACAGTGGTGCTCTGCATTGATGAAAACACACACACACAGTGGTGCTCTGCATGGATAAACACACACACAAACACAGGGGTGCTCTGCATGGATGAACACACACACGAACACACTGGTGCTCTGCATGGATGAACACACACAGTGGTGCTCTGCATGGATGAACACACACATACAAGGTGGTGATCTGCATGGATGAACACACACACACAATGGTGCTCTGCATGGATGAACACACACACAGTGGTGCTCTGCATGGATGAAAACAAACACACAGTGGTGCTCTGCACGGATCATCTAGTTTATGTAACAACATTACTTGCAGCAATATTAAAATCTGTTATGTTGCCCATGATGGTCTGTTGTACACTGACATGAGGCAATTATTTGATGGTTTTTTCTTGTACTTGTACTGTACAGCATCTGTTGATGTTTGTGTTAAGATACCTTTTTGCAAATTCTTGTTTTTCTCCATGTGTTAGTTCTGATTACTTTAAATGGTTTATAACACTGAGCCACAGATATTGTGCAGCTGAGCTGTCACTGCTGACTTCATTCTCTGTCCATTGACTTAAAAAGCACTTTGTCCTATCAGCTGATTGTGTCATACAATAACTGATGCTATCAGCCATCTCCCTTTATCTCATCATTTATTACTCAGGCTTGTTGATTACTTCCCTTCACTGTCCTGTTGTCGTCCTTGTTTAAGCTGTTTGTTGTTTCTCCCCCCCCCCTCCCTCCTCCCCTTACATCATTGCTGACCCTTTGTATGATAATCTTCCCTAGCCTGGCTCCCCAACCTTTAGATTCCTACATCTTACTGACATACATTTTGACGTTGACTACCAGGAAGGAAGTGTTACAGACTGTGGGGAGCCACTGTGTTGTCGTGGAACTAGTAAGTGTTGTATGGGAACTGTGCTAGTGGGTGGGAGCTGTGTTAGTGGGTGGGAGCTGTGTTAGTGGGTGGTGTGCTGCCGGGTGGGGGCAGTAAGTTAGGATTCTAGTGGGTGGTGTAGTCATCAAGTTACAAATAGTCACAGTTTGTTAGGAAGGGGGTTAGCTTAGAGCAGCGGTTCTCAACCTGTGGGTCGCGACCCCTTTGGAGGTCGAATGACCCTTTGACAGGGGTCGCCTAGGACCATCGGAAAACACATATAATCTACAGTTATGACGTATCAACGAACATAATTTTGTGGTTGGGGGTATGTATTAAAGGGTCGTGGCATCAGAAAGGTTGAGAACCGCTGGCTTAGAGTATAAGCTTGTAGAGTAGTTTCAGACAGAGTTGGAAGTATCCCTTTAAGGGAAGATGCTGTGTATATCCATGCATTTGAGGGGGGGGGGATACTTTTAAAAAAAATGAAATTGGAAATTAAAAAGAAGAAAATGATTAGTAGAAAAATAAAGTTTTGTTTTAATATCTTTGATTGACTTCCTGCCTTTCCCCGATTACAAAGATAAGTTCAACATATTCATGCATAAAAATGGGGTGTGTGTCAACTCACATGTTTAAGACTGTAAACCAATTTTACACACTTAACAAGAAGTAATTCTTCAACTTGATCTATTTCAGGCAACAATATTACTGTATGACACAAGTCTAGACCAATGTTACTGTAAGACACAAGTCTAGACGACCAGTATTACTGTATGACACAAGTCTAGACTACCAGTATTACTGTATGACACAAGTCTAGACTACCAGTATTACTGTATGACACAAGTCTAGACCAATAATACTGTAAGACACAAGTCTAGACGACCAGTATTACTGTATGACACAAGTCTAGACTACCAGTATTACTGTATGACACAAGTCTAGACAACCAGTATTACTGTATGACACAAGTCTAGACTACCAGTATTACTGTATGACACAAGTCTAGATGACCAGTATTACTGTATGACACAGTCTAGATGACCAGTATTACTGTATGACAAGTCTAGATGACCAGTATTACTGTATGACACAAGTCTAGATGACCAGTATTACTGTATGACACAAGTCTAGATGACCAGTATTACTGTATGACACAAGTCTAGATGACCAGTATTACTGTATGACACAGTCTAGATGACCAGTATTACTGTATGACACAAGTCTAGATGACCAGTATTGCTGTATGACACAAGTCTAGATGACCAGTATTACTGTATGACACAAGTCTAGATGACCAGTATTACTGTATGACACAAGTCTAGACTCTCATTGACAAAATTCTCATAATCCGCCCATCATGACTTTTTTTCAGAGGTGGAGAAAAATGGAGCCTGGAGGTTCGGTGACTACAGAAATTGTGATACACCTCTGTGGACACTGACGGACATGCTGTCTAAGCTGGCAGCCGAGAACAACACGGTCAGTAACTTTGTACAATCAAACTTCCATATGTTATGACTATCCTTACATACTACAAAGATTAAGTTCATTTAAACAGTGTTTAACATAAGTCTTGATATGTTTCAGTTCGATTACATCATATGGACAGGGGACCTGCCTCCACACAACATTTGGAACCAGTCCAGAACTGACCAGCTGACTGTGCTCAAGACACTTGTCGGCCTTCTCCTAGAATATTTCCCCAACAAGCCAGTGTATCCCAGCCTGGGGAATCATGAAAGTTCTCCTGTCAACAGGTCATTTTTGTATTTCTGCTAGAAAATAATGGAAATATACAATAGTTCCTGCTAGACAATAAAAGAAATCTACAATATTTCCTGCTAGACAATAAAGGAAATCTACAATAGTTCCTGCAAGACAATAAAGGAAATCTACAATAGTTCCTGCTAGACAATAAAGGAAATCTACAATAGTTCCTGTTAGAAAATAATGGAAATCTACAATAGTTCCTGTTAGAAAATAATGGAAATCTACAATATTTTCTGTCAAATGATAAATCTGTTTTAGTTGAGGTCTCAGCAACTTTTGATTGATACAAAAAACTGTTTCATTTTCCCCCAGCTTTCCACCCCCTTATGTTCAGAATAACAACTCCATTTCATGGCTGTATGAGGCTCTGGCTGATGGCTGGAAGCAATGGCTGCCATCTGATGCCCTGGATTCTGTACGCAGGTCAGTCAAATTGAAAGATAAATATCTAATTTCTCTAGGAAAATTTCCGAATTTTTTTTTTTTTTTTTTTGCTTAGTTTGCAAAAATCCTACTAAAGGTCAGTCTTGAAAAAGACTTACACATGATATTAAAGGGAAACATTAGGGTGAAGTGGGGGTATTATTCTTACATTATCTCAATAAAATGTTTAAGGAACCACTACTCTCTAAAACACTGTCCTCTGGTGTTTTTGTTTTTTTCTTGTTTTAAAAAAAACATTTACTTAAAAATGAGATCACTGATGTACTATAATTTTTTTTTAATATATTGCAGGGGAGCCTACTACACAGTTTCGCCATATGCAGGATTTAGAATTATCTCCCTGAATATGAACTACTGTAACAATCAAAATTGGTGAGATAGCCAGCTAAAGGAATGTGTGCTTCTGTAAATATTTATTACTTTAAAGTAAATGGAAAGAAGGAAGACTAAAATATCCTACAGCAGTCAGTTGAATGTACTAGATTTCAGCTGCAGTCCTTATAACGTTTTTGATACAGTCAGGATGGTTCACAATTGAACATAAGCACAACACAATATACAGTCAGGATGGGTCACTATACAATGAAGAGACCAAAGCTGGGCTAAACTAAAGTAAAAAATATGGGAAGGGTTAAGAAATAAACTTCTTAAGTCCATTTAATCAGTGGACAGGGCCTTTTGTTTAAAGATGGTCAAAAGAACATTTTTGCTTGACTCAAGGGGATTACCATTATTTTTGAATTAACTGTAGGTTTTTCTCCCGAGTGTTGGATTGTTTCAAAATCCATTGTTTTATTTTAAAATCTTTGATACACTTCTGAAATAAACAAAAGAAAAATTTAAGTTTATAAGGAAGATTAAATCTATGCATAATATACAGTCTCCACATCTAGGTACAGCATCACATTTAACAGTCACATGATTGTGGCAAATAGATGAATGCATTGGCTCAGGTAATCAAGATGAGGCAAAGTCATGGACAAAGTCATGGACAAAGTCATGTCTGGTTTAGCTATTCACCATCTCCTCTCACCTTTCATTACAATGGTTTTCAAATCTGATCTGATATATAATTTCATAGGCACTGCAGCAGAAACAGTGACATTGCAAATTTATTTTTCACCTCAGGTGGATGTTGCTGAATGCATCAGACCCTGCTGGGGAGCTGCAGTGGCTTATTTCCACCTTGCAGGTGGCTGAGGATAAAGGTGAGAAGGTGCACATCATAGGACACATCCCTCCTGGAGTGGACGACTGCCTGAAAACCTGGAGCTGGAACTACTACAGGATAGTCAGCAGGTGGGCGAGGTTACATGGGAGAAAAAAAATCACTCTTTATTAAAAAGTTTGATGAACTTTTAGCATAAATATTTCACATAATGGTGCCAGGTTTGTATGAAGGACCTTCTGTTCTAGTTATTGTATGTAGGTGTTGGACATTTGTTGAAGTTCTTTGTCATTTTTTAAAAATACAGACATAGAACTGAAGGGGCGGAATAGCCTGAAAATTTGGCCTGCATCAAAATTTGCCATCAGAAGTATTCAAAATTTCATCTGAATTATTTTTTGTTAGCATTTGTGTGTTTGTGTGTATTCCCCTGTGAGGTGGGGAGATTGTTCAAAGCATTCATGTTTATTTCCATGTGAGGTGGGGAGAAGATAATTCAAATTGGAGGGAAATCAGTTTCCATCATTTCATTGGTGAATGGCTCCAATATTAAAAGTCATATATTCATTTTGCTACACTACAGATACCAAAACACTATAGCTGGCCAGTTCTTTGGCCACACCCATTTTGACAGCTTCTCTGTGTTTTATGATGTGGAGACCCTGCAGACACCAGTGGGTGTGGCCTACGTGGCTCCAAGTGTCACACCATTCTCCAATCTCAACATGGGCTACAGATTCTATACTGTTGATGGCAACTACAAAAATAGCTCATTTGTAAGTTCTTTGGTTTTGATTAGATCGGGAGGTTGTGGGGGGGGGGGGGGGGGTTGCGGGGGCCATTTTTTTATTAAAGAATTTTTTACAATATTTTTTAAAGCCATTATATTATAACTATTTTAATTGAAATGTGTTTAGCAGTGAAAATTAATTTATTGTTTCATTCAGCGATTCAAATTGTGATGGCATTTGTCTTTTTTATTATTTTTTTTTTTTAAATGATCAGAATTCTAAAAGAAAAAAAAATTATTCTAATAGACATCTCTGTTTTTCATTATACCCAGCAAGTCTTAGACCATGAGACGTATTACCTCAACTTGACCAGAGCGAATCTGGAGGGAAAGATCACATGGGAACTGGAATATTCAGCCAAGGTAACTATTTCTTAGCATTTCATATCATGATCTAGTCTGATGCTTTCTGGTGGACTCTTTATTCATTTGGCAACTCATAAAATTCAAATTAAATGACTAAGGTAAAAGTAGTGGGGGGAAATCAAAACTTCATTTGGCTGTAACAGAAAGTAGTCCCCCATAATTTTAGCTAAGTCCCATTTATGGTGACATGAAAAGTATGTCCAGCCTTTTAGATTTATTTCTTCATGGTAAATAGAAGAGTTCAGTTGGAGAAAATGAAGCCTAACAAAGTTGTTTGCATAAATTATTAGTACTTTTTTTTTTAAATGAGACATTTATCACTAATTGAAAGTAAAGTCAAGATACACACATTGCTTGTATCCACCTCCTCTCTCTCCCCTCTCCCCAGGCATCCTATGGAATGTCAAATCTCTACCCGGCTGACTGGAATAAACTGATAGATCTCATGGCAACCAACAACACTGTCTTGGAGACATACAACAGGTATTTTTAATCTAACATTGGGAGAAGAGATCTTAGTGTAACAATATTGGCTAGAAACAAAGGGTGGAAATCTTAGTGTATCAATAGTGGGTAGATACACGGGGTAGAGAACTTTAGTCAAAATATTTTCAAACAGCAATATTATGTGTAAATCCGCTCTATGTAGTAATTTTTTTAAAACAGCTTTGTTACAAATTACTGTTGATTTAGCTCAGGACTGCACAACATACGGCCCGCGGGCCACATGTGGCCCACCAGCACCCACTTTGCGAACCGCGAAGGAACGAAATATTCTTTACTATTATTATTTTCTTAATAGCTTTCCTCCCTGTCTTAGTTTCATTTGGCCAGCACAAGTTTTTCATAAAGTATTACGGCCTGCCTTACATTTTGAGTTGTGCAGACCTCAGTGTAGCTGAAAGAAAACTAATTGTGTTCCAAAAAAAATCCTACAAAAACAGGTTTTACACCAAGTCCCGCAACTCTGGATCCTGTGATGCCACGTGCAGAGTACTGAGACTTTGTGAGACCAGGAGTGGCAGATCTCATGACCCAAATCTCTGCAAGAATTTAGGCATCAAAAGTCACCAGGATTTTAAATTTCTTAAAGCACAACAGCCTAAACACTGCTGAGGTCAAAGTTCTTACATCAAAAGAGGGAAAGGGGGGGGGGGGGGTGTTGTTTAGTGCTGAGGTCAATGTTCATACTTCAGGGGGATAGTGGGTTAAAAATGTTCATTCCAAGGAAAACAATAATGTTTAATGATCAGTGTTTTTGATCATATTACTTAACAGCCTTACCATTTGAGTTTATCACATGTGATCTATGGTAAGCGTTGTCACTCTTCTGTTTTGTTAGATCTCAACTGACACCACATTGCTATTTCGTTAATCTAAAATGACTTTTAATTACACCACATTGCTATTTTGGTTTTAATACAAGTAATATTAAATTTGTAGGCTTTTATTTTTAATAAGTTTTGAAAGTTACATTTAATCCAAAAAAAAAAATCATGTCAGGGAATTCTAAACACTTTTATTGCTTCCTAATATACTTAAGAAAATGTGCCTGAAAGTTTTGAGTGGCTGCTTTGGTAAAAGGAATTTAATTTTGGCGATGGTACTTTTTGTGTGTGCTTGTCCTATTTAAAACAATACTCGTCTACAACTCTTCTTGAGTTGAGCTGGATTATTTGTGTGGAAGAGCTGAGGTGGACTATTTGTGTGGAAGAGCTGAGCTGGACTATTTGTGTGGAAGAGCTGAGCTGGACTATTTGTGTGGAAGAGCTGAGCTGGACTATTTGTGTGGAAGAGCTGAGCTGGACTATTTGTGTGGAAGAGCTGAGCTGGACTATTTGTGTGGAAGAGCTGAGGTGGACTATTTGTGTGGAAGAGCTGAGCTGGACTATTTGTGTGGAAGAGCTGAGGTGGACTATTTGTGTGGAAGAGCTGAGCTGGACTATTTGTGTGGAAGAGCTGAGGTGGACTATTTGTGTGGAAGAGCTGAGCTGGACTATTTGTGTGGAAGAGCTGAGCTGGACTATTTGTGTGGAAGAGCTGAGCTGGACTATGTGTGTGGAAGAGCTGAGCTGGACTATTTGTGTGGAAGAGCTGAGCTGGACTATTTGTGTGGAAGAGCTGAGCTGGACTATTTGTGTGGAAGAGCTGAGCTGGACTATTTGTGTGGAAGAGCTGAGCTGGACTATGTGTGTGGAAGAGCTGAGGTGGACTATTTGTGTGGAAGAGCTGAGCTGGACTATTTGTGTGGAAGAGCTGAGCTGGACTATTTGTGTGGAAGAGCTGAGCTGGACTATTTGTGTGGAAGAGATGAGCTGGACTATTTGTGTGGAAGAGCTGAGCTGGACTATTTGTGTGGAAGAGATGAGCTGGACTATTTGTGTGGAAGAGCTGAGCTGGACTATTTGTGTGGAAGAGCTGAGCTGGACTATTTGTGTGGAAGAGCTGAGCTGGACTATGTGTGTGGAAGAGCTGAGCTGGACTATGTGTGTGGAAGAGCTGAGCTGGACTATTTGTGTGGAAGAGCTGAGCTGGACTATTTGTGTGGAAGAGCTGAGCTGGACTATTTGTGTGGAAGAGATGAGCTGGACTATTTGTGTGGAAGAGCTGAGCTGGACTATTTGTGTGGAAGAGCTGAGCTGGACTATTTGTGTGGAAGAGCTGAGCTGGACTATTTGTGTGGAAGAGCTGAGCTGGACTATTTGTGTGGAAGAGCTGAGCTGGACTATTTGTGTGGAAGAGCTGAGCTGGACTATTTGTGTGGAAGAGCTGAGCTGGACTATTTGTGTGGAAGAGTTGAGCTGGACTATTTGTGTGGAAGAGCTGAGCTGGACTATTTGTGTGGAAGAGTTGAGCTGGACTATTTGTGTGGAAGAGCTGAGCTGGACTATTTGTGTGGAAGAGCTGAGCTGGACTATTTGTGTGGAAGAGCTGAGCTGGACTATTTGTGTGGAAGAGCTGAGCTGGACTATTTGTGTGGAAGAGCTGAGCTGGACTATTTGTGTGGAAGAGCTGAGCTGGACTATTTGTGTGGAAGAGCTGAGCTGGACTATTTGTGTGGAAGAGCTGAGCTGGACTATTTGTGTGGAAGAGCTGAGCTGGACTATTTGTGTGGAAGAGCTGAGGTGGACTATTTGTGTGGAAGAGCTGAGCTGGACTATTTGTGTGGAAGAGCTGAGCTGGACTATTTGTGTGGAAGAGCTGAGCTGGACTATTTGTGTGGAAGAGCTGAGCTGGACTATTTGTGTGGAAGAGCTGAGCTGGACTATTTGTGTGGAAGAGCTGAGCTGGACTATTTGTGTGGAAGAGCTGAGCTGGACTATTTGTGTGGAAGATTTGTTGCCTACAAGATAGTGCAATTATGGTGGGGTTTTTTTGGAGGGGGGTGTGTAATTAATTAAAGATCACTGTTTTGTTTGCTCATGATGTATTTTTATGCGATGGTGAGTTATCTCAGATGGTAACTTATCTCAGATGGTGAGTTATGTCATTTATAATTCAAATTTTATTATTGCAATTTTTTTCACCTCTGGCTTTTTTTTTGCGATCACCTATAGAAGCTCACTTGAAAATTAATCTCATTTTAACCTCAATTTTATTTAGTTTGAAGGGTGTGGATGTGTGCAATAAAATAATTGTTGACAGTAATAAAAAGCAATTCTTTTGTATAAGATTCAATGCTATTATTCTCAGCGGTTAGGAGTACCTAATGCTAAGGATGTATTCTTTTGAACAATCTATTAAAACATTGTTTTCTTTAACCCTCTTGAGTGCGTGCCTTTTTGGACTGTCTGTGCCTTTTTGGACTGTCGGTGCCAAGAAGACGGAGCCCTTTTCACAAGCACTGCACTTTGCAAAAAAATGTTTTTACAACAGCTAAACCATTACTTTACAAATATAAAAAACTAGACTATATAAATACTTGTAGGGAATTGAATGAACTGATACAATCTTAATGAATCAAACTGAAATCTCAACATTTATGCAATGAGATATCCTGATTGAATAATTTATGCATGCAATTTTTTTTAACACTTAGAATAAACATGTCTTACCTGCAGAATTTTTACTCAATTTTCTGATTTTTTAAAGCTTTAGGTAAAACCTATTAAACATTTGAATAAGTTACAAGGTGAACAACTTTCAAGGTCACGTAATGTTTTTTTTTATAGCATTTATAGGGGTCACTTATTACCCAATAATATTCTATAAAATAACAGAACACCTTAAACTGCCAATAGAAGCAGCCATTTAAAATGGAGGACTATCTGATTAGCTGGTACAAAGACCAGCCAGCAAATGTCAAAGCTTCGTCTTTTCACCATTGGACTCTGGGCTTATAGATCATCGGCCAAGCCGTCTCATCGATTGGCCCAGCCGTCTCGATTGGCCCAGCCGTCTCATCGATTGGCCCAGCCACCTCAAGAGGGTTAAATTGGACAGTTGTCTTATTAAGATCTCAAATATTATTCAAGTAAAGTACACCTTGAATTTTAATATAGTATATAATGTCCACCTGGTGGTTTATAATTATTTTGACATATTCAGTTTTTAAGTGAAGTGCCTTGACTTGTTCATAAAAATGATTATGTTTTTTATAGTAGCCGCAGGCCACATATATAAATGATCACAATAGAAATATATCTGATTTACCCATATATATTTTAGCAATTATTGGAAGTCATGTTGTTTGTACTGATTTATATTATCCTTAATAAAACCATCTTCAGAGCTCATGTTAATCTTTTGTTGACTATGTCTTGTTATATTAATGAATAGGACATTTAAAAAAAAAACAAACAAGAAGAAGATGTTGCAAATTGCCAAAATACATTTACTGATACTAGTAGAATGGAGATGTGCCACTAAACTCTAAATAACAGTGATTAATGATGATCATATCTGTTCATCTGTACATAAATGAGTTAAAATATAACTTGAAAACTGAGAGATACCTTGATACCAACATTAGCTTAGTAACCTTCATGTACAAATTATTAGTAAAAAAAAAAATGAAGGAAATGTAATACAATTTTTTTTTTAAAATTCAATAACCTATTGGTGAAATAAGTTAACTAGATCCAGACATTGACTGAACAACATTTGACTTTATTTTAAAATGAATTCTCTATTTTTTTTAGCCTTGGTACTAAATCTATAAAATAATAATATTTTATTCTGTCTAACAAATCTGTCCTTACCCAAATGACATTAAATTAAGCATATTTATAATATGACAAAGGTACACTGGAAGCAAATATTATTGGCCCAAAGAGATTTCCGCCAACAGCCATATTTTGAAAATATTTCATACTTGTATACATTTAGCAATGAAGTGCGTCTAATTATAGTTTTGTGTATTTAAATACCAGCATATATAGAGGTTGCGGCAATGATTCATTAAAAAACAATATACAATATTCACAAATCAAATTTTTGTCATGAGGCTTGCATGTAAAAAATCTTTTAAAAGATTGGCAACAACCAAAGAAAATATGAAACAGGGAGGCTACCTTGAATATTGAAATAATAATAATGATAAATCAGCTCTTTAGATATGGCAGATGTAAAAATCTGGTGGTTACTTATTTTTTGTTTTTTTGCATTTATTTTGTTCAACTTGGTGATCTTGAATTTAATATTATCATCATGATTTATGAAGTGGGGGTTGGGGCTGTAAAAACTCCCCAATGCTTGCTTTATGTAGCAACCAAGGCATGTGGGTAAGAGAAGATGGCGTTGAAATAGAAGCATAAAGATTAGCAAAAATACATTTAGTGCATTCAATCATCTCCCTTGTTACAAGGGGATTTTCTGATAGTGGCTAAGATTTTTTAAAAAATATTTCTATATCTTTCACACTGGCACAAAATAAAAAAATTTTAAAAAATCAATTGAATTACACATTTTTCTGTGACTTACTTTCCAGTTTACTAGATTTACAAAAAATGTTAGTATTAAATAAGATTAAAATGCCTCTTTTTCAATTCAAAGTTAGTGAGAACAAATATGTACATCACAAGCTGGGATTTAAAATAAATTACAATAAGAACACAAAAAGTTTTGCAATAAATAGCAGCAAATAATATTTTATAAAAATTTTAAAAAAAAACACAACAAACTATTCTTACTGCCTTTGGCGATGCTTTTGTAAATGTTTTCTTTTTAAAGATAAATATATATTTTATTTTTTTTGGATAGACAATCAGAATAACCAGGTATTAACCCCTTCACTACCACAAGTTTTCCAATACAAAATACATCAACATCATAATCTACTTTTTTTTTTAATAAATGATTATAATTTATATGCTCATATCTTATAATCAATGAATGAGATTATAATATAATGTGAATACAGATTATGAAGGAGCATTGGAAAACTGTTTAAAGTTGAAGGAAGGGGCTGAGTGTGGTTTACTGCAAGCATTTCCCACTGCAAGCCTCAGGACGGTGAGTCAGACTAAAAGCTAAATATTCCCTTCCTGTAGCTAGCTACTTTTATAGATGCAAATCTACCATACTTGTTTTTCTTTTCATTTTCCCTGCCAATGATATGATGTACTATTAATTATCTAAAATGGGAGAGCATTCATCCGCTTTCATTTCAGTACTCTCACTATTACTGTATATATATATATCTATATGCATATTTCACCATCAAATTTGACTGAGACTAAATGTTATCCATTTCAAAATCAAATAAAACTTGATATATTTATATATATATATATTTTTTTATTCTCAATGATTTATTTCATTATAAACAGACTTATGTATTACTAAATTGTAATTGCCTTTTAAAAAGAAAATGTGTTCTTAAAATGTTGGGACACTTTTGAATATGCTTAATCTGATAATGACCAACAATTTTAACTACAACTGTGAACAGTGGAGATATGATGGGTTAAAAAAAAATTATGTGAATATATGTGAATGGGAACCAACAGTTAGGTTAATTCCATGACAGAACATACAACTTTTTAAAAATTTGTGCTGTACACAGCTAGTAATGACGGGGTTTAAAGCTTTGAAAAAAAAATCAGCAGGCCTATTGTAACACAGGGGGTTATTAAGTGTGCAGCCTTCTTTAACGAAAAGGAAACCAGAAATTAGTGAAAATGAAAACACATCACAGGGCGTGCTCACAACCTTGCACTCATATTTGTACATTGAGATTCTGTGCTGTCTTGCTTCAACTCACAGTGTGTTTCCTGTCGAAAAATACTATTGAAAAAAAAGAATTGACAGACTGCAAAATTAAAATGTAAATTTTTAAAACACTTTTGACACTCAAGAAGTAACAATAGATTTCTCGAGTTGTACAGAGCTAAACATAATGTTTGTTTTATAGCACACACAAGGCCTCAATAAAAGCTTGTATTAATTTGTAAAAAAAAAATAAACCTCTTTGGATTCCATTACTATCTGTTGTAGATGCTGTATAACTGAGTTTTGTTTGCAATTGCAGGATTCCATGTGAATAGCTCATATTAATGAATTTTTAGCTACTGATTTGCTAAAGGAGAGGCAAATGAAAAATATGCTCAGGTAAAAAATGTAAACCATAAATTCCCTGCATGAAGGAAATAGTAGAACAAGGTATGTGGAGTCTTGAATTGATAGACAGGACAATAAGCTATAGCCGAGACATCTTTCAAGCCAAGCTTCTACATACCTGGTTCTACTACAAAAAGAATCTGATTCTTATCTTTAAAAAAAAAAAAAATTTGAAATTTTGTAGCTTGTTTTTAGAAATAAGATGGTTGGAACAAAAGATCTTGTAGATGTTTGGAACAAAAGATCTTGTAAATGTTTAACACTAAAAATTAATTCTTTCTTAAACTCAAAACACACATGAAGATTTGCATATAGTTGCTCAAGGCCTGGCATAGTAATGTGGCTACTAAAACTAAAGCTTGCAAAACAATTATTTTTAAATTGTCATTCATTTCATTCCATGATAGATATCTCAAGCTAACTGTATTTTCAAAACAAGTGATGGTGCAATAAGAACCCTAAGCAGGTTTGGGTACTGGGTGGGCAGGTGTGGGTACTGGGTGGGCAGGTTTGGATACTGGTTGGGAAAGCTATTCATCCACTTCAGATAGAGATCAATACAAGTTTACAAATAAAATACATCTTTGATACGGTACAGATTATTGTTTTTTTTTTATATAAATATAAATTTTTTTTAGATGAATTTTTTTTAAAAAGCCATAATTATTTGTACCATTGACACTGTCTAAAAAGCTTACAATGAACTAATCAAGTGCTGCCCAAAAGCACTACTATAGCTTGATGATATTTTAAATTAGTTGCAGACTTTGACTTACACAAAGAAAACCTGGATGACACATTTTTTTAAACTGCCAATAATAAAAAGATAATAATAATAAATACCACATTATATTTGTGTACACACATGAAAACAAGTAAAAAAAAAAAATAATATGGAATGGAAAAGTGACATGGCTGCTGAAGAATTGATTAAAAGATTTGTGTTTTATAAATACAGATAACAAAAAACATATTCAGAAAAGGTATGATACATAACCCTTGCTTGAGAGGTTTACAATTTAACACCGATCATGTGTTTTAACCTCCCAAACCAGACTATTTTGAGACCCTGTGGCCACTCTGGCTGGTCAGTCAAGACTGGATGTGGACGGCGGCAGTGTTCCAATAGGGATAGATAAGTGAGCAAAGATGATAAAAATTTGACACACGTTTACCATACAGATAACAGACACTCCCATTGATGTGAAACAAGCTGGACTTTTCATCACGGTGGGGACAATTAGAAGACTGAAGAAATATCTCAACTTTCAAAATGAAACTTAAAAAAAAAAAATTCAAAGTAATAAAAAAAAAAAAAAGCCTGTAAACCTACAAGAGAGACAATCTACATTGTGAAATCACATCCAGCATTTTCAGATTTTTTCCCCCTGCAAGTCTAATAACATTATACAAATTCTTTTATTCAAAAATGCTTCGGGCAAAACTTTACTTTTACATCCAATAAATATCCTGTGTTGCAGCAGTTGCTAAATTTGTTCACACATGGTGTGTTGGAATTGGAATCAGTCGTTAATTTTTGGTCATCTTTGCCCATACCTCTTTTTAAAAAAAAAAAAAAGAAATGTATAGATCTGTTAGTTTAATTATTGTTACAGATCTGTTAGTTTAATTATTGTTACAGATCTGTTAGTTTAATTATTGTTACAGATCTGTTAGTTTAATTATTGTTACAGATCTGTTAGTTTAATTATTGTTACAGATCTGTTAGTTTAATTATTGTTACAGATCTGTTAGTTTAATTATTGTTGATTCACTGAAATCATTGCAGCAGGTACAAGTTCCCAGACTGTCCACGTGTGCTTGGGTCAAATAGCAGAATGTACCAGGGGCTCTCACATACTTGGGTCAAATAGCAGAATGTACCAGGGGCTCTCACATACTTGGGTCAAATAGCAGAATGTACCAGGGGCTCTCACATACTTGGGTCAAATAGCAGAATGTACCAGGGGCTCTCACATACTTGGGTCAAATAGCAGAATGTACCAGGGGCTCTCACATACTTGGGTCAAATAGCAGAATGTACCAGGGGCTCTCACATACTTGGGTCAAATAGCAGAATGTACCAGGGGCTCTCACATACTTGGGTCAAATAGCAGAATGTACCAGGGGCTCTCACATACTTGGGTCAAATAGCAGAATGTACCAGGGGCTCTCACATGATCAAAAGGTCTACCCGGTTTAACCATCAAGCTAAAATATCGGACACACAGGTAAAAAAACACAATTTCCAGACACCATTACACCAGATTACAAATTTGTTTTCTGTATTTATAATTGAAAGACTAAATGACATACTGAGACCAAGGCTGCACAGAGATAAAGGCCATACATCAATACACCGTCAATTTTGAAAATATGCAAATTTTAAGAGAGAAGAAACAAATAAGCAAGCAGTTATCCTTTCGCCGCAACACATCCTCAAGGAGGGCAGCAGATGATAAAATATGACCGACAGACACAGCAAGGATAGGATATTGTTGACATGATGATGGTAATATAATGTTAATATTGCAATCTTGGTTAGACTTGTCCATTATATTTATTCGTCCTGAAGCAATATCCCAGAGCGGCAAAGTAAAGTCTTCGTAAACTATTTATCCTTTGAACCAGTTGGAATAAAAACCCTGGTTTATTTCCCTACACACAGAACCACTAGCCTTTGACCGAACGGGTGAATGTATGTGATACAAGAACTGGCACAGATGGACAGCTGGTGGTGGCTTGTCTTGACTCCTTGACTGCAGTGACCTGACAATATCAGTATGGGATTATCCGTGGGGACAAAGACTCAGTGCAGTGACCTGACAATATCAGTATGGGATGATCCGTGGGGACAAAGACTCAGTGCAGTGACCTGACAATATCAGTAAGGGATGATCCGTGGGGACAAAGACTCAGCCGTCTGTTATTGAGTTGATCCAAGATGCTCATCACATTGAAATTATTCAAAGGTCCATCCTACTCAAGAATTTCCTCCAGGCCTGCACCTGTAAGCACCACAGACGTACGTACTCCACATCCTAACAGCACACATCAACAGGCATAAAACTCAAGGGCATCTGGGAGCGAGTCTCAGCGCATTCATGAAATAAGCAGCAGAAAGTAATCCAAAGGCAGGCGGCGAGAAAGTGTGGCCCCCTATCGCTTGACCACAACTTTTCCGGTCTTCCACACAGTTCCCTGCAGGACCACAGCATCGACTGACACAGATAAATGTTTGGTGGATGTGATCTCCATGAAGCTTTTGGCCCCAGAGTTGTACCTACAAAATACATGAGAAAGATGTCTTTACATTTATTTTCACATTCACCTGGTTCCCAGGCATTACAATTATTTCTGTTCTACTACATCATTTGTCTCTTCACTCTGTATATCTAACTGGCTCAACATGAGGGGCTGGGTGGATGTTACATTCTGAAAACTCAGCAATTTAAACAAAATAGATTTTTGAATCATTTCAACTTTCCATGGTCTAAACAGATTTAAGATAAAATATGTTGTTGCTTTTATTATATTTGACACATTTCAGTGTATTAGGAAATTTAAATAGATTTTATATAGTTTCTGTGGAAAAGACATAAATGTTGCCTTGATGATGTACATGGATGATGATGTCGGACATCCAAAGAAGGCAACAGCACTCGACTGCCAAACTACAGTATATTACAGCGTATAATGGTAACAAAAAATGCAACTTACAGTTAGGTGTTCACATCATACCCGCATGTACATTTAAGTAATTTTACATTAACAAATATATTCTAATGGCTATGCAATCAAATCTCCACTACCCACTCCCATTAGGCGATCGAGTGTGCATGGTATCCACACATAAAGGAAGTAATGTAAGTAACGCCCCCATGACAGGATATTGGCATATTAGTGTTTGTATGACCATTTTAAATATAATAATCTACTATTTATAGTATTTTGTAAATTTTTTTTTTTTAAATTATTTCTTTCATTAGACTAATTAATATTGTATAACTGATGATGTAATGAAATAAGATTAACACATTTCTTTTGCCTTTTTAAAAAAAAAAAAAAAAAGTCAGGTGTTTAAATTGTAAGTGGATCGTGTTAAACACTGTGATACAACTGTACTTACTTGTAGAACTTTTCACACATTTTATTGGTAATGTGTTTGGGGCCCACCCCATGTACTTTAAAGGCCTCCTCTGTTTCAGGGTAGAAGATGAACAAACCCTTGTACTGACAGCCTGCATCTCGGAATAATATCAGGAAGTGGTTGGCCTCACACTTGGACAATTCCTTCAATCAGAAACAGGCATAAGTGTCAAAAGTATTAATCTATTTTTAAAAAGTAAGTTACTTTTTCTACATCATGGGGGTCGGGATACCAAGGTAAATTACTCCAAATTGGGTCAAAATGAAATACTTGGAGGGGTAATGAGGGCTCAATAACGGTAAATGAAATTATATAAAAATTGCATTCCTTGTTAAGAAAAAAAAATGTCTGGTAATACTGCATCTGACCAGTGTGATAGAGAAATGTTTATTAGTTGCTCGGTAACATAACTGCACATCTTGTGTGGTATTTGTCATTTAGGCATTGTTGTCTTTGATTTAGAACTATTAAAATGTTATTTTATTGCTTTATTTGATACTTTTTTATAAAATTATAATCACTATGTAATTAGATTCAATTAACCGTTCTGAATTTTAAAAAGTCCATGATTTTCTCCAATTCAAAGGGGATAATGTCAGCAAAAACAAATATAAGTAGAGATGATATCTAAAAAAGTCCCCCCCCCCCCCCCCCCCCCCCCCACTCCTGTTCTATGGTCAGGTGTTGATACTTCAAAAACAATTTTCTTGAGCTCAAAAATAATTAGTTATGAATTGTTTTTATTGCAGTCATAAAATATCTCTTAACCGTCTTTGTTGTATCACATGATGTGCCAATAAAGCCACATGGAATAAGTAGATGACAAAACATATCAGCTTACCTCTAAAACTTTATTTTTCATGTCAGTATTAACAGATCCAGCCAGGCAGCAGTGGGAAATTGCATTGACGATAATGTGACGATTGGATTTGGCACTGGGTTTCACAAACAGCTTTGGACCTGTGGGGAAAAAATATATATATGAGAAATAGGGTAAGAAAAGTGAATGTAGCTTCTATGAAACAAATTAGTATATTATTTAACAATGCAATATTTTTTTTTCTGTATGTAATAAAATGAGTATATAACTTAACTATGAAATTAGTATATTTTTGTAACTATTTATTAAAATAGTATTGTTTTCAACTATGTATCACATCTCTCCTTGAAATGTTCAGTAAGCATCCCCCCCCCCCCCCCCCCATGAATTTTTTTTATTGTGCCATGCAGGAAATACACCCAATTAAAATACCTGCATAATCAGAACCTGGGTTCGAACCCGACCCAGTCTCGCTCCCACTGTCCTGACTGTTGCCCCTCTGCCTCTGCTGTTTTATCCTGTACAGGTCAGGAGAGGGTGGCCTGCGATATGTTGAAGGGCCCTGTGCCCCATTGGAAGCCCCTTGTTGGAGAGTGTTGCAAGACACTGGAAACAAAACCTCCAGTAAATTAATGGCCTGGCTTTGATGTATCAAACAGAAATGTAAAGAAGGCTTTATTAGATTAAACATTTTTAAAAATTTAATTGTATTAGATCAACAACCGATTCTTATGGTAACAGTTACCTAAAAAAAAAATTATGTACCACTTAAAGTATCCAAGCTAAACTTACCATTGAGTGTGATCAATGCGTGATCTAGTTCATACATTTGGGAACATAATATTCTAAGCAATTAATGTATGGCAGCTCAGCAAAACATTTAGAACAGGCAACTGGCATGTACAATTGGCAACTAAACTGTAAGTTTTAGAGCCATTGATCTACAGCACATGTTGGAACAGGGCTACCAATTATCTGACCCAGAGCAAGTTCCCTAAATATACTAGCTTAAAAGCTAAGCTTTCACATTTTTGAGAACCACTGCTGAAAGAAATTTTTACCGTTACAAAACATCAAACATGACAGTATCAACAACTTGTGAGAAGAACAACGAAGAGAAATAGAAATTGGTTTCTGTCAAAAACTAAAAACTATAAGAATTTTATAATGTAAAGATAGTCAACATTCTTTAGATGTATCCCAAAAAGTGAACTGTTCTTTAGAAACGTGGTAGTGCTATTGCAACACAACTATCGGGGCAGCTTTCTTTCTTGAAAGCCCCTCAATTCAGGCAGGCGTGAGTGAGATAACAGAAATCTACCTGCTTGCTCCATTTCAAGGAAATAGTTTTATATGTCTGCTGGGCGAGCTGCCAGGAAAGGAGCAGACTAATTTAATCCACTACATTAATAGAAACTATCAAAAACCAAGGCCTCTGATAGCCAGCCTTAGACAAGGCCTCTGATAGCCAGCCTTAGACAAGGCCTCTGATAGCCAGCCTTAGACAAGGCCTCTGATAGCCAGCCTTAGACAAGGCCTCTGATAGCCAGCCTTAGACAAGGCCTCTGATAGCCAGCCTTAGACAAGGCCTCTGATAGCCAGCCTTAGACAAGGCCTCTGATAGCCAGCCTTAGACAAGGCCTCTGATAGCCAGCCTTAGACATTTGGTCAAAAACCTTTTCTTAAGGTAGCAAACTTAGACATTTGGTCAAAAACCTTTTCTTAAGGTAGCCAAACTTAGCCATGTTGAAATAATGTTATGTTCAAATAACCACTCTGATGTTTTTGAGATACAAAAAAAAATCAAGTATTTAATGTCCTTTTTAGCTCAATCTAGTTTTAAATAATTTTTAAGGAATTTTTCTCAAAGATGTGATAAAGTATGAAAGGCCCTCCTTCCCTGCACAAAAATAAGTGAAATGTGAAATACAATCAAATGTGAAATACAATCAAATGTGAAAGACAGTTAAGTGAAAATTGTGATGATGTGCAAAAGCATTCAGAGTACCAGCCAGGCATGATGCATGTTTGGTGTTAGGGCTACACAAATAAAACTAAGGCAGGCCTTGCTCAACAAGTTTACAAAGTGTCAAAAAAAGGTTTTTGTGCATATGTGAGAGCACACTAAAAGGGGGTTTCTGGAAAACATGTATAGAAATATCCTGGCTAAGTCACCAGCACGTATTATTACCATATTAAAACACAGACAGTAAAACATTTTATACCTTACAACAGGAAGGAATTGTAATAAGTGGAGAAACAAATCAAAAATATTTTTTTTTAAATGTTGCACGTCAAAACCCTCTAATTTTAATCATTGTTTTTGTTGATAATACTTGGTCAATTTGCAAGCTTCATCAAACTTTTATATCATGGAGACGGACATGATACTTTGTTCATTAACACAACTTTGTCTTTGTAAACGTGCCTAAAGAGATTTAATTTAAAATGTATTTTAACTCAAAATTGTTATATAACTTATTTGTTTTTTTCCAAACCCATTATTCATTGTAGGAATTAGATTTTAAACAGTTTTCTTTTTTAATTGTCCTTTATAGAATAATGATAAATATACTAGGCAATAAAATGTAAACATTCTTTGTTTTTTGTTGGGGTTTTTTTTTTGCCTTAACAAGTTACAATATGTATGACTTTGGTGGAGAAAACAGTGACCTATATTGCTAGAGTGGTTATTTATATTGCCATTTATTTGTTTGGCATTTGCACTCAGGATTTAGAAATCAGCAGTTTTTATTGGTCACTTTTACATAAATTGACCAACTAGTTTTCAGCATAGGCAAACCCGAGATTTAGTTTAAATAGTATACCAATTAATCGGTCTATGGTTCTACCAATTATCAAGGCACTAGGACATCTGGTTGGGGGCTGCCCATTTTATACAAATGAATGTAGAATGGATAAAAAAAATTGTTGAGTACATTCAATGCCAACTTACATTCCAACATTTTCATACTTAAAGGGATGGGTTCTAAGTCTGATATGTGGATCAACTTGCCCCGAACCAGAGCATCAACAGTTAACATCATGGTGAACATAATGGTGAGACACTCTACAGACAAGCCCCAGTAAGGAAACTAAATCTTTGACCCCCAAAACAAAACAAATTGGTAGTATGCTAGGTTTATGTGAAACTACTCTACCTGCTTTCCTTATTCGAGTCGGCTGAGGAAGTCTAAAGTGGTAGGTAGATCTCATAGCTGAAACAAGGCAGGGGAGTGAACCAGGGCCATCCGATCAAGGGAGCAAATCATAGTAAAAATGCAGGAAAAACAAAATGTCAAACAAAAAGATATTGAGCAGTGGTTTAAGAGTTAATTCTCTTGTTTTAGAGGGGGTAGAAGAAGACCCCCATGAGGCAAAGCATGCTTTTTAAAAATTGTGAGTTACTCTACTAAAAATATCAACAGTTGTTTTAGAAAACTTTCAGAACAAGCAGCATGCAAACATGTTATTCTTGTAAGGGTAATTTAAACAAATATCTCTCTTATAATTTGCCTAAGTCATTCCAGTTAATCTCTGTTGTTCTTAAAATTATTTCATCACATCCGAAAAAGCCCAACAACATTTATGTTACAACTTCTGACTGACTTTGACAATTTATTATTTTTGTTAAACAGTTTTGTCCGTTGGGTTGAATATGCTTAGATGGCATTGCAGTTCCAAAGCTTGGTAGTATTTTGTGCTTTCTTACATCAAATATAAGTGGATTTTACATCAAATATAAATTCACCATACATCAAATATAATGGACAGTACATCAAATTTAAGTGAGCCTTGAGGGTCAGTGTGGGGAAAATGTTTTGGTTAGCAATGATTTTATATTGCATGTTTGATAAAAAAAAAAAAAAAATCCCACAGAGCTAATAATGTTTAGCCTCATTGAAATAAATAAATTCACAATTTCATCCTTAACAAAAAATAAAAAATCCAAAATATTTTCTCCTAGGATTACTGTCTATAAAACATACTTCTCTCATCATTTACATTGAATTTAGAAATTTAAAAAAAAAAACAAAAGAAGGCGCAGCTTTAATAACTTCCCTCAAAGCCATTAGAAAAAATTTCAAAAGACCCAATGGAAATGAATGTCTCTTGACCATAAATAATCATGCCATAATTATTTTGAGTTTTTCGGCTGACTGCTCCCTTAACTTAAATTGCTAACCTTATGATTACAGAGACATTTTATATTCACTTAACATGTGATAGGGTGTTCATTGAGCAACTTCTGTACATTGAAACACAATTTTCAAAAACATTTATCACACTACTGTCTAGCATAACCATATCATGTTCACAGGTACATAATTTGACACCAGCATGCTGTACCACACAGTGAAAACAAGGGAACTAACTCTTGGTGATCACATAAACCAACAGTGAGCACTGAGGACCAATATTTTGAAAACTTAAAAACATGAACTAAAGAAACAAAACAAAAAGAAAGAACATCAACAAATCCATCAATGTTCTCAGACACATTGGTTTCATTTAAATTTCAGTCCAAAAACAAAGTGATAGTTTGAACTACATTAAAGAGATTCAACTGCTAAGTCAATTCAGAGCTTGGATAAATGAATATGAATTATGCAGATTTTTTGCCTCAATGAAAACCCTTAGCTGTTAGCAGATTGAAAAATATATTAACAAGATGTATGTGAAAGATAAATAAAATTTTCTCTTTCATTTTTACCTCATAACATTAGTTTATAAACAAATACTCTTTATGCTTCTATCACTGATACCAACATCTTTTTAAATGATGACATCAAACATAGATAAAGTTAAATTTAAATCTAAGTTCTTCACCTGGGAATACTCTCTATCTCAAACACTATTGTCTTATTTCTCTATCTCAAACACCATTGCCTTATTATCACTTGTAAATGATGACATCAAACATAGATAAAGTTAAATTTAAATCTAAGTTCTTCACCTGGGAATACTCTCTATCTCAAACACTATTGTCTTATTTCTCTATCTCAAACACTATTGCCTTATTATCACTTGTGTGACTTTAATATAAAACATTCATCTCAGTTTGGTAAAGATTTGAGATACCGTACACTGTTGTTATTTGGGGGGGTAATGACTTTGCAGGGGAGGTAAGTGAAATTAGCCACCTTTTTGTCTTTGGACTAAGACATGGAACACTAGTAACTGAGAACATTTTGGAGAGTCAGGAACACAAAAATTGTGAACATCTGCAACTGAAACAACAACAACAAAAAAATCAAATTAAATCAACTTGCTAAAAAAATTAACTAATTCCTGGTATAAAGAAATCTACCTTTCTCAGGGGCGTCAACTGTGTTGAAAAGAATGGGAAATTACATAAAAAAAGTCAAGACAACAGCAAGGGGACAAAACAAGTAATAAGTAAACACATGCTTGATTGACATAAAAGTGTACACTAAGATACATAGAAGTATCAAACTGCCAGTTGGGACATGAACAATATCAACAACTGAAATAAACATGCATTATTTTATTTGCCTTGTTTTAAAATATCTTAGTCTACCTAAATCTTAATTTCACTATAATTATAAAGAACAAATGTATTATTCAGGCCATAATTCCCAGTTATGTCAAGACCAACTTTGTATTTTTAATCAATGTTTATTTTGGTTCATTCTATTTTTCTTTATTTTTTAAGAGGTGTAAAGGGGGGGGGGGGGGGGGGGGGGGGTTTTTGGTTGAACTCAACAATTAAAACTTTTTCATTTTAAAAGATAAAAATGACTCAACTAATTTGAGAAAAGTTAAAATTAAATGTGTTAACAATCAACTTTCAATTAGAGTCAGCAATGAGTCAAATTCAGCTTTACATGCTGTGCTGGGTGAAACATTGTGCAACAGTGGCAACAAATAAACAAAAATTCTGGCAAGCTCATTTTTCTTCCTGGCAACTATTCTATCAAGAAGCTTTGCTGTTAAAGGTAATGCTTCATTCCATATACAACAAGCACATCCAACACAGTGTATTAAACAAGCACAAAAACAACCAGTGACAAAAACACTGCCCCACACACTTCGGTGTCGGTCCCCCCCGTCCCTACCTGACATAACACCGGGGGTTGACCTGCCACCAGAGGCGTCTCTGCCGATGAGGTCCTCCTGAGAACTGCTGCCAGAATCCATCCCGCCAAGAGCCCCTGCAATGTTTGGCAAGCAATGATTGGTTTTGAATAAAGGAGTCTACTGAGAACAGGGGTGCCACTCACTGAAAGCTGTGAACCATGAAATCCCTTTCTAAAATTTTCTTGAAACCTGAAACTTCATTTAAAAATTTTTCAAACCCTGAAACTTAACGAAACTCAAAACTCCTGACTATCGCAATGCGGCGTTTTTGTTGATTAATATAAAAACAATCATGAAATTGTCAAAGCAAAAAAAACACAAATGAACAAAAGTGAGAGGTCGCAGTACCTGTTCTATTTATTGCGAACCCCCTCTTGCTGAATAGTCTTTCACGCGTTCTTACAGGTTGATTTTTTTAAAACCAAGACAGAATCCGTAATTGAATAAACTGAACTGGGGAATCCAGAGCGAGAGAAAATAAAAACTCACGAATCCGGAGTCGAGAAATATTTAGCCTCACGAATCCGGAAAAGTGGCATCCCTGACTGAGCAGCTAACATCATTTTCCTATAATACTATTTGTAACATGGTTTTAAAATCTTAACTAATAAAAAACATGAAGAATATTTATGTCCCTTTATACATTTTTTTTAAAGATGGTTGCGATTTGACTTAGATTTACTTTAGCCTCCATATTTAAGCATTCGTAAAGCTATTCGTAAACCTATTATTAATATATAATTTATTAAAACTCCAAGTTACAGTAAAATATGTTGCACCTTCATAATAAATTTGTTGCACCTCCATAATAAATGTGTTGGGCCTCATTAATTAATTTGTTGGGCCTCCATAATACAATATATATTTTTTTTAGATATCCACATCACAGTAAAATGTTTTGAACCTACCAGGCTCAGGTGTCATGGCTTTGGATTTGACAAACATGGACTTTGGCCTTGGCTTGCCACCACTGCTGCTGTCCCGTTTCTTGACCTTGACTTTGGCAGGAGTTACCTCCTCATCCTCTTGCTTTTTCTGCAAGTACTGCTGGAAGATGACCTCCCTTCTTGCCTTGTCTTCAGCCTTTTTCCTCTCCTGTTCCTCTTCTTTGTACCTGTAAATTTATAAATATGAGAAAGCAATAAATAAAACATTTTGCAGTGCATTGACACTCCTATTAACTCATCAAACTGGCAATGGCAGGCTGAAAAAATAATGTTTCATTCTCCTATATAGAATTTTTTGTTTTTAACATGGCAGAGTTTCTGAAACAAATTGTTAAACAACCAGTTGGAATTTAGGATTTTATAATTTTTGTTTAATTCAGAGTTGACACTTATAATTTATAATCTGGCAATGTGCATTACAAAAGAAAAAGTGGGAAACTTCCAAAAGCAGCCACAGAATAGCCTCAAACCGTTTTACTGCAAAAGAACATTCTATTTTCATTTATTCATAAGAGATATAGTTTCCTCCATTGTATTATGAACTATTATGAGCCGTGAGAAAGCTGCTCAGAGGCAAAAGTTTTGTCCAAGTCTACCGTCCTGACTGAAAGACTCCCCGGGCGGTGGTGGTGTTGGTTGGGGGGGGGGGGGGGGGGGGGGTAACGCCACACCATTTCCCCCATGGTGGAAGAAAACCCACCTGAACCCTCTGGGAGAGTTGTTGGCTGTGAACGCTTTAAACGCTGCATTTTCGGCTGACCGGACGTCCCCCAGGCCAGGGGGTGGTGAGATTCCCGGCATGCGGGTCTTGCGGCGGGGAGACCCAGCACCTGGCATGTGTGGAGGTGTGCCTGGGGGGCATTAAGAGCTCGCGCTCCACGGCCCACCGACACCATTTCCCAATGTGACATATTATAACTATTTGATGAGATGTCTGCATCTAAAGGTGACTCAATATCATAAACGATATAATTCCCTTCATATATTATGAACTATTTTATGAGTTGTATGCAACTAAAGGCGACTTACATTTTCTCCTCTGCTTTTTTAACCATCTCTGCCTCCTTCTCCAGCCTTCGCTTCTCCTGCTCCTCCTTTCTCTTTCTCTGCATCTCCATCAATTTGATTTTCTTTTTCTGCATCTCGTCCTCATATTCCTGTAGAACAGTTGAATGTTCCTGATTATGTAATAAACTGAAGAATGCAAATTAATGATTCAACCAGCTTCTAAAACTCTCAAGAGGATTCGTTGAAGTTTAAGTCAAGTTTTTAAACTTTTAAATTGGACAAATTAATGGATTTAGCAGACCTGTTTACCCTCAAACTCTTAAAATCGTACAATATCATCACAAAATCGTTTAATGCATTATCTTAATAGAAAAAATAGAGACATATAATGTATACACCTCAAAATCGTACATTGTACTCCAAAACCGTAAGAGTAAACAGGTATGATTTAGCTAATCTTTTCAACTCTACAGGACAAGGAGATATTTTATGGGTTTATTTTTAATGACCCAATTTCAACAAATCCACAGATGTACCAGGTTAAATATTTCTTTCCTCTGATAGAGTAATGACATATACCAGGGAGAGTTAGAAGGTGGTCAAGACTTTACAATGTGCAAAATTATGCAAGAGGTGAGTCAATATTTTCACATTAGTTTTCAATTTTTGTTCTCCCTCCTCTTATAAAAGGTGATCTCCAGATATGAAAATTCTCTCATTTTTTTTATAAAAGGTAAAAAGATTCATAATTAGGACTGAGAAACTATCTTGCCTGCTCTTTCGACAAAGCTTCTTGGTCCTTGATGACAAATCCGATGCTCGGAGAACCATCATCGGACAAACCCAGCTGTGGCTCTAATGTTACAAGACCACTAGCTTTACTGGCACCAGCCTGGTCATCTTGACCGCTTGCGAGAGGAATGACCGGAGTTTGTCTGGATTGTGGGGATGGTGACACTCCTCTACCACGCTGATCTGGCAGTTTTGGCTTTGGCCTCTTAGGGGTGTCCTCAGCGTAAGCAACAAAGAAGCCTTCAGAGGATGAATCCATTTCACTCTGATCATGGGCCCCACCTGACAGGACCAAGCCTGGCCTGGCTTCATGACCAGACCTGCTTAATCCAGAACTGTTGGAGTCTGTCATGGCTCCAGACCCGATGGTTAGAAGCTGTTGTTGCTGTGAGGTGCTCATGAGTGGCGAGGCACTTACATCTGCTGAAAAGCTGTTGCTCATGCCAGACTGCTGCTGGCTTCTAACCATAGAGCCATGGACATAGGGCGCCTGCTGCGGTATGCCTTGAATAGGGCGTGGGGCTGCCGGTGATGCCCCCATGGAGGGGGAGCCGATGGCCTGAAAGGCTTCACCAAGTCTCGGGTCAAACCCAACCGGCTGTCCACTCACAGGAGACTGTGCAGCTTTGAGCTGCTCATGCTGCAGTGAGAGACGCATGATCTCACCTTGAAGCTCAGTCAGACTGTTGTTGAGCTTGTCCAGAGATGAGTCATATTCCTGGTACTCGGGTTCCCCTTTGATTGGTCTGGGTGAGGAGGTGTCCCTGACTTGTGGGGGGGCACTCTGGCCAGGGACTGGTGAGTTTGCATAGCCTGGCCTGCCCATGTGAGGAGACTGGCTGCTCTCCCTGCTGTCAGTCCTTGCACTGGCCCCGCCGACAAGCTCATTACCGCTCACCCTGTAAGACCCTGCGTCTTCCTCACTGAATGATCCACCTGTAACCAGGTCTGAATTACTATTGAACCACTTATTTTTAACATTATCTATAGTTTGCTGGATGCCCTCCCTTGAAAAAGCTTTGTTCCCTGATTTTTGAGAGTCCGTCCCGGGGTCTACTACTCCAGGCGACTGCTGTTGTTCAAGATTGCCGGGCCTTTGATTCAGCGTCTGATTACTTTTAGAAACACTTGTCCAGTCGGTGAACCTCTGGGCCGACGTGTCTGGTGGAATTGGGGGACCCAGAGTTCCTTGTGGCATGGCATTGCCAGAGACAGGCGGCCCCCTGGCGGTGTGCCCCAGAGGTAGCCTCTGAATGGGGTGACCAAGGCGAGCCTGGATTTGAGCTTGTGTCGTTGTGGCGGCCAGGGCGTCTTGCCTGCTTGCTTCTTCATATTCAGCTGCTTCTTCTTCCTCACCTCCTTCCAGATGCTTGGAGACCACACGCATGAAAGCGGCCTTACCTGAAAACAGAAGCCAAAAGAGTTAACATATAAGAGTCTACAGTACACATATAATAGTAACTTGCTTATATCTTACTTAAAACTATATAACCAGAATATCAACAAAAACAAAAACAACCACCAAGATGTTGAGGTCCACTAACAGTAATAATGATAACCTTAACACACAATAACAATAAAGATTAAATATGGATGACCCCCAACCACCAAGATGTTGAGATCCGCAAACAGTAATAAAGATAACTCCAACATACAATAACTTTAACAATTAAGGTTAACTGTGGCTGACCCCCATCCACCAACAGTAACCAACATTGAGACTGACCCAATCTCTGCCTCATCTTTGTTTGCTGTGCCTCCTGCCTGTGCTTCTTCCTCTCAATCTCTCTCCTCTTCTGCTCAAGCTTGAGTCTCAGCTGTTGCAGGTCTGAGGAGGCGGGTTCTGCCCCATTGGTCTGAGGCAAGGCCACATCGGAGACAGGTGACGGGCTGGTTAACCCTGCTGGGCTTGTTTTATCTGACGGCCAGGTGTTAAGACAATGAGAACCATTCAATACTTTCTACTCAGGGCAGACATACTTTTATTACCTCAATATAGTAAACTTGGAAAATTATTCTTTGCACTTTAAGCACAATTTTTAAAGACAATTATATTTGCATCATGTTGGGTAAAAACAATCTTAGTAATCCAAAAAAGCCTATCTGCACACCAAATAAGTGACATTCTGCCAACTTTTCTTTAAAAAAAAAAAGGCAAAATATCACAGGCAGACACCAAAAAATTGTTGACTTGGTTTTTATTTGACAGTTTTAATAAAGTAACTTAGGTAAAAAAGTTAATTAAATACCTGGTACAAGATGGCCTTGACCTTGTGAGCTCCCAAGGGTTGTTTTATGGTCCCCAGCAGCCATTTTGTCATAGGGTCCACCCTGACTGCAACTCTGCATGTATATCAGAGCAGAGTTATCCACCTTCGAACACAGAAAACAGTTAACAACTCTTCATAGGTGAAAAAAATGGGGAAAATGCTTTAGTTCTGTTACAGAGCAATTTACTAAAACTGAAAGCCAAATTAAAATGCAAAAATAATGTTTAATTTAATATTTTTAATAACAGTTTTATTCTTTTCAAAACTATATCGAGAAATAATCATTACATGCATAAGACAATTATAAAGGAATTTTTATTTATTTTTATTTTTCGCCAACAAAAGTGCTTGGTTTTTTTTCTTATAACACACTAAATTTTCATAGTCATACAAAGCATGCAAGCATTACAACTATTCTTTGACTTGTATAGTAGGTAAAATTTCCAAACAAATTTTTTTTGTGCATTGACTTATATTCCTTGATTTACATTCCTATGCGTAAACCTTTGACCTATATATGAACAAGTTGCATTAAAGAGCTTACAGCCCAGTGACATAAAATATTCCTTGATAAAAATCATTTCAGAGACAACCTCTCCAACCTTGTCTATCTTATATCCCAGCTTGTCTTTCAATCGTTTGAGCTCAGCAAAGTTTGTGGTGTTGGGAGACGGTGGCAGCTTGATGAAGACGCCGCCTCCCTCTCCAGTCCCAGAGTTGGTCCCACCGCCCAGGCCGTCGGCAATGATCATGGCAGGTTTCATCCCGTTGTTGTTGTTTCCCCTGACTGTCATGGGTGTGCCAGACTCACGAAGCTGAAAAATGAACATGGGAAACTGCAGAAATAGAACAGAGGAGCAATGCAGTCAATTATGCTAATGACCAAATCCATTGTAATTTTTTAACAAACAGGATTGTACAACACGGGTGTATTGCAATACATAGTAGAGATAGTAATTTAATGCATGATAGAATGGTTTGGTAGAAAGCAAAAAAGAAATTTGATACATCTAAAAATTCCTTTTTTTAACAAGTTTTGTCAATAAAGCCACTTTTAAATTTTTTCCAAACTGACCTTGTGATCTTGGTGAATTTTCTGTGATTCGTGGTCCGAGTATTCCCCTGAGCTGGCAACACTTCCCTCCCTTGATCGATCCCCTGCCGATGTATCAACAAGTGATGTCATGTCGTTGCTATCAGATACTATGGGTATACCGGCAGCTCTAGCAGCTTGGGATGAAACACTATTGGCTACCGTGTAGCTGCCTGCTGTACTGATTGCTGTGGGTGGGGAATCACACTGGTCAAAGTCTTACAGTAGAGTTATAGCTGGCGTTGGCTCAGAGACTGGTGTTAGTGTTAGGACTGATACTGGATTCATGCTAATCAAAGTCTTACTGCGGAGTTACAGCCAGCATTGGCTCAGAGACTTGTGTTAGATTTAGGACAGACACTGGAATCATACTAGTCAAAGTCTTACAGTAGAGTTATAGCTGGCATTGGTTCAGAGACTGGTGTTAGTTTTAGGACTGATACTGGATTCATGCTAGTCAATGTCTTACAGTGGAGTTACAGCCAGCATTGGCTCAGAGACTTGTGTTAGATTTAGGACAGACACTGGAATCATACTAGTCAAAGTCTTACAGTAGAGTTATAGCTGGCATTGGCTCAGAGACTGGTGTTAGCGCTAGGACTGATACTGGATTCATGCTAGTCAAAGTCTTACAGCGGAGTTATAGCTGGCATTGGCTCAGAGACTGGTGTTAGTGTTAGGACTGATACTGGAATCATACTAGTCAAAGTCTTACAGTAGAGTTATAGCCAGCATTGGCTCAGAGACTGGTGTTAGTGTTAGGACTGATACTGGATTCATGCTAGTCAAAGTCTTACAGCGGAGTTATAGCTGGCATTGGCTCAGATACTGGTGTTAGTGTTAGGACTGATACTGGATTCATGCTAGTCAAAGTCTTACAGCAGAGTTACAGCCAGCAGTGGCTCAGAGACTTGTGTTAGTGTTAGGACAGACACTGGAATCATACTAGTCAAAGTATTACAATAGAGTTACAGCCGGCATTGGCTCAGAGACTTGTGCTAGTGTTAGGACAGACACTGGAATCATACTAGTCAAAGTATTACAGTAGAGTTACAGCCGGCATTGGCTCAGAGACTTGTGCTAGTGTTAGGACAGACACTGGAATCATACTAGTCAAAGTATTACAGTAGAGTTATAGCTGGCATTGGCTCAGAGACTGGTTTGGGTGTTGGGACAGACACTGGATTCATATTAGTCTTACAGTACAGTTATTACTAGCATTGGCTCAGAGACTGATTGTGTTAGTTCAGATACTGGAATTTACTAGACAAATTATTACAGTCAAGTATTACTGGCTCAGAGCCAGAAAAGAGAAATCATTTAGAAAAGGGGTTAACAGGATTATGAATATCATGAGTGGATTCTCTGTATCAAAAATGTCATCTGGTCCACATTATTTGAACAACTTAAAAAGCATCATCTCCAAAGTTTACGGATGTTATTTTGAAAATCATTTTTGATCACTGCTCGGTTTTTTTAAGTTATTTTTGAACAACCCCAGAAATTATATATCATATTTTGTTTCAAAAATCTGATGAACAAACCACAAAATAAACAGTAAATAGTTTTCATTTCAGCCTGGCCCAAACTATTCATTTCTTCCATCATCAGCATAATGCAGCTGTCAAGAAGCTGAAAGCTACTCTTATTTCTTTTCAATGAGCATAGGCTGATTCCTAGAACTCTCATTTAGAGCTGAAAGCTACTATTTGACAAGCCACTGTTCTATGATTTCGGGGGTAGGGGGGGGGGGGGGACACCCTGCTTTCAATAGTTTCACTAAGTTTGACTTCTGCTGTCTGCTGATATCAAAAACTATTGAGCTGCAGCTGGTGAAAACACACAGTGCTATTTATGGATTTTACACAACAAACAAAAAAAAAAAAAATAAGACATTAACTTGGCTCAATGAAAAAGCTGAGATTAACTTGGCTCAATGAAAAAGCTGAGATTAACTTGGCTCAATGAAAAAGCTGAGATTAACTTGGCTCAATGAAAAAGCTGAGATTAACTTGGCTCAATGAAAAAGCTGAGATTAACTTGGCTCAATGAAAAATCTGAGATTAACTTGGCTCAATGAAAAAGCTGAGATTAACTTGGCTCAATGAAAAAGCTGAGATTAACTTGGCTCAATGAAAAAGCTGAGATAAGGATGCACGAATGAAAGGAGTGTGCACTCAAATACAGTATAGATAGATGGCTGCAGCTTTCTATACATACCATTACTTCTGACAGAGCTGGGAGGCGACTCCTCATACTGCTGTGAGATGCCTGTACCAACTGTGAATGCTTCAAATGGTCGATGAAGTGGAGCCTGGGACTGGCCTATCAACTGGGGCGTGGGGCTTTCACCTGATGGAGATGATCATAAAAAAAAATTCTAAAAATGTGTGTAAGTATTCAGCATCTCAATGAACTTAAAAATTCTTATAAATTATGACTGTTTTTTTTTGTATATATCTTGGTATAAGTAAATTTAATAAGTGATTTCAAAACATTATTAAAAAAATTTTTGGGACAGGATTTCAACAGGATACAAGCAATCATTTGATTGAATTCCAAAATAAGGCATGAAGTCAGAAAGTAGAGATGGAGTGAGAAAGTATAACAAAAAATGAAGGAGATGGACACAGCACACTGAAAAAGTCAAGAGAGATTACAAGGATAATAAATCAAGTACTGGGTTCAAGCTGTGTGAAGGAAACAGTAGAACAAGGTATGTGGAAGCTTGAAATAGAAAGACAGGACTATAAAAGAAGAAGGTTTCAGCTAAGAGCCTTCCTCGGCAGACAGGACAGATTAATACACAAGAAATAAAGAATAGTAGAGCAAGGTATGTGGAAGCTTGAAATAGAAAGACAGGACTATAAAAGAAGAAGGTTTCAGCTAAGAGCCTTCCTCGGCAGACAGGACAGATTAATACACAAGAAATAAAGAATAGTTCTAAAACTTGAGTGTTGGCCATCAATGTTATTCCCGGAGCTCATAGGACAGTGTCTTTCTCTGAATGTTCCAGAATGATTACGAGACAGTGTCTTTCTCTGAATGTTCCAGAATGATTACGAGACAGTGTCTTTCTCTGAATGTTCCAGAATGATTACGAGACAGTGTCTTTCTCTGAATGTTCCAGAATGATTACGAGACAGTGTCTTTCTCTGAATGTTCCAGAATGATTACGAGACAGTGTCGTTCTCTGAATGTTCCAGAATGATTACGAGACAGTGTCTTTCTCTGAATGTTCCAGAATGATTACGAGACAGTGTCGTTCTCTGAATGTTCCAGAATGTGTGTTAATATTGGCTTGAGCAAATAGGCAGGTAGGCCACATGAGAAAATAGTGAATCATTTATATTAAAGTATTGGGACAGAAACTTCTTTAGTAAAGGGGGTGACTTTAAGTTGTAAAAAAAGCTGTAGGAAGAACAGATCAGTGTAATGTCCTGTGTTTCAACCCTAAATTATAGTACAAACCTGAAGGCAGGGAAGACACTGTGGTTTCAGAGGATGATGAGCTCAGGCTGACCGCCAAGTCCTCACTGGATGACCTGCCCGATGGTTGCTGTGCTGACCTCTGTGATGGCGGGAAGGGCTGGGATGGGGAGTGAGCCTGCTTCTTTCTTTGTAATCTGAGGAATGAGGAGATGAAATGACTTGTAGAGAATTACAGAAATACTTTACGCTACATCGTCTTTAAAAAATTAAATTTAGATTGGACAACTAAACAACATTTAGATATATTTGAACAGATACATCTGACCTGGATTCTGTGTTTTATTTATTTATTTTATGGACAAAATGGATCTCTGTGAAAGTATACCTGTCTCCTCGCTCTTCAGCTTTTGATAGGTTTGTGTCTCGTTCTTTCGTGGGTCTCAGCACTGCAGGAGTAAGAGGCTCAAGCCTGTTGGTGGGTGTCCGGTTGGTCAGGCGGTCGGCCGGCTCTTGCGGAGATGCAAAACGTGACGGTCTACCTGATGTGACGCTCTCTAGCTCCATGTAGTCGGGATGGTTTGGATCAGATGCAGAACCTTTGGATAATCTGTAGTGAGAGAGAGAGAGAAAGACTGTGATGACTAAAGAGGATCTTTTGTACTTTTAAGTTCATCGTAGTTCAGACAATTTCAAACAATTCAGTCCTATCCTGTAATTTAACATTAAATTTCTCAGCACATATTGGATGATCTAAAGGATTTTATAAAGGCAATCAAAATGATAACCTATCCTATTAATTTACATGATGACTGCTACTAAAAATAACTTAAACAAATTTCAAGCAATTATTTTGTTCTCTCAATTTACTGTTTTCTCCCATTTTTTTTTTTGTTCTCAATTATTTTCTATTCTGTTATTTTTTTTGTTGTTGCTTTTCTCATTTTTTTTTTCCTCCTTCAATTATTTTTTTTTGCTCTACATCATTTTTTTTCCTCAAACAATATCAGATTAAATTTTTGTAACCAGCATTTCTTCACAGTTTCATAAATGAATTGTTCACAAATTATAAAACTTAAAGGAATTTTTGTCCATTGCACAAATGAGATTTCGGTGGTCAGTGGATATTTCCTTACCGTGGAGTGTCTAACTGGTCTAATTCACTAAGATCTAAGCTGAGGTTCTCTGCATTTGTGCTCTGGTTTAGGGTTGAATCTATGCTGACATTGGCCAAGAGACTGCCTCGTCCCTGTTGATGCTCACTGCTCCGTCTTTTATCATCAGATCTGGATACAAATGGAAATAAAACAGCTTTGGTATGCCCAATGGCTCCTGGGACTCTACTAAAATTAACGAGTCAGGCTCCAATGGCCTTTCAAAAGTGATAACTAAAATATGATACCTGTGAGCAAAGTAAGGAATTTGATGCTTACTAGTGATACAATGGGCTTTGAAGTCTGACCTTTCCACCCAGTAGTAGGAAGAGTATCAACTTCTCTTGTTCGTTTTAAGATGCTAATGCAAAGTAAGACAAGAAAGTCGACCTTCCTCTTGCTGTTGTCATGAGTCTTACCTGCTGTGTATTTTCTGATCATCCTGCCAGGCCAGCACTGACTTGTGAACTGTCTCCCTCTCCTGCGGGGAGCTGAGGGACAATGTCCGACGTCCCTTTCTGTTGGTCGGTGGGGACGAGGACGTTTGGCCGTCTTCCTGGGTGAAACTGCGGCGACCGCCTGTGCGGCGAGGTAGTAGGGGTTGATGGGAGCTGAAAACAAGATGAGAGGATCAGCCGCAGCACTATAAGACGGGTTGCTTGAAATGCTTTCAAACGGTTGAGTGATAAGAAAATATGTTCTTTGAAAAACAAAAATGTTTCCTTGACCCAGTCCTGATGATAAATGCTCCTCCATCATCTGGCAACCAATAGTTTACATAAAATAAATGTTGTGAAAAGCTAACAACAGAAAAAGAGTAATTTGAGTAAAAATTATATCAGTTTGACACTACAACACTGACCTGGGGCTGATGGCTGATGTTCTGTTCATGCCCAGGTTGCTGGCTGTATCCTCAAATGGAAGCCTCTGGAAGCTTTTCTTGGTGACAGAGCTGATGGGGACATTGGCTACACCAGACAGAGGGGTTCTCCTGCCCGCAGCAGGCATGGCTGAAACAGTTTCAGAACAAGTTAGTAATGTTTCCAAGTGGTAAGTCGGGTTAAGGTGAGATGGGGCCCTGTGATATTACTGAAGTATATTTCTCATGAATGAAAGACATATTAATTATAAACATGCACAGACCTTTTTGTAACTCATTCACAATGGCTGTCCGACTTCACATATTTAATCCATATTCCTGAACAAAGGGAAGCAACCAAAGAGAAGCAACTCTGTTTTTTCAATTGATTTATATTTGTAAAATATTTTTTTTATTAGCTGCTAAATATTATAGTATTTTAAGAAATTAACGATCAATGCATTCAAAAAGGAATAAGGTTTAAGAAAACTTTAGCATAAATGACAAAAAAATAAACAACTACCAAAAAAACTACTTTTGGCGCCTGAGATCATCACGACCTAGTCATAAAGTATGCCAAGACTGAAAATGAAACAAGATAAAAACTTCTGGTTTTCTTTACTGCAACCATACAAGAATCACACCATCACCAGAAGTCTCAGGGGACGCGTGATTTCATTGCCAGTTTTTTAAATAAGAGTAATTCAGGGAGGACTGCGTTCAGGTTGAAGCAATAAGAAATATACACAGGGCAGAGAAAAATCACAATTAGGACACCAAAAAAGTGGAAGTTTTTGGCTAAGAAGCCTTCAACAGCAAAAAACACAGAGGCAAACAAACTTAGCTGATATAACTATATAGTTGATAGGAAATTCTGTACGTGTCCCATGAAATCAAAAGAATCTCCGTAGCAATGTAAAAGATTAAAAATAAGTAAAATAAAATAAGATAACACTGAGAGGGAAATCAAAAGATTACAATAAAATAGTGAGAGATGCATGGGTAAGGTTAGCAAGTATGGGGAATATGAGGCAGATATCAAGGAAAGAACAGAGAGGGGAGATGGGCTCATGCTTTGCCTACAGATATTTGGAACTCTAGGCGAAGGAGAAGAGAGACAATAAGAATATTACGTTTTTTTCTTCTTTTGTATGATTCAGAAAGGTGGTGGTCAGTAAAGAAAGATTGGAAAAGACTTCAAACCTTCATAAATTGTCAACTGCATGCAATTTTCAACATCAGGTGATTCCATTAAATCACAAAGATATCAAATGTTTAGGTCATAAAGAAGAGAACAGAGCTTAATTGTGACTAGTCTAACAATGTAATAGATGACCAATTAATTGAAACGATGGTACAGCCAGTAACAAAGAATATTGATTTATTTGTACCCTGATCCTAATATAACCATGAACTGCTCAAATTCAGAGGTACTCACACCATCAGTGACAAAGACCTGCTCAAATTCAGAGGTAATCACACCATCACTGACAAAGACCTGCTCAAATTCAGAGGTACTCACATCATCAGTGACAAAGACCTGCTCAAATTCAGAGGTACTCACACAGACAAAGACCTACAATTCTAAAATAATTATTATCACATTGACACATTGTTAATGCACTTGAACAAGCCAATACTCACCATCAATTTTCTCCTTGGCTGCCATCAAAGAACTGGTGGTTTCAGACACCTGGCCACCAGCACCTTCAAAGTAGTAGAAGAGGTCAGCCAGAAAGGTCAAAATGTTGACCTTCATGACCTCATGTGTGTAGAGGAGGTCCTCATAGGTCACCATGAAGCACTTCCAAGGCAGGTGGTTCCTGCAGAACTCCCCTATCTGACGCAGGTTGTACAGGGAGTCTGCAATGCCTATGCTGTCCTTGAGGCACAAATCTGGAACAACAGGATTTAAATTAACAAAACTGTACAGGTCTTCAAACAAATTTCATAGGCATGAGTAGATAGAACCTTCAGGCTTGCCTTCGTCATGTGCTGAGAGAAGTGGTTTTAGGGCTGATTTAGTTACGTGTATGCAAATTGTAGAAGAGCCTTTTGTTCAGACCAGACAACAGATTTCCATACCTTTATTAGAATAACTCTATTCTAGACTAAACCTCACTCCAATGATAATTGGTTGGTTCTATGAATGCTTGATATTATCAAAACTGTTTACTCTTTCAATGTACGATTTTGAGGTGTATACAGACCTGTTTACTCTTTCATTGTACAATTTTGAGGTGTATACAGACCTGTTTACTCTTACGATTTTGGCATCCAATGTACGATTTTGAGGTGTATACAGACCTGTTTACTCTTACAATTTTGGCGTCCAATGTACGATTTTGAGGTGTATACATTATATATACTGTGTGTGTTTTTTTACTATTAAGATAATGTCTTGAACGATTTTGTGATGATATTGTACGATTTTAAGATTTTTAGGGTAAACAGGTCTGGTGTATACAATATATATACTGTATGTTTTTTTTTTTTTACTATGAAGATAATGTATTGAATGATTTTGTGATGATATTGAACAATTTTAAGAGTTTGCTGATAAACAGGGCTGTATTGTGCTATTTATACATTTCATTTATGAATGTTTGTTTAAAAAAGACCCTACTGAACCTACCCTTGATGTTGACCAAGTTGGGCCTGTAGTATGCTATGACCGCTGCCACACTGGTACCGTCTCCTATATCCCTCATGAGGTCTTCCAACAGAGGGACTTGAACTGGCTCACGTGCGGTGACGGGCTTGACCATTCGAGACTGTACACAGCAGCAAACAAAAAGTCATCCATTACATGGGAACTACTGATGACCAGGGATGCAGATGCTTAATGACAAAATGACTGACCAATAGCACTACAAATAAGTCATAAGCTGATCACCTTGAACAATAACCAATGTTACAGGCACTTCTGATTAACTTAGCTTATTAATAATAGCACCTCTCCAGACAGATTCACACCCAACACCAACCTTGAGACCTGACTCGGCCGCTGACTCCCCATTAGCCACTGTATCCCCGCCAGCTGTCCCTAAAACTGTACAAATTTTATTGATCCAAAACTTCAAGGCCTCCTCTGGCGCACTGGGAAGTTCACTGGAGGCTGGGAATGTTGTGACACGTCTGATGGACAAAAAAAGACATTATTTTTATTTACTTTGCAGATACTGATCATGACTATTTAATTCTCATAGATAGGATAACAATACACACAGATAGGATAGCAATACACACAGATAGGATAACAATACACATAGATAGGATAACAATACACATAGATAGGATAAAAATACACATATAATTAAACTACTCCAATAAATTGATGCAACTGTAGTTCTTTTTTTTTGGGGGGGGGGGGGGGCAGGGGTATTTTACATTAAGACAATAAAATCACATACTTGACTGCTTTGACGACTTTCTCTACACTGGCTACTTCAGCTATATAAGCTCTCATTAAGGCATCTATCAAGGCAAGGTGGGCTTTCTGTGGGAAGTATGTGCACGGAGTCAGTATTTTTTAAGACAGAACATTTAAAGAAAGTTGTACTGCTAAAATATTAGATCTAATAAGGAGGGTTTAAGTGAAATTATTTTGAGAAACAATTTTCTACATGAAAATTTCAATAAACCCCGTATTTTTTTTTTTTTTTAAGATCAGTTTTATTTTAGAGTTTAAATAAAATAAGTTACTTAATCAAAATTTTTTATGTATATTTTCAATATGATATTTTAACAAATAAAATATTTTGATTTCTTATTTAAAACTGCCATTTCTGTTTTATGATGAAGTGTAAAGGTTTATTTAAAATTATGACACCATGACATTTACAACATAACATGTTTATAAAAAAAAACACCTTTAATTGGTTTTGCACATATCACTATTTTCATAAAAGAAATCTTCTAGCCAACCAAACCCATAATTATTTACATGAATATCCACAAGAAAACTCATATTACCTATTTTAAAATATTATAAATGGACACTAACAAAACCAATTGGAGCTTTTAAAAAAAAAAAAGTGTTTAAAAGAAAAACTCATAACCAAATTTTTTATTCCTTTTTTTTTTTCAAAAATTGAAACCAAATATTTGCTGCAACACTGAGCAAGTGACTCACCAATCTAAACGGAGCTGTCTGAACTAAAACTGTTTCTGTGACTGATGTCTCATCTGAAATGTAGATGCCTTTCCTAGAAAGCACTTGAATGATGCTCCAGTGACCTGCAACAATCAATGCAATGACACTAAGGAGGACAATATATTTTTTTTAAAAAAAATTTAAGTGGGCGATCAAGATTATGTGAGGTGCTTTTAATACAAAGAAATTTTGGGAAATTTTATCTGTTTTATTTTAAGTCTGAGATTTTACTCACGTTAATAGATGTCCTTTTACTCACGTTAATAGATGTCCTTTTACTCACGTTAATAGATGTCCTTTTACTCACGTTAATAGATGTCCTTTTACTCACGTTAATAGATGTCCTTTTACTCACGTTAATAGATGTCCTTTTACTCACGTTAATAGATGTCCTTTTACTCACGTTAATAGATGTCCTTTTACTCACGTTAATAGATGTCCGATTTATTTTATTTTTTTTTTGGTCATATCCAAAATGTGTTAATTAGGAGAAATATTGAGTTAAGTGGTGTTATAAATAAAAAAGCATGTTCAATGGGATCCATTATGGTGCAAACTTTCTTGTGAGCTTTGTTTATTCTTGCTTCAGATCTATTCCAATACATGTAACTTATATGGTAAGATTACAGCCACTTTCACGGTTCTGTTTAGTGCCAAGTTTGCACAGCATTTCAGACTTTGGCAAGGCACTTTTTGACCTGGTCATCATCATCATCCAGACTTTTAATCTCACTGTTGGGGTATTTTTTTACTTGAGGTTTTTACTCCTTCTCTAGGTAGTTGTCTTAATGAGCTGACAAGTACATTCCAACCGACCATTTGCCCATGGGTACTTTCCCCAATGCTATGTTTTGTTTGTGAGGCAGACAAAGATTCCCACTGTACCAAAGGGTAGACAAAGCTTCCCACTGTACCAAAGGGCAGACAAAGCTTCCCACTGTACCAAAGGGCAGACAAAGCTTTGCTAAACTTCTGCCTATTGAGAAGGCTGACATGCCTGTGTGTTTCATGGATACAACTCACCTTGCCATTGTGCGTGTGTTTCTGGGAACATGTTGCTACAGGCCTGACAGTAAAGCTCACTTGAGGACATATAGTTGACCATGTTAGGACGTAGCACCACCTGACCCTAGGAAGATAGATTGAGACGGTCAATAATCACACGGGTGATGGTTTTAGGCCACACCAGAAGATAATTAACTTCTCATTTTCATTGTTACATCAAGTGTTTCAACTACAATCTAAAGAGAATCTAATAATTCTTTAATGTGATACTTAAAATGGGGGAAAGCTTCTATACCTCTGCTGTTTGGTAAAAAGGATCCTGTAATTCTTTGGGAACATTGCTGCCATAGACCTTAGACAGAAGCCAAGAAAGTGAGGAGCGCAGTTTGGCCTGAAACAGTAAGAAAAAATATTTTTTTAAAATAAATTTATGTCAATACACCACCATACCGTTTATGAGTTAGTAATGAAATTGGAAGTGTGAGCCAATGGAAATGAGAAAGCAGTAATTTTTATTCAACAACATTTTAAAAAATGATTATTTAAGAGGAAGGTTGCAGTTAGTGGTGTGAAGTTTGTTTAAAAAGGAAGGCGCAGGAGGGGCAAGTAGGATTCACAAACTATGGAAATGATAAGGAATATCCAACTACAAAATTAGTACTCTACAAACTTTCAATTATTTTTTTTTAAAAATGCAGCATGCAATAAATGTTGTAGTAGTAAGAGTAAGACACACTATGGCAGTGGTGCTGATGAGTCTGGATTTAATTATTTGAAGTTTAACTCTCCTTCACAAAATTACAAGACTAAAGGTCAAATTTATTCACAACATTTACATGATGATTATGTTGAAATAACTCGGCATCAAAGTAACAATTATAAATTCAAACTAACTGTGCATTCAAACTAACAGAATTAAATAACCTGACCTTATGCTTAAAATATGAACAAACTAACTTTAAATAAAACAAGAAAAAAAGGCACTGCATGTGTATCAAATGACAAACCTGTCCCACTTCATCTAACAGTGGCTGATGTCCTTCTAGACTTCTTACTGCACTAGCCTTACTGTACCATGGATGTTCCTCCTCTTCATCTAAGCTATCATCTTCATGAATCTCTAAGCTATCATTTGGTGACAAGTGTGCACCACTGATCTGCAAATGTTTATCCCTAAGATTTTTTAATCTTTCCAAGTTGTGAAAAACTGAACTATCCACTGGATCATACTTGCATTTATCCACATGACTTGTATCTAGACTATCCACGAGACTTATAGCTAGACTGTCCATTTGACTTGTGGCTAGACTATCCACAAGACTTGTAGCTAGGCTATCAGCTTGGGAAAAATTTAAACTATCTATTTGGTGAAACTCAAAACTATCCGTTTTGTTTGTGGCTGAACTATCCTGCTGATGAGATTCAAATCTGCCCAATGAACACAAATCAGAATTATCCATACAAATGGTGGCCAAACTATCCATAGAAGAGATACCAGCATTTTCTGCAGTTGGCGTTAAAGAAGCATCCATGTCATACGCATCCACGTAATTCCTTGTTGGCGTGAGTGAACTATCAAGATGATGAACACCAGCCCTATCCATTGTTGGAGTCACTAGGCTATCCGCACAGAAATAATCCGAACTATCCAACACATTGGTCGATAAACTATCCACTGGATAAAAATCCAGACTGTTGATCTGGTGACTGAAGTAGCCACTTGAACTGGACAACGACATCGACCTGTTGCCCATGTCCTCCAAGTGGTGGCTGTCCAAACTGTCGTAGGTGACGTGTGGCACAGGCTCATGATACCCCATCCCGTTACAGTCAGGCCCAGGTTTCAGCATTGGGTTCCCAACATTCAGCATGCTGGTGGGCCTGATGATGCCTCCGTCTGTCCTCACCACCGGTAGAACACCAGCCTCTTCACTCAGGCTATCCACGCTTATCTTGTCATCCTCATCATCTGTAAGTTGGATCAAAGAGTCATCAGAATGGTCATCACTGTCAGCGCAAGTCTTCTGCATAATCATGTCCACGGGGGTCAGGTAATGTCTGTGTGCGGTCCGCGTGAGACCCGTCAAGGAGGGGGGACCGAGTTTGTCTGCGTACGAGGGGAGCCGGTGTACAAACCCAGACAAATCTGAGACATTGGATAAATTGGGATGAGTTTCTTCAGTCTGTATTGCCAGTGGATCTCTATGTAAATATTGGTTTAATTCAGAGGCGCTCAATGTTTTATTTTGATTAAAGGGGGACGATGGAACTAAAGGAATTCCATCAGTTTGAGAGGGTGGTGTCATTATTTCACTAGATGATACAGAATTGTCAGTAAAGAACTTCAAGTTATCTTGATTATTTTCATTGTCTTCATGTTCCGATTCCAAAACTTTGTGCAAAAAATCTTTTTCAGGACAAGTGGATATTTCTTCATCACTATAATAAATTGCCTTGGCTTCCAAATTTTTCCGCTCTTTCAGAAATGTATCCTGCTCTTCTGTGTTTTCATCTTCCTGCTCTCCTAAATTTTCATCTTCCCCCTCTTCTAAAATTTCATCTTCTTGTTCATGTACTATTTCATCTTGTTCTTCTATAATTTCATCGTGTTCTTCTATAATTTCATCTTGTTCTTCTATAATTTCATCTTGTTCTTCTATAATTTCATCTTGTTCTTCTATAATTTCATTGTGTTCTTCTATAATTTCATCTTGTTCTTCGATAATTTCATCTTGTTCTTGTTTAATTTCATCTTCTTCTTCAATTTCATCTTCATGTTCTTCTTCCATTGCATCTTGTTCTTCTATAATTTCATCTTGTTCTTCTATAATTTCATCTTGTTCTTCTTCAAATTTATCTTGTTCTTGTTTAATTTCATCTTCTTCTTCTTCTTCAATTTCATCTTCATGTTCTTCTTCCATTTCATCTTGTTCTTCTATAATTTCACCTTGTTCTTCTATAATTTCATCTTGTTCTTCTTCAAATTTATCTTGTTCTTGTTTAATTTCATCTTCTTCTTCAATTTCGTCTTCATGTTCTTCTTCCATTTCATCTTGTTCTTCTACAAAATCATCTTGTTTTTCAGTTTCATCTTCCTGTTCATCTATAATTTCATCATCTTCTTCTATAATTTCATCTTGTTCTTCTATAATTTCATCTTGTTCTCCTATAATTTTATCTTCTTGCTTTTCTACATGTTCATCTTCATGCTCTTTTAAAATGTCACCTACTTGCTTTTCTAAAATTTCATCTTCCTTTTCTTCTACCATTTCATCTTCTTCTTCATCAATTTTATCTTGCTCTTGTTTAATTTCATCTTCTTCTTCTTCAATTTCATCTTCATGTTCTTCTACTATTTCATCTTGTTCTTCTACAATTTCTCCTTTTTTGTCTACAATTTCATCTTGTACTTCTATTTCATCTTCTTGTTCTTCAATTTCATCTTCATGTTCTTCTTCCATTTCATCACGTTCTTCTACATTTTCCTCTTGTTGGACAATGTAATCTTCTTGTTCTTCCCCAATTTTTTCTTCCTGTTCTATAATTTCATCTTGTTCTATATTTTCATCTTCATGCTCTTTTAAAATGTCATCTACTTGCTTTTCTAAAATGTCATCATCCTGTTCTACTATTTCATCTTCTTGTTCTTCCATTTCATCTTTTTCTTCTACAATTTCTTCTTGTTGTGGTTCTACAATTTCATCTTCCTTTTCTAAAATGTTATCTGTGTGTTTTTCTACAATTTCATCTTCCAGGTCTTCTATTTCACCTGTCTGTTTTTTCTCCACAATTTCATGTCGTTCCTCTACATTTTCATATTTCCCTTCTTGCCCCACAATTTCGTGCTGCTCTTCAGCAGTTTCATTTTCCTGTTCTTGTCCCAAAATTGCATCGTCTTGCTTTTCTACAACTTGATCCTGCTCTTTACTTTCATCTTTCTGTTTTATCATTTGATCCTCCATAAATTCTTCACGTATTACAAGCTGCACTTTTTGCTCCTCTACAATATCTCTAACCTTTTCTAATTCCTCAGCTTCAAATTTATTTTCACTGCCAGTCTCCTTCTCAACTGCACCACAGGATTCAATATGGTCTCTGTTTGCATCTGTATTCTGTTCTCCTTCGTTAACATTGTCCTTTAGTTCTACTACAATTTCTTCTACAATCTCGTCTCCTTCAAAAATATTTCCAAATTCTTTCATGTAACGTTTTCTTACATCAGGCCCTTCAGCATTACATTCTAAATTATGTGTCTCGACATCTTTTTCAACTATTTCTTTTTGGTTTTTTTCTGCCCATTCTGTCAAACTTGTTGGAGTTGTTTCTAACAGCGGGGAGTCTAAGGGGAATGAACTTGATGTACACAATGGTGTGTCCAGCTGGGTGGATGTCCTTGATAGTGTTTCAAGTGATGTGGATGTGGCTGATTCGGTATCAGGTGGTCTGGATGTGGTTTCAGGTGGTTCAGTTGACTGACACATCATTGATGATGGTGTTTCTGTCACTGCATCTAATTGTAAGGTGGCTGATGTTTCCAGTTGTGTGGATATAACTAATGGTGTTTCTAGTTGGGTGAGACAGGCAGGTGATGTTTCCAGTTGTGTGGATAGAACTGATGGTGTTTCTAGATGGGTTTGTAAGGAAGACGGCATATCTATTAGTGTGAGGCAGGCATGTGATGTTTCTAATTGTGTGGATGTAACTGATGGTGTTTCTATCTGCAAAGGCTTTACAGCTGTTGCCAACTGTTGATATGTGCTGACTGATGTTTCTAGTTGTGACTCTCTACTGGGTGTTGTTTCTATAGGCACAGAGGTAGATGCTGTTTCCAACTGTTGATATGTGTCGACTGATGTTTCTAGTTGTGACTCTCTACTGGGTGTTGTTTCTATAGGCACAGAGGTAGATGCTGTTTCCAACTGTTGATATGTGCTGACTGATGTTTCTAGTTGTGACTCTCTACTGGGTGTTGTTTCTATAGGCACAGAGGTAGATGCTGTTTCCAACTGTTGATATGTGTCGACTGATGTTTCTGGTTGTGACTCTCTACTGGGTGTTGTTTCTATAGGCACAGAGGTAGATGCTGTTTCCAACTGTTGATATGTGTCGACTGATGTTTCTGGTTGTGACTCTCTACTGGGTGTTGTTTCTATAGGCACAGAGGTAGATGCTGTTTCCAACTGTTGATATGTGTCGACTGATGTTTCTGGTTGTGACTCTCCACTGGGTGTTGTTTCTATAAGCACAGAGGTAGATGCTGTTTCCAACTGTTGACATGTGTCGACTGATGTTTCTGGTTGTGACTCTCTACTGGGTGTTGTTTCTATAGGCACAGAGGTAGATGCTGTTTTCAAATGATATGTTTCGACTGATGTTTCAGGTTGTGAATCTAATCTTGGTGGTGCTATTACATCCTTGGTTAATTGAGTCTCTGAACACAAACATGGTTCTCCTGATTGTCTCTGTACTGAGATTTTTGTATCCCAAATGGCAAGGGACAAGTCAAGTGGCTCCGGTGAAGCACAGTCTTGTAGAGCTTCAGTGAATACAATACTGTATTTATTGAGTTCAGCTTCATGCGACTGGTATCTTGAAGGACCTGATGGGTCTTTGGGTTGGCAATGGGATGATGTGTCACAGCGTTGATCAGGAACCACAGCACTGTGTCCTTTAAGAGAAGAGTCTCTCGTGAAAAAAGAGCATGACTGACTATGGAATATTTCAGGTCTTTTTGTAAGGGATGAAATGAATATTCTACAACCATCGTCCACAGAATCGTTAAGTACACGCAAATCTAAAGGCACACATGCGCCTACTTCTGAATCATCATGTACATGTGGGTCTGGTAGCACACAATCATCCAGTTCAGAATCACTGAGTACACATAGATCTGATGGTGCACAATCAACTAGTTCTGAGTCTTTAAGTAAATGTAGGTCTGAGGGTACACACGCACCTAACTCTGAATCATTAAGTACACTTAAGTCTGACTGTACACAATTAACTAAATCTGAATCTTTGAGTACATGCAGGTCTGAGGGTAAACAACCACCCAGTCCTGAATCCAATGTGTCTCCATATTCTTCAAAAGACGGTTTATTGCTTGTAGCCAGTGCACTGGACACACTAGTCCTGGTCTCAAAGAACTCATCGGTCTCGCTCATCTGATCTCTGTTGTTCCGACCGTGGGATCCCACTGGAGGCTCATGATGTTCAACTAACTGATTACTTCGAATGGCACTATTCAAAACCTCAGTGCTGACACTGTAAGTGTCTGCTGTACATCTTGTTGTGTTCAATGAGCTATCCCTAGAGCACTGCTCTTCAGGATGTATATGAACACCATCAGTGTCTGTACGTGTTGCCCCGCTAGTCTGCGGGTGAAACGACCCCCCATCAGATGTGACATCACAACACACCCCATGATGAGATCCAACAGAATCAGGTTGGGCACACCCAGGAAGGAATCCCTCGTCCTCTCTGACACAAGGAACAACCACGTCCAAACCACATGACACCTGAGTTTCACCACTGCGTCCAAACGTGTCTGATGTGGCTGAAGTTTCTACGCCATTCTCTTCTTCAAACGAAAGAAACACTTCATCCTCGTCACTACTGCTCTGGGGGCTCAGCTTGTTAGGGTGCGATGCTTCCATGGCGACGGGGTGGTAAAAGATACGATGTCCAACCAAAAGGATAGATACACCCCCAAATGTGTAGGTTCAAACAGTGAGGGTGGCGAACACAGCAGCCGTTGGGGACTTGATCTTCATTGACAATTGTACTTCCGACAACACATGTCACACCTGGCAGGGGCTTTTTATAGCAACAATAAATTGTTAACAAACACAATTCCCGTTATGCCGAAGAAGCGGCACACAATGTGCACTAAAACGTGCAAGCGGCGCGTGCTTTCTTAGTTCAGGTTCAACGAACTCAGCTTTCAAATGTACGTGCTTTTCAACCATGGTTCAAATTTCTCACAATCAATCAAGCATGTCTTTCAAAATATCCAGAAAGTTTAAAGTATAGTGTATTTGTTTATGAATAATCACATCAAAGAGCTACTAAGTACGTCATCCTCCTTAAGATTTGACTATGGGCACAGACATCCTAGAGACTTAAAACCACACAGAATTGTGTTTGATTTTACTTATTGGTTAACACCTTATGACGGTAAAAGAATGTCTGCAACAACTACACCACTGTTAAAACACTGTGTGATACCAAAATATTCACAAACGGGCTTACAAATCAAATGACAAAAAAATGTTGCGTCTGACAGAGTAAGTAAGTTCGACCAGCGTGCCTGGGTCAGCTCTCAACATACATTGCCAAAAAAACCAATACTGCACACGAAAATATGTGACCAATTGAAATGAGATTATGCAGGCACATATCCAATAAAAAATCTTAAGGGGACATTGAGTTTAAAATCCCCTCGGGCGGAGAATAAAAGACTGAAAAGATCACCGCAGAAGGACGATTTTGATGATCATGTATCAAAATGGATTTCAATTGAACAGACATACAAGTCAGGGGTTCCTAAGTCATGCACGACCACCACACTATAACATCGACACGCTGTTAGTTCATTTATTAAATTAAGTTGTCAAAAGTAATAAGTTTCAGGCAAGTGTGATGATATGTTATTTAAATATAAACGTTTAAAATAAATCAATAACAGTAATGAAATGCCTCTCTGAAGTCGCACCCAATTAATCGTTTCTATAGCCACTATTGGAAAAGGGACACGTCTTTACGGTAACAGAGAAAAGTAAAACTATGATGTGAAATTTGATTGAATTGAAGAAAAAAAAATATTAACAAGGAAAATATATATATATAATTTTCAAATTTGATGCAAATTGTACCAATTGAACCAAAGCACCAAAACTACTCGACAGACAAGTAGACTAAGGAATAACTCTCGCACCCAGAGTAATCCACAAATGATGACAAAACTGTGCGGCCCCCCCCCCCAAACCACACCCATTCTTAAAGCCTAATTTCGGTTTCTCTTGTGCACCCTCCAATGTCATGAAAAGTAAGCCCTGGTGTTCTCCTATACTATACCCTCTAACACGGGCTTTAAAACAATAGCATAGATACATTACTTTTCTTCCCCGTAAGGTCCCAGCACCACTGTAATCTCGACTAGCTCCGATCACGTTGAGTTACCCAAAACAAGGAACTCATACCCGCTAAAAAGTATGCATCACAATCACAGACAACTGGCTTTCGCTGTCGTATACTAGGAGATGTCAGTTAACCAAACGTTTCTATTAAGCAAACTCGACACAATGAGAGGGAATATTGTAGACATGCCGTGGGACCGTATTGAGGGCTTATGTCCTAAAGACCCAACAGATGTGCCACTTTATTGATCGCATTCACGTCCTGACCAAGTTATGTCTCTGCCGCATACGAACAGTATTAGCCACTTCCACAATACAACATTCCCAAATCTCTCCCACACTCGACAACCGGGTGCTGTAGATAAACACACCTTACGTCGTTGGATGACTTTATGCCGGATTGGATAGATTTTGGCCCATTCCATTTCAAAAGTGTTAGTGTTGATAATGTATCAAGCATTGTATATATATATTATATATATATAGATATAGATATAAAAAGTCTGGACTTTTATTTGTCTCAGCTCGTAACTAGAAGTAATTATAGAGTTTTAACTAGAAGTAATTATAGCCTTTAAAAAAAAAAGTAAATAGTCTCAGCTAGAAGTAGTGAATGGTCCCAGTTAGTAGTCAATAATTTAAGCTTGAACAGTCGGCTCAGCAAGCAGTGGATAATTATCTTATTTTCTTGTTCGTCAACTCCCATTTATTTGCATAGTAAGAGCTAACCACGCGGGACAACTAAATTATATTCATTTAAACTGGGCCAAATTAAATGGAGGTTTTGGGCCAAGGAGACCGGACATAGAACTAATCGAGTGCAACTGATTGAGGTCACAGTTCAGTAGCAGTAAGCCCCCCCCCCCACCACCACAGCCCTATCACCTGGTTGCAACTTTTCAAGGGCCAACCTGAAGGACCTGGCGTGAATGTAAACATGACCCCCGGCATGCCAAGAATGTTTGTGTTTATATTGGGCAGGTATCAAGAGGGGTGGGGGTGGTAATGAACTGCCCTGCCAATGGATGAAACTTGGTCTGATCTGAGAAGGATAGCGTTAATTTAGGAGTGGGAGTTTAATACGGAGTATAACAGAACTGGGATTGAAACGTTGGTTAATCGCAAACTGAAGCCCATCCAAATTTCAATATACATCAATGAATACATTGTGTGTGTTGGTTGGGGGAAAAAAAAAGGGGGGGGGGATCTAGTTGGACGACCTAGCTTCAACGAGAACTGAATTAACTAACAGAGTTGAGGGACTGAGGGAGGCAGCCAGTCTATTTTGTGTTTAACTCTCAACTGCACATGAACGAGTGTACTGTACTCTGATTTTAAATGAACTTCCCGCATCACAATTTTATTTTTAGCACTTCAGCTCAATCGATGAAAGGACAGAATCAATAGGGTACATGTTCCAAACACAGATATAGAAATCTCAACACTACTGCTCCGTATCCGGAAATTTGTTTGAAAGAAATTTCGTCGACGGAAAATTGATCGACGGAAGGAAGTTTGATCGAACGGAAGTTTGGTCGAATTTTATTTTCAGTTCACACGATCAAATTTTGCGTCAAATTTCTTTTTGAACGCATTATTTTGTTTTACTATATAGCATAGAGCGCTCAAAAAGAAATTTGACGAAAAATTGAACGTGTGAACTGAAAATAAAATTCGATCAAATTTCCGTTCGATCAAACTTCCGCCGATCAAGTTTCCGTCGACGAAATTTCTTTCAAACAAATTTCCGGTAACCCTACTGCTTAGACTCTGGCTCTGGGTGGCACAGATAAATTGTCCATTTTCCTCTACGCGTATATAATTTATATGTATATTTTAATAAAGAAGTGGAGTGTGCATTTTGCCCTGCGAAGTTTACACCATCGTCACATTGTGACATAGGAGTCAGAATGATCAATACATTGATCGTGGGCCCTCAACATATAGAAGAAGAAGAAGTAGTAGAAGACGGTTGCAAGAAAAATAAAGACGTTGAAATGTGGGTCAGCAAACATATTAAAATTGAAGGGAACTGAACAAAAAAATAATGATGTAAATCAAGGGAGGTAGCTCTCATAATGACATTCATACATCAAATCGTACAGAAAATGTTCTTGTGCGAAAATGTTTCCGTTACAAAATGAAGTTAACAACAGCAGTTGACGTTGTGATTCATTTTAGAGTAATGACAATGTAAAAAAACGGATGACACTTTTATTTTTCCACGTCTTACTCGGCATCAAATATTAACCCCCGTCTTACTTCGGCATCATTTGTTACCCATCATCTTACTTCGGAAAAAAAATCCTATTACGCACCATCTTACATCTGCTAAATCATGTAAGGCGCCGTTTTACTTCGTCATCATGTATTACCCGCAGTCTTACTTGGAAAACTCATGTTAGCCACCGACTTACTTCGGCATCACGTTACCCACAGTCTTACTTTGGAAAACTCATGTAACCCACCGATTTACTTCGGCATCCCGTTACGCACCGTCTTACGTCGGCATGACATGTCATGCACCTCTACTCCTGTCGCCGTCTCGTCACGTCAAACGAGTGCGCATCTACTGGTCTGGCTTAATGAATGAGTCTGTCGTACATTCTAATCATTACATAAACACCATATTTATATAAAAATGGGTACATGGCGTCTTTTTGCTGAAGTTACCAACCAGGGTCGAACCACTGAAAAACAAACGTGGCATGTTAACTTAAGAATTTTTCATCAACACACGGTACACCCTTCCATCTCTTTACCTATACATGCTTTTAAATGGGGACAAAGCAAAGACCCTACTGTCAAACAAGAGCTGTCTACTTACGTCAACAAAGACCTGAAACTGGGGCTCCGGGTACGGCTCGTCACCAGGACTCACACATTCCACCACCATTTTTTTGTTTACCTAACTATCTCCTAGAGTATGGAGTATGCATCTGTTAATCCTTTCCTAGGTACATCCAGCCGGTTTATTTCAACAAGTTCTGTTTCAATCTAACCGGCAGATCGCATGGCGTTTAAATAACTCCAGACGTTGGCCGAATAAAACCGTTGACCGCCATTGTCAACAAACTATTTATAACGGCGGGTTTAACTTACCCGCGCAATATGGTGAGCAGTTCAGAAGACCTGGTGACTCAACTAAAAGGTAGGGAAATGCTTTTTCCGAAGATTTCCCCAGGCGCGAGCGAGAGAGCCAGGTGTACGAGAGAAAGAGAGAGGGGGTGGTGGGGGTTAAGTATGGATTTATTGTTTCCAGATGAGTAGTGGGGTTTTCCTGCAGTTGACTCACCAACACACACACAGGAGAACTGCGGCGATCAGATCAGTGTGCTGTGTACCAGAACTACACGTGTTACACCTGTTGTCATTCACGTGCACTCCGTGAAGCAATGTGCCTCAGATCAGAAAGTATTTGTTACGTTACAGTTCAGATTTGCGAACACCAAAGAGTCATTGTTAATATCACCATAAGATCAGTTGTTAACATCAGCTCATACATCAAGCCATACATGTAGTGATGTGGAAATATGTCCCCATATCTTAACAGACTGAGCGGTGCCTGTGTTAATTTTAATAACTTGTCTTGAAGTGAAGATGGTAAGACATGAAACATCAAATATCACTACCTCTTAAATGAGGGCTATTTATTTGTGTTTCTTTCCGCAGCCATGCCTAGAATTCAAAAATAGTTTGGTCAGTTCCATCAACCTGTATAACTACAACGCCAGTATAACTACAACGCCAGTATAACTACAACGCCAGTATAACTACAACGCCAGTATAACTACAACGCCAGTATACAACGCCAGTATAACTATAACGCCAGTATACCTATAACGCCAAAAGTTTTTTTACTTTCTTTTTTATCCTCTTTACAGATACAATAACAAAGACATATTACTGATTTATTTAAGTATGCATATTTATAAATAGCAACCATAAATACCTATTGGCGCGCTAAAAATAAATAAATTGAATTTTACCAATCAATGTCATATCCACAGGGGGGGGGGGGTGAATCCCGATTATCTATAAATAGCACTGACCGGGTATTTCCCCGTGATGTCACAGCAGTATCGACGAGGGGTTCCCGTGGAAATATAGGTCAAGTCGGTCAATGGTTTATGATGGCAGATCATGGTTTTTTTTTAAGGGTCTGAATAAATCGGCCTGCTTTCCCCCACCCCACTCCAACGGACACGTTAAAACAGTATTTTGACGTCAGTTACCTAATAGCTTTGAGACGTCAATATCCCCCATTCGCACCTGGGTCGGTGTTGGCAGTGTTAGGGGGGGGGGAGGGGGGTGTGCTGGGTTCAGCCATACCTTTTAAGCACTGACCTCTGGCCTTGATAAATCGAATAGCTGATGTTACAAAGATAACGACTGGGTCGTGTTCGCGATCACGTTAACTACCTTTTTAAAAAAAACTATTTTTGTTAAAAAACATTTTATGACGTGTCCACATAACATTGTCTACATGACTTGATGCATGCATGGTGTGTCATTATGAGAGTAAATTCCCTTGATTTACTCACACGGTTTTATTTAGCACTTTTCTGAAATAATTCGTTTTTTTTTTACATTACGCCTATCCAGTGACGTCACCGTGTCAATTCGTGGATGCGTCATACACTAAATGATAATAAATGAAGGGCTGAGTTCAAGCTGTTTGAAAGAAACAGTGTGACTAGGTGTGATGAAGCCTTTATTTCAGGTTTCAACATGAGTAGTTCAACTACTTCCTTCATACACTAAAAATAGAGGTGCTGTAAATATAAGGACATAAGTATAAATTAGCCCAATAAAGCCTTAGTCATGGTCATAGTTTGTGATCACCTTCTTTGACACAGCATCAAACTTGAACATAGTTTGTGATCACCTTCTTTGACACAGCATCAAACTTGAACATAGCTTGTGATCACCTTCTTTGACACAGCATCAAATTTGAACATAGCTTGTGATCACCTTCTTTGACACAGCATCAAACTTGAACATAGTTTGTGATCACCTTCTTTGACACAGCATCAAACTTGAACATAGTTTGTGATCACCTTCTTTGACACAGCATCAAACTTGAACAGCTGACAGGCACGCGCACATAAGGCCAGCAAGATGTTCAGCGTTAATTTTGACCAGAGTGTCAGATGTGAGAATTGAGAACCTATGAAAGCCATCATATCTCTTTACGGATAGGAAGCAACAACAAAAATATCGAAAAAAAAGAAGAGAAGATGAGTAGGGTACAGTGATAGCAGGACACGGGTACATGGATGTCGGTGTTGTACAACACCACGCGAATCATGATGAGTCAGACGCAGGTAACAGAAGCACAGGAAGTGAGCAGTGATGATCTTGGTGATAATGACTGCCATAAATTATAATCTACCGACGTCGAAATAACACTGCACCATTCAGGCGCTTGGAGCAGAAGTCATTTTGTAAGTGGTGGGGAAACACCTTGAACAATCATTTATTAAACAGACTGTGTGGTTTGACTTGCGCCTTATAAAGTATAGTTATTCTCAAAGACGTTGCAATCTACGCATACAAACGGGTGGTCGCAAAGAACATGAATACACACAGCGGGCCTAAGGAGGGACAGCACTGGGACCAGAGTAACACAAAAGTATATGAATGCTGGATGAAAAAAGTAAATGAGTGTCTCTTTCCGAGTGCCCTCACTATAAAATGTCAATTTTACAGCAGGACACGGCTCACTGAAGCAAGGGTGCCGACCTGTATTCCCTCTAACTAGTATACCAGACCTGTTTCCCTCAAACTCTTAAAATCATACAATATCATAACAAAATCGTTCGATACATTATCTTAATAGTAAAAAATAAACATACAGTCAGTTAATGTATACACCTCCAAATCATACATTGTACGCCAAAATCGTAAGAGTGAACAGGTCTGGTATACGACCCGTGTTCATATGCCATTGCTATCCGTGTTCAACAGGCGGCACGACGGTATGACACCATATCCTATCAGAACCGCCGCCGACGGCAAGCACATTTATCACACTCAATCTGACAGCTTCTTACACGTGGAAACGCAGCCCAAACAGCAGATAAAACACGTTCCTCAACCGACAACACATCAATAAACGAGCATTTTTTATATCTAACGTCTCACGTGAACATAACACACATCTGATTTATAACCTTCACGTTTTCAATATAATCACTTCCCAACACATGTGACATATCATTAGAAAGCATTTTAACACACGTCGTTGAAGAATAGCGGACACACGGCGTGACGTAATCTCGCTGCACTACATCCATCAAACTTTAAGACGTGTAATAACAATTTACACAGCACTGTCACAAGAGCCAAAACAAGACATCAAAACTCAATGGAAAGGGGACAAACGACACGGTTTCGCTTTAAGGACGTTCGGTTTGATAAAGCATGGGGACTTTGGTGGGGACTACTGGTAGTATTTTAAATCACTGACAAGATTAATGGAATTTTACAATGCATTGGCATAGGGCATAGATAATATACTCTCAGAGGCGGATTCCGGTGGAAGATCTCTGCCTATGGCCTTTTATCAGATGTGCAAAACCCAAATAAAATTATATCAATACAAACTGACACATAAACACTTGCCCCATCCCAAGTCACCCACCATCCAACCCGGTCATTGCCCCACCATCAAATCCGGACAATGCCCCACCATCAAACCCGGCCATTGTCCCACCATCAAACCCGGCCATTGCCCCGCCATCAAACCCGGCCATTGCCCCACCATCAAACCCGACCAATGCCCCGCCATCCAACCCGGCCATTGCCCCACCATCAAACCCGGACAATGCCCCACCACCAAACCCGACAAATGCTGTTCCACACACCCAGCCCACCTAACCAACACCTTTCCTCAGTCTTTACGTGCATCCTCACTTTCTCAAACCACCAAATCTCCAACTCCAGCCCTCGGACCCCCCCCCCCCCCAACACATAGATCATGTCGTATGTTTTATTGGCTCCGTATCCTGTCAGCATGGGGACATTCAATTCAATCCGAACACCTTACAGGCCGTTAGGTCAGTAGACAGATCGTAACTCGAAGATCTGCATATATATATATATATATATATATATATATATATATATATATATATATATATATATATATATATATATATATATATATGACAACGTTATAACACCAAACCGTTTAGGTCTAAAATATCTTTTTTTCTGAACGACCAAAAACACTTGATTGAAGGGATGTACTGATTTGTCCCCAAAACAACCACCACACCGTACATATTGACGCACCTCAAAGCCCCTACCGAAAATTCTTGTCCGTTCACTGCACACAAATAACGGTGCACCTTTACGGAGTAGCTTAGTCACAGTTAGTACTATTTCAACGAATCGAGGATCCCCATGCTGTCCTCCGACGGATACACTGCATAATAGTTAACAGACGGAAAGATCTACTTCATGGTATCCAATGGTGGATTTCTTTATCCTCTTCACTGAAACAAAACAAAAAACGATATTTGAAAAAATATGTATTTCTTCAAAATATCGTAATCAGAAGCGTAGGAAGAAGGGGTGCAGACGGGTCGGACGGACATGAGCGGCACTTTTATTATTATGCTGAGGGGCGACATTTTCGGCCAACAGCAAAAGGGGGGAGGGGGTTGTAGAAGGGGGTGACAAATATATTGGCCAGCCCCGGATGGCACTAGCCATAGCTACACCCCTGAGCCTAATGGTAATTCAAAAGTTGCATATAGCAACTGGTGCCATTGTTGGTGTAACTGTATTACTACATGGTGTGGATGTCTTTTGTGTAATGGTACAGAGACCCCTGGCAGAAGGCGTACACCTATTTCAGCGCGACCCCCGCCACACTCAACACAGGGTTGTGTGGGATCAGAAAAGTCTATTCAATAGACTGTTGACAGAAAATATCCAGATGACATTCGCCACCTAAGTCAAAGGTACAACAGTGCAGCTTATTCAGCGGCGTTTCTTTTTTTTTTTTTCTTCTTAACATGTTAGTATAAAGTAAAAATTCTGGGGGAAAACGAACAAGATAATCAGAGTGCAAAGAATTTTTTTTTTAAATGTTTATATCTTAGAAAGTGTGTCAACTGTTATGGATTAGGGTAGAGGGGTTTTTTTTAAACACAACGCAAAGACATAACCCCCACACCCACCCATCCACACCCCCCACGTCAACCTGCTCTGGTGAAACCATTTATGATGATCATCTGCTTTGACGGCAACCAGTTGTGAAACGAAATTAAATATATATTTTTTTCACTCCGTGTATTCCTTCTAGGAGGGTGACACCCGTCTAGGAGGGTACCCTTGATGCGGTCCGCATCCCTTACTGATGCTTAAGGCACCATCACGATAGTGCTGAACAAAATGATCCCAAAAAGGATGGCTGCAACCATTGTTAAATAGTTTTGTTGGTTCTCTCTCTACCCCATCATCCCTTTTTCAAACAAACAAACAAAATTCCGACGGCCTGCAAATGTTGCCAATGTTACCGTCACTGAGGAAGTCAAAGTATGTCCTCTGTATGTTTCTTACAGTGCACCCTCCATGCACGGCCACACAATGGTTATATGATTTTCTTACGGGTCAAGTAAACGAGAGCCTGCATTGAATCACACGGACACATATCTGACTACCTCTATGAACGCGTGCACTTGACCTCACACCTATGGTAGACGGCACGGAAATGATAGGGAGTACATCAAGCGTTTGTTGTCCTTGTATCAATATTGGAACACTAAATAGGAACTTTTCCTGGGACTAGCCCGACTTGCAATGTCGTGCATAACTTAAGGGTAGGAGTTACAAGAAAATGTTAATATTTATTTTAAAAATGTAACATAAAAAATTGGTAGCAGCGTGGCCTTACAGTGACAGTCGTATCAGACTCTATGTGACCTTTGAAACCAGTATTGGATCCTGTAGGCATATTCTTCACTAGCCATATGAACTCATGGTGACATACAACGATCTTGACATACGACCATCTTGGTATGCATGGCCAGTTTTACATGCATGACCATCTTGATACACATGACCAGCTTGGTATACATGACCAGCTTGGTATACATGACCATCTTGGTATACATGACCATCTTAACATGGTTAATAATCTTTCCCCAAAAAATGATAGGAAAAAAAGCTGTTGACCATCACTGGACCAAGGAGAAATCTTTGATAAATGTATAGCACCAATATTTAAATAGCACTAACCTTAAACCATTTTCAAACTTTAACCATCACCCCCGCCCCTCCTTTTCCCCGCTCTATAAGTTTGGTTGCATGGTGTCCATTGTCTCTCACATTCTCGGAGAAATACAATAAGCCAAATCATCAAGACAATCATGCAGTCCTAGTGCGGACATACCAAAATGTCTGACACATACAGTGTAAGATATCACGTCGTTACAGAACGTGTAGATCATCAGTGTGTTATCCAGTACTTTGGACAAATACAAACGTCTCTAAACATTAAGAGTGGTTTTGTCACACCCCCCCCCCCGACCACTCCACCACGTATTAATCATAACTAAGTAAAACTATTGTCCAGGCCATGATCTTTGACTCAAATGAAGTGACTAATGTTATCAACTGAGCTGCAGCAGGCACGACCCACCTGACAGTCAGCACTGCTACGCCATGATGACAAAGTGGTGTGACCTGCAACAAGCAGTCGGTACACTCAATGTACTCCTATTTCACCGCATCACTGCACTAAGTCACTACACCAAGCGGCGATTATAAAGTGAACTCAAACTAGACGCCACCCAATGTAAGATGTCAAAATAACTGATCCCCCATCTTTGGACAAGCAGCAGCCTACTGCTGTGTAATAATGTGGGAACTATCTTGATGATATTTATAGCAATATAAATATAAAACATAGCCATGGTAAAATGATTATTCAAATCACAGAATCCACCGCTCCCAATCCTCCTATTTATTTCTTAATAAAGCCCAAAAAGACATTCACAAATACAAGCGGTAGAAAAACCACGAACATAACACAGTATGTTCCAGTGAATGCACATTTCAAAGCCAGTTATGACAGATCTGGGTCAGTTTATTTTTACAGTGGCTAATTTAAATATAAACCTACTTTACTAAGAGTAGGTCTCAACTTTTAGACCCTATTACTATTGCTAATTAAAAGACATTTTTTTTTATAAATGGCTTTTAGCCCAATCTTGGCTCACATATATTAGGAATGTTTTGAGGGGTTATGTTAATTGTTCACAATAAAATTCCATTGCGACACAAAATATGCATATAAAAATAATTTAGGGTCAACCCATGTTCGGTCCCAAAAAAACACTCCCCTTTGGGCAAAACACCTTCTTTCCAACACTTATTTACAGCCCTACACATACCATCTGTGTCTTTTCACTGACTAAGTCTTTCACACTTTCTCATCTATTTACTTCATAAAATCTCAGTCCATTTTGTCTAAGTAAAGCCTCCATAAAAAACCTCTGCAGGAACAAGAATCGTATGGCAGTAGAATTGATTTACAATCCAGTCATGTAGCAATTTTCACAGGTGCTGGAAATAATGGGCCACAGCATTCCTTTATGTGTTTGTGGGTTTACATTGTGACCAAGGGGCAGATATAATCAACTAAATTAAGTTTCTAAAGTTGAAGCTAAAAGAGAAACTTGTGCAGTGCATAAAGATAACTACAACTGATAAGAAGCAGCTCCTTTCCAAATGCCAAGCATGAAATTCCCAAAAAGCCCTGGAGCATGGAAGCGAAGTCACATGTAACACTACATGACATTGCGATGTACCCATATTGAAGACAGATATAAAAGAATTTTACAAGATGTATTCGTACATTTTAAAAAACAGCATGACTTGTATGAAAAAAAATTCTCCTAAATAACTGGAAGGGCATTTTTCATTTACAGAAGTTGAATAAAAGGAATAGACTTCAGGAATTCAGGCAGTTAAAAACATTGAAGATATTAATAACTCTTCAGATAAATTATTAGCAAGGATGATATGACATTCTCTGCAGTTGAGGTGAACAGTCTGTGTTCACCAAAAAATTTTAAAGGAATCAACCCTCTAATTTAGAAAGAAAATAATTTATCTCTATCATGCACACAGTATTAAAAAAATGACTGTTATTTAATTCCATGAGTTGTTTAATTGGAAATAATGTTTATATCTTGGAACACTGATGTTTTATAGGTCTTAAAAGTGAATTCACAAACAGTCAGTGTTCTCAGCAGAAAATTTTACCAGATGGGTAGCATAAATCCATAATGTCATATATTAAAGGTGGAATCATCATACGATTTTGCAGTATTATTTTATTTGTATAAAATATTTAAATTTTTAAAAAAGAACATTTAAATTTTAACTGGTCAGTTAAATCAGACAATATATGTGCCAATTCAATGGGTCCTGTGGATGATATTTTTTTTTAAATTATAAGTATCCCATACAGCACTGGGCATTACTGACACAATAACCCTGATAGATCATCATCATTATCATGATCCAGTAGTCAGTAGTCTTTCCTGGCAATTTCGGAACACATTGATTTATGTCTGCTATCTAGATTAGGTACCTTATAAGTAATTGAATTATTTATTATTTTAGTATTAAACATTTAACTATTTGTACTCACAGTTTCATTATATCAATATAAAAATTATAATTTTCCCATAAAAGCATATTAGGAAACATTATTTGGTATTGACTTTATAGAAGATATGCTACATGTAAAAAATGGTAAATGAAGAAGTTTTCACAGAGGAGTAACAACAACAACAAACACACAAACCAGATGGAAATTACAATTAAAAATAACAACAAATTATAGTTTACACAAATTAGCAATACATAAAATGTTGTTTTTTTTTTTGGTGTGTTTTTGTTGTTTAGAGGGAAGGGAATAATTTATTAAAATGTGACATTATATGAATTAGATATGACTTATAATTTATAAATATATGCATTATATTATATTATATATAGAGAGAGATGAAAATAAAACAATCTTAACTCTAGATTTTGACTTTTGAATAAATCAGAATGCTATCAACATTTCATATCAATTATGTCATGTCATTTGAAGCAAATGATAAAGAATCAATCCAATTTCCAATGAATGACATGACATGATTGTAAAGGTATTTTAATTTCAGTTTAAGAAAAATCATAGTCATAGAATTCAAAGATTATAGATTACTAATCATTAAATTAATACTAGATTATGTACAATTTAGTTTAATAGCATAATTATTAAAATTAAGTTATTATATATGTTATTAAAATGTTAAGTCAAGTAATAAGTAAGGTGCAAAGGCACATGCATAATTTAGATAATTAGAACTCAGTCTAACTACTCTATATCTCAATCTACTAAGTCTGAATGAAATGGAATATATTTGTGATTTAGGTTGAAGGTGCTACTTCCTATTGATGTAAACAAATGTTTATTATGAATACTTACCCGATTTGAGTCATATTCATCTGCAGGGATGATTTCTATGACATCGCTTTCAACAAACTCACAGCTGGGACTGTCAACAACATTGGTCGCCATAGTATTTTACAATTTTTTCTGTGTGAGTGCTGTGCGATCTTTGCGCTGTATCTCTATCCTGTAAAAGGCATCCAAGCTTTCTTTCCTATAAAGGTATCCAAATTTTTTTAACGCAATATGACTCTTTTCTTTTTCTTTCTTTATAATTTAGTGATAGTTGGATTTCTTTCCTTTTTATAATTTAGTAACAAATTTATGCAGTGCCGCGAGTGATGGCACTGATGGTTGTTAATACTTTTGTGACCCCAATTTTCAAGAGCCAAGACCCTCTATAACACTGTGACACTTCACTACTCACTAGAAACAACAAACAATAATTGAAACATCTATCCATTCCCTATAAAAATTTGCGAAAATTTACACATTGTAAAACAAACATTGAAAAGCCACGAGAAGTCGGCGAATTTCTGAAAATTAAAGGCTAAATTTCGGGATTTTTAGAACTTCCGTTTTTGCAACGCATGCGCAGGTGTTGAAACTAAGCAAAATAATGAATGGAATTTTTAGGTGTCTAAACACAAATGTTTGTAAACTGAAATAAGAAAAACGATGAACGTTCTGTATACCGGGATATTATTTATGACTTCCTTGAACAAATTAAACCACATTATTTTAAATTGTTTAATATACAACTTTATTATTATTGAAACTTTATTTTTCAAGTGTCTTTAATCAAAACAACACACAAGACTGATGAATGTAATTAATGGGAAATAATAAGATAATAATTGTAACTTTTAAAGAATATATTATATTACCCCCCATACTTTTTTATAATTCCTCTTTTAATATTATTCTCACTTTTATACTTGATAGTATATTATTAAAATATGTTGTTTTAAGAACTTTCAAATTACGGGTAACTTTTTATTTGTTATTCGAGAAGAAAATATCGGATGACCTTTAATCTAATCTTCCTTAATATCAAAAATTTACTCAAAATTGTCACTAGATCACTTTCCAATTATTAGTTTCTAAATATTTTGATGAAATAAACCAGTGGTTCTCAAACTTTTTCGAAAACAGCCCCATTGTCCCCCAAAACCAATACGTTTCAAATTCCCCCCCACCCCCCCAAAAAAAAACCACTTTTTTTTCGTGTTACCCCCTCCCATTTTTATTTATTTTCAAATTTTAAATTCAGGAACGTTGTTTGCGCAAATCAGTAATGGAGATAACGACACAATAACATGTTCAAAATCGTATATGTAAATTGTAATTAACTGAACTTGTAATTAAAAAACAATTTTTAAAATGTATTTAAATAAATTGATTACATTAATCGATCAATACCACAGCTTTTTAAAAAGTAGGATTATGATTAGGCGCTTAAACATCGATCAAATGTATTTACTGTTATTGTTTGGATGGGGTTAGAATAAGCGATAAGCTTTCTTTAATTATTTAATGTATGGTTAAAGAAAACTCAAAACTATTAAAAACATTTGGTAAATGCCAAGAGATAGGCCCGCGATTTTTACCATGGCCGCCAACTTGATTGCCGCGACCCGTAAAATTAAGAATAAAACGTTTAAAAATAATTTTTAAAATTCCTAAATGTATCCCTAAACCTAACCTGAACCATAAATCTATCCCTAAACCTAACCTGAACCCTAAAGTCATCAACAACATAATAATAAAACAGCAACTTAACAAAACAAGCAAATGGCGTCATGGGCCAATCTCTTAGTCTTAGCATTAGCCAACATTTGTCAGCCACAATTTTTAATTGTTTTTTCTTCATACAAAATTTTCTAATTTTGAAAAATCTTTATTCAATTAATTTAAAAAAAAACATTAATTTGAGGTCGAAATTGCCTCAGGTATTACAGGTAACGTGAATCTCAGTCGCGAAACACATTTTGCGCAAGAGCTGTTTCTGCGGCTCCAATTCAATAGAGTCAGAGTGTTCATTCACTACTTTCAATTCAGTAGAGTCAGAGTGTTCATTCACTACTTTCAATTCAATAGAGTCAGAGTGTTCATTCACTACTTTCAATTCAATAGAGTCAGAGTGTTCATTCACTACTTTCAATTCAATAGAGTCAGAGTGTTCATTCACTACTTTCAATTCAATAGAGTCAGAGTGTTCATTCACTACTTTCAATTCAATAGAGTCAGAGTGTTCATTCACAACTTTCAATTCAAAAGAGTCAGAGTGTTCATTCACTACTTTCAATTCAATAGAGTCAGACTGTTCATTCACTACTTTCAATTCACTAGAGTCAGAGAGTTCATTCACTACTTTCAATTCAAAAGAGTCAGAGTGTTCATTCACTACTTTCAATTCAATAGAGTCAGACTGTTCATTCACTACTTTCAATTCACTAGAGTCAGAGAGTTCATTCACTACTTTCAATTCAAAAGAGTCAGTGTTCATTCACTACTTTCAATTCAATAGAGTCAGAGTGTTCATTCACTACTTTCGTACAGAATATTGATTTCGCCTTACTAAGAACCGGTAAATATTTCTTGATGATGATAGCCCCTTGTACTAACTGATTCATATTAATGATACTTTTTAAAGCCTGATAATTAATAATATTCGATAATCATCTTTAATATAAATATATATATATATATATATATATATCATATATATGTGTGTGTGTCTGTGCGTGCGTGGGTGGGTGGGTGCGTGCGTGGGTGTGTGTGTATAGGCCAATATAATGATATCGTAATATTTTTATTTTAATAAGCTTTTCTGATATAATCCCCCACAACCCACTTAGTCCTTAGTTAGTTCAAACGCCTACCTAAATCTTTTAATCATTTTGAGAACCACTGAAATAAATTGAAATGTTCTCTCTGCTTTACTTTATGATGAAGTCCACCAGTGTTTCCTTTAGACATTTTCCCTGGGTGGGGGGATATCAGATTTTCGGGGGGTGAGGGCAGTGGTCAGAGGCGTAGCTAAGGGGTGGCAGATGGTACATACATTCCCGGGGCGCAGACTAGCGGGGGCTCCAAAATTGGCTTTGGTGGTAATACATTTTTTAAAATAAATAGCTTAAGATTTGAGGGAAGGTTCGTAAAAATGAATCATGTCACCTGACGCCAAACATTCTAGTTACACCCCTGCCAATGGTATGGAAAGGGGGAGGGTGAGGTCGTTCACTCAGGTATCACGTCACTTTTTTCTGCATGTGGATTTGCGGCATCTTTGGACACATGTAGATTTTGTATGGTGAAAGGAAGAGCGGTAAAAATATTTGGCCACCCATGGCGGCACTAAAACTAGCTACGCCACTATCGATCGTAACCGGAATTAGCGATAATTTTCATCGGGATGTAGGGTACAAGTATAGGGCACAGATGAATCTTGCTTTTATTTATATAGGTAAAAGCAAGACAAAGATCATGAAGGTAAACTCAGCCAACCAAGAGCATATCTCGCTTGCAGGAAATGCACTGGAAGAAGCAGAGATCTTCACATACTTAGGCAGCACTTATTGACATAAATGGTGCATCCGAAGCGGATGTCAGGGCTAGAACAATCGGAAATGTTTGGTCAGCAATTGTGCTATTAAAGAAAATATGAGAGTGAAAGGAGCTGACTCTTCAAGCCAAAGTCAGAATTTTCAAAACTGTTGGCAGTGATCTTACTGCAGTGGCTGGTATTGTAGAGGCTGTAGTTTTAGACCCTAACATTTATCTCAGGATTGATCCACCGCCAAGAAACTCTTTTAAGTGATCCAGAAAAAGTCAGAATTTTCAAAACTTTTGGCAGTGATCTTACTGCAGTGGCTGGTATTGTAGAGGCTGTAGTTTTAGACCCTAACATTTATCTCAGGATTGATCCACCGCCAAGAAACTCTTTTAAGTGATCCAGAAAAAGTGAATGGCTAGTTCTCACCTCGAATGTCCCCCCCCCCCCCCCACTGAAGATATATTTCATCCATAGTTCATAGATCTACAATTAGTCGTACTTACTTTTCCATTTTGAATGTACGCTTGTTTTCTTTTTTCCTTAATTTTTTTTTTTCATTGCCAATCCCGGTTAAGTATTTGCAGGTATATTTGAATTAGCAATACAAATACAAATAGACCTGGAAATACTGTATGAATATGATGAGTGTATTTTTAGTATTGCATTTAAATTGTAAATAGAGTATCATCAAGTAGATACAGGGTATTTAATTAAAATATGTTTTAAAGAAATTAAAACGAATGAACTGTTTATTCTGAATTTAAAGGTTTAACTTTACTACGAAAACTTAAAATTATTGTGTTTCTATCTAAATTGACCACACCAACATAAACAATACTAACACACGATTTCAATTCACAAATTTAATGTATTAAAAAAAATTGGGTTGACAGAGTCACACTTCACAATAAAAGTAGGCAAATGGATATACCAGTAGTAAAACAATGGATTCTTTGAACACAAACAGTTCAGCACATGTGAGATATATTTAGCAATATTGCACAAATTAATTTTGCACTTGTTTGGACACACATAAATGAAGTGGGGGGGGAAAAAACATTCTTTTTTTAACATTTTTTTTGGCATTCTCCCATGTAACTTTGTCTTCATTTTTCAACTTTAAGACACAAATATAAAACCAAAAAGGATCTGAATGAAATATAAGTAAAAGGATAAAATTCAAATAAAGTAGATTCAAGGACAAAGAGATTTTACTATCAAAAGTAAAAGAGAAGGACAGAAGTAGAAAATAGAAGTGGGTTTTAAAAAAAAGATTGGTGGTGCCGCATTATAAAATGTATTCAAAATTATCCAAAGAAACTGATGCCCTAGGACATTTTCATGTCTACTAAAAATATAGTTAAAAATTACAGATAAAGAATGCGCTCAGCAGCACTACCCAGCTGCTCATCCAATAAAAGACAGAAAATTGAAATGCATGAACTGTTATAGTTTATATACGAGTACAGTACTTATTTATTTTACATTTTACATTAGCTTCCTAGAAAGATAAATTAAATAAATACCTTAAGGGAGTTACATTGAAAAGGAAGTACAATGTACATTAATTTTAAAGCAATATCATCAATACAATGCACTGAAATTCATACAGAGTGTATGCAACACTTTTTTAAAATATAATAATTTATTATAGTAAGCATTTACTGGGGAAATATAGTGCACAATATTGTTTATTAAGTTCACCCATTTAACCTTAATAACTTTAAAATAGGGGAAAGTTTTATTGTGGTGATTTTAAAATATTAAATACTGGTAAACAAAATCCTCAATGAAACAATAATGATCTAAATTTTTCTTACAAAGAAATAAATTACCATATTCATTTTCTTCTACTAGACTTCTAGCTTAAATTTTTTATAGTTTTTTTATTAGTAAAATATTTTTGCAGAAGCTATGTATCAATTAAGTTCACATGAATATATATTAACTTTGCATTGAGATTTGACAAGATTTCAAAATTTGATGTAAGAAGACCAATTTGATAAATGTATATATTTACTACCGGTACCGGTAATGTAAACCGAATTTGATCAAAGGTATCAGCAAACTACACAATTTATTAAGAATTATTTTCAAAGGTAATGAATGCAAAGGTCACCGGTTGTGAAAAGAAATCACATAGCATTAGGGCTTTCAACAAATTTGATAGACTGTAATGTTTGCTGGACACTGGAATGCATTTAATTATTTGTAAAGTATTTCTAAAATATTTTCCAGCAAATTTAAATAAATGAATGCATATATTAAAACAGTTTGTAACTAGTACCCAAGTTGCATGTTTAAATAACTTTAAAATAAAATTTAATCATAGATGAAACATTATCATTTATTAAGGTTCTCATTTGATTAAACCTTGATCTAATAAAATAAATGGTATAAAAATGATTCTACAAATTTATTGGCAAGAGATAAAATTATTTTAAATCATTCACACTAAAACTTCCAGAATATTAAGACACCATGTGCATGCTTTTATTTTTATATTTTTTAAAGATTGATTTGTTCTTTGAGTGTGTGTGAGTGTGTGGTGAGTTAAAAATAATAAGCCTGCTAGTTGGTGCTAGACTGCATATAATTTGTTTTTTTAATTAGGCTGGAATTACCACCTGGCATCTTATTATTTATTTATTTATTTGAAGCTAATGTCAGTTGAAGTGGCAGTGTCATTGCAGGTGACAAGTATTAATATGACTGTCTACTTCCTTTGCCAAAAAAAATGGTTTAGATTTTCTTCCCTCTCTACTGTATCATACCAGACTCCATAATAAAATCAAGTACCTCTAGTTATAGTGCAAATGAATGCAAAATTATTTTGAGAAAGGCTGTTTCAGTTATTGGTTAAATTCTTTTTAAAATACATACAGACTCCCTGTTATCACTGATCAAATTTAATTATTTTAACAAAAAGAGAAATATCAGGTAAAAAGTAAACATTGATTTGTAAAGACCAAAAGCTGCACATAAAACCATCTTGAGTGCAACCATTATATGAATAACTACATTTTTACTCTTCATTGCTTGAGGTAGTTTACACTTAATATCAATTTATGTTCCTGAGATGCAGTCATTTATTACTTTATAGCAAATAAGATATAACAACAACAAAATATTTATTTGTATCAGCAAAACTCATATACAAATTAACAATATTGTTTCATATCACCTCATTTAAGCAATTCCTTTCATTCATAACGAAGTGTATTTAGTGCATCCTATGTAGGCCTATTGATTACTGTTGAGCAACTTCAAAGTTTTCAATGACCAGAGTTTTTACACCAACATCAAGGTATTTTTTTAAATTTAAAAAGAATTCAATTTTATGTTTCTAAATAGCACTTAAAATAATCCAATGGCTTTCAATCCACTTATCCATTCAATAAAAAAGTTAATTTTTTGTTGATTTTCATATTCAAATTATTTATGACATCTTTATATTAAAATAGATCTAATTTAAATGGCTCAAAGGTATAACTGAAACTGTCTTCATCATCTAATCGTTTTTTATTTAAATAGTTTAAAACTATGAAAAGTGTAAATTGAAAGGAATTTTGGTACATAATTTACTATAAAAATGTGAATTTTGTATAGTAACATTTAAACGTTTTTATGTCATAAACATACATAAAGTTTGAGTCAAGTGTAAACAAATTGTAAATTAACATAGCTGTAAATATTTATTTACATATTTTACAAAGCTTACAAGTTCATATGCATTTCATGTGTAAAACGTGGCACTCAAATGTTTCAAATTATAGTTCTGAATCTTTTGTTTCATTGTTTCATATGTAGGCCTAATGTACTGGAGAAGGGATGTAATGTAATTTTTAAAGAATAAAATAATGGAATGTACCTATATCTATAACTATATCTTCAAAGCTCAGTTACATAGAAATACATTGTTTAACTTTCAAGCTTAGATTCTTGTGTTTAACAAAGATCTCTTAATGTCTATATGTTGTGGATGCTTATTGTTTTTTCATTATGTATTTAACAGCCGTACATTGTAATAAATTGTATATACATCAAAAAAAATGAACAGACTAGATTATACTACTTGCTTAAAAGCAAATGTTAACAAATGTTAACAATGATAACATGCAAAACAGTCAACTTAGTTTTAAGTTAAACTGATCAAACAAAACAGCAAAGGAAAAAAGAAAGGTTTCAAAATGACTAGATAATTATTATTGGATTAGGAGGAAAAATTCTATCAATTAAACCTACAGATATTAACATTTCCAATTTAAATTGGAATGAAAAAAAAAATACAGAATTTAGAAAAGATTGTTAAAAATGATTTCTATCTCCTTTGTTTTAACATTTTTAAATATTATTTGCGCAAAAAAAAGAGGGGGTGGGGCGACGGACAGAGCAAATAATTTTTTAAGACTAAGAAGATTGTAGAAAAATTATTTCCTCCCCATTCTACGGGGTGGGGGAATAATTAAATAAGTCATGACTATAATACATTCAACCAGCCTAAGACTGCACTACAGAAATCATTTGACCACTATGGTACGGTATATCAAACATGCATTATTTTATTTTTAGCAGTTTTAACTGTAACTAAGTTAACATATAACCCATTCATCATAATGGTACCTGGTATCTAAAATTTGCTTAGGACTCATCCCTTTAAAAAAGTGAGAAAATGGAATTGGTTAATTGATAAATTTAATAGAGATATTATTGTACCTCACTCAAAATAATTTTTGGTGAATTAGGGGGAAATTCCATCTGGCCTATCAGTCATAAATTTAGGAAAAGACAGTTGCTCCTCTTTCATTTTCATACCAGTCATTAGATTTCAATTTCAAGCATGTGGAGATCTGGCAATGTGTAGAAAAAACTCAACTTTATCTCTGCAAACTATTCCACAGCTGTTACATTTAAAGGGATTCTTGTTACTATGATAGCCCATGTGCACTGTGTACATGACACAGTCCTGGAATGAGAGGCCACAGAATGTGCATGAGTATTCTTCATGTTTTGATAGCTTCAAGGGAGCGCCTGGCCTTATCATGGCAGATTCTGGGATCATATGGCTAGTGGGTGGGATGAAAGCCATGGGGGTGGGCGGAATGGGCATGGGAATGGGTGGGTTCAAGAGTGGCTGTGTGGAGTGGTGAGGCGGATAGTTCCGAGTTGTGTAAGAAAATGGTGGGGTCAACTTTGTGTTGTTTCTAATAGTTACGGGCCCTGTCCCTGGCATGGAAGTTGTGGTGGCAGGGGAAATGGTTGCAGCTTGTGATGGGGGTGGGGAATCTATGGGTAGAGGAATGGATGTCACAGGGTTCACTGTATCATGGAGTAATTTCCAGGCAAGCTCAGTTCCTCTCCTCACCGCTGGCGGCAGCGATTTTTTTCTGTTTTCCAGCACTGTGTTGATCATCTCCACCGGGTCGACTTCCATGTCTTGAGTCTTCTCAGACCTGCATTCTTCTGTAACATTTTCACTTTCGGTTGACTTTTCTCCGTCCTCTTTCTTTTTTTCGGATTCTATTTTTACAATTTTGGACTTATTTTCTGTACCCTGAAATTCAGGATTACCCAACCTGCCCGCCTCCTCCAGCTCTGGCACGAGGCCATTGTTCAAAATGTTTAAACTTCTTTGAAGTTTTTCAAATTCAGATTCAGCGTCATTAGATGAATCTATGTTTACATTTTCATCTGGTTTTTTATCAACGTCATCTCTGTCACCCTTATCATTTGAGTTGTTATCACTCTCTATAAGGATAGCTCTATCGGACTCCTGGTCAGTGTCATCATCATCTTTCATCTCATATTCATCTGTGTCTTCCCCATCACTTTTCTCCTCAAAACATTCTACTTTGGTTTTTCTGTCTCCAAGTTGGTTACAAAGACCACTAGCTCCCACATTATCAACATCAACTTCTTTGACTGAAGAGCTCTTGTTTACTTCATTTTCATGTTCCCTTTCACCAATCGCAGACTGCAGTGGTTGAAATCTTTTAAAGTTGACCTCCATATCTGACCCACTTTCGTCTGCCTCTAGAGATGTGCTGATCTGTCTTTTCTGCAGCTTCATGCAGAGTGTGTCTAGCTTGTATGCTTTTCCTTTCCTAGATCGTTTTCTGGGAACTATTGATGATTCTTTAGCGGCATCACCTGAGACTTTTTCAAGTTCCTCCGATTCAATTACGGCTCTTTTTCTTAATGGAAGCTGTGCATTATTTGCAGCGGAATGGAAATCATTTGCTGAAGCTGGTCTTTTATCTTGGAAATAGCAGTAGTCATCTCTGTCAGGTGAGCTGGGAAGAGTGTGCATCTGTGGGGAGACTGACTTAGGCTTTGTTAAATCTAGTGGAGTTTCTTTGTGATGGGGTTCAAACTGCTTTATCACATCCTCTTTTGGGAATGCTTTCGGTCCTGACAAAGCTCCATCTCCAAACTTGAGAGTCATCTGCTGCAGGATATCAACCTGCCCACAATTATCGTCGGTGACTTCTAGGCAGCCCGTTCTATAATGCTTCATAGAAGAATTTGGAGAGTAAGGAACAGGCCATTTACTTGGGGACATTTGACTTGCCCTCTGGTCATTTTGTGTCTCGGGGCTCTTCCTTGACAAGAGGCCTGCTATAGAATTTCTTTCATAAAATTCATGTGAATTATGCTCAGTATCTGATTCTACTAATGGCTCAGACAATCTTCTTTTGTCAGTTAGCGTGTTGAGGCGTGACCGGGTCATTGACTCTACCATGGTTGCCTCACTCACACCATAAGCTTTGGCCACCTCTCTGGCCTCATTCTGGTGGGCTTGGACAAAATGTAAGCAGAGTCCCTGAGTTGTCTCCCCAACAAAGTCACAAAGCCGGCATGAGACATCTTCATCTTTCAAAAAGCTGCTGCCATCGTCACTGCTGATGTCATTAATATCCCCACTGCTGCTCTCCATCTGGCTCTTCAGGTCCCCATCAGTTCTCATCGGTGGTGGAAAGTTACCAATACCTTGCAACATATTTGAATGCCCGGACGGATGCCCAGGAATGCCCATATGTGGCATCATCGGCCAAAATGGCATCATGCCGTTCATCATTGGATTTAAACCGAGAGAAACTGGCTGCATGTTGTAGAGGTGGTTGATGTAAGCCTCGTTTTTATCTTTTCTCGGACCCCTGGGACCTCGCGGTGGACCCCGCTTGGCCACTATGGACAACCCGCTGGCCTCCACATCCAACCCCTGGGGTAGGCTCCCATCTTGGTTGAGGACCGTCGCTGGCTTGTGGTTGTATTTTCTGAGGTGAAGTTTTAGGCTGTGGCAGTACTTGGTGGCGTAGGTGCAGTTTGAGCAGCGGTACTGGTACACGTTAGTGTGGGACTTCATGTGAGAGTTGAGCATGGACTTGTTGACACACGAGTAGTTGCACTTGTTGCACTTGAAGGGCTTAGAGTTGAAGTGGTTGCGGAGGTGATACTCCAGGTGGTGCTTGTACTCTGTCACAAAGGGGCATTTGGGGCACTGAAGGAGCTTGTCCTCTTTGATGTGACTGCGGGCATGCTCCCAAAACTTATCCTAGAGAGAGAAAAAATGGAATGTTATTAACTCTCATCTTCTCTTTCATTGTCTGAAGGATTCAAACTTCATAAAAATGGTCATTAGTGCCCAAACCTATGCAAATAAGTTATGTAAATTATTAATTATAAAATAAAATTTAACATTTTATAACTAGGACCGAAAGATCATTTTATTACCAGTATATAATATATATTTATTGTTTTTTCGAGTTTAAAATATTCTTTACTTTACAACAACAAAAAAACAACATATTTTTAACTAACCTTTTCAGTTGCTGAAAACTGACACTGTTTGCACTTGTAAACTTTAGGCCTGCCTGGCATGCTTCTCCTGGCACTGTCATCTGAATGGAAGTCCTTGATGTGCCTCTTGAGCCTGCCTTCAGTTCGGGATGTGTAGTCACAGTGAGGGCAGTTGTATTCAAAATGAAATTTCATATGTGCATCAAACTCTGGCTTTGACTTCCCTATTCAGTAAAACAAAACAAAAAGTAATGAAGCACTGGGCAAGAAATAAAACAAATTAAATTTGAAATAGTTATTATCCCAACAGCATTAATTTTTTTTTCAATTTGTTTAAATAATTATTGTACAGAATTTGTGAATGTATTCCAAACATCAATTTTATCACAACTTCAATCACCGGAATGAATAATTGATTAAGTTGAATTTAAATTAACATATATTACCAAATTTATTTTTAGTTTTGACTAAACATTACTAGAACGTGACATATACCTGAATAACTGCAGAGATGACAGAAAAAGATGTCTTTGTCATCCCCCATAGGGCCCATGCTTGGCATCGGTCCGAGATATGGACCTCCATGACCTGACATTGGTCCTCCCATCCCCATATCTGGTGCAAGGCCAGGTATAGGAAATCTACCAGGGAAATCCTTGCCATAGGTATAACCAGCTCCATGAATTGACTCGTGTGGACCTCTTGGAGATCCAAACTGAAGATGTTGAACTGACGGATGGCCTCGGTTTGGCGATGCGAAAAACGGGTGCGGGAAATGTGGCGGGTAGGTCATTGACGAGTCCGGCGAGGGTGGAGACTGGGCCCGGGAGCCAGGATAAGGGCTGACCTCATCGCAGCCGTCGTCGGAGAACACCTCTTTCTTGAATCTCCCGCCGTCTCCGAGCTTTGTGATCTCGTCGTCATCGTCAAAGCCCCGGTGCTTGCCTTCATCGATGGGAGATGATGCTGTCATGGGGTTTGTGAGCTTACTGTTAGGGTTGTAGAAGGGGAAGCTGGAACCTTGCGCTGCAATGGATTTTCTGGGGCTCAAAATTTCATCCTGACCAAGGGACGGCATGTTGTCATTTCGTTTTGCAGTGTCATCGTACTCAAAGCTTTCGTGTTCGCCCTTCGAAGAGTTATTCTCCTCTGTGCAATCTTCAGACTTTTCTTCCTGCGTTTGCTTGTAACGAGCAGATAAAGGGGATGCTGGTGAGCCCCACTTGGGTTTCTGACAGGACTCGACACTTCCTCTACCATCGACATTAGGGAAAACAGATGGCTCGCTAGGTGGATGGGACGAAATTTTAGCAGGTATTGAATTATGGACGAAAGAATTATCCTGAGGTGGGGTCTTGGCGCCAGGACTTGACCCGGGTTTAACTGGAGATCTGCCGCCCTCACGCAGGTCATGTAAGGAATTACCTGAAGAAGATTCACTGAGTTTGTGACTGCTAACTTCTTTTGCATCAACTCCAGGTGAAGATCTGCATCTTTCAGATTCAGCTCTTGAAAGATTTAGAGTTGCCTCATTTCCAGAGTAAGGTCTGCCACTGACTGCCTCATTTCCAGAGTAAGGTCTGCCACTGACTGCCTCATTTCCAGAGTAAGATCTGCCACTGACTGCCTCATTTCCAGAGTAAGATCGGGCATTGGCTCCCTCATTTCCAGAGTAAGATCTGCCACTGGGTCCCTCATTTCCAGAGTAAGGTCTGCTATTGGCTGTTTCTTTACTCTGCACCTGAAGCTCCATATCTTTGTTCTTTTCAGTGTATAGTGACTCAACACCCGAATGAAGGTTATGCCTCTCTTTCATTCTTCTCAAGAACTGTTCGTCTTTGTGACTAAAGTTGTACATGTTCACACCTTCTTTGTGGAAGTTGAACGGATTCACTGATAGGCTTGCATCTAACCCTAAAGCAGAAACATTGTCTTTCTTTCTGAAAAGATTCATCATTTGCTCGGGATCGCCCTCATGCAACTGGGGATCATGCATCCACTCTCTGTACTGGGGACTTAAATGATCGGTTGCTCTTTCCTTTGGAAACATGGTGGTGCCATCGTTGAGCACGTGCAGGGGAGCTTTAACACTGGGGGAGTCTCTTTTATCATTGTCATGACTGCCGTGAGAGCTTTTCATGGAAGCTCTGCTGTCAGAGTAACCAAGGTGTTTGTAGGTCGACTGGTGACTGTCTTCAGCACGAGAGAGCTGTCTACTGGCATGCATGTAGTACGATGCCCTATGCAGTCTCTCGTTGTACTGTGACATATCTTTAGCAACAGGATAGCTTTGATGCTCAACAGGGGTTCTCAACGGGTTGAACTTATTTTGGGGAAATGAGTGTCCTGGTGTTTGGGGACCAGCCGAAGAATCTGCTTTAATTTTCTTTGTGTTTTCAGCTTCAATAGCGGCGGTGCTTTGATCTGGCTTATTATCCAGATCTTTGAACAAGTCACTTTTCGATATTGATGGGTGTGTAAAATACGACAATGGCATGCTCCGCTGTGTCTGGTGCATGTACTGATGGTATGACGGGATGCTCACCGGAGAATGTTGAGGCTGTTGATGTGGGGTCCCCCCACTCTTTTCGCCCCTGACATCCTCCTGGCTTTTAGGATATTTCTTCTGAGGTGGGTACATTCCTCCCTGCCCAGCGGCCCTGTGTTCGCTTTCAGGAACCATCGAGTACCCTGGGTGGTAATTATTGAAGCTCTGCGAGGACTGATTGTTTGAGCCAGGGTAGTAGTAGGAAGGGGTGTCCGGCTTGGGGTAGTACCCGCTCATGTTCATCTGGAAGTGTCCGTGGGAGGCTGCTCCGGGCTCAGCTAAAGTCTCCATGTTTGGAAGCGTTTTACTGACATAGGCCGTGGGTGTGTGGGGGTCGGCCAGGCTGGGAGCCAACTTGTCTCTGGGTGGAACAAACTGACCGAGCGGCTCTTTGTTTATGTAAGTACTTGCGCGGTTGATCTGCGAGACAGGTAGTGGGGGTCGGCACCAATAGGGTATGTGGGTAGACGAGGAAAAGGGGGTGGGGATGAGAAATATAACAAATTAAAATGGACATCAAATTATTATTTTTTCTATATTAATTTATCATTCAGTAAAAAAAAAAAAAAGTGTAAGTTGATACGTGAGATGTCTAAAAGTGTAAGTTGATACGTGAGATGTTTAAAAGTGTAAGTTGATACGTGAGATGTTTAAAAGTGTAAGTTGATACGTGAGATGTTTAAAAGTGTAAGTTGATACGTGAGATGTTTAAAAGTGTAAGTTGATACGTGAGATGTTTCTCGGGAGTAGAAATGAAGAAGCGAGCACAGTGGGAGAAAGAAAGGGGTAAGGAAATGGGAAAGTGTGGAGCGCGTTTTGGGGGAAATTGTGTCCCCCGTATTGAAATGGATGTGTGCTCAATAAGTGAAAACATCTGTGGCACCTGTTACAAAAAGGAACAAAGATTGTTCTACAAAATTCTTTCAACCGAAATCTTTCGCACAACCAAGCCAACAACATTACAGCAGTACATGAGTGATGGCTGGAGGGTTGAGGGGGGGGGGGTGCAATCGAATCAGGTTAACTTACGTTTGCATTCATTACTGGGAGAATAATTATACATTTATAATAGTCACATCATTTTATCAAGACCACCAGCGCATTTGTTTTTACCTTAGATGTATGGATGTCTTCGACTTCATCTGATCGTAGTTGGTTGGCGTGAATTTCTCTCCATCTAGGGGTGTCGACACTTTCGGATTTGGTGGAGCCCTGTGACGACGTGGTTGTTGACAGTGGCTCCGCCCCTCTCTAAAGTGTCAAGTAAGTTTGAGAGTTGTCTACCTGTTCGATGTCATAATTTTAAAAAAAAAATGATTTTATAAAAACATGGATATTAAAATAAATTGTACGTATCAATTAAAAAAAAAACCCCGTACTTCTGTCGATATGCCTCCCTCACCTTCACCGGGCTTTAGTTAATTGTCGTACTGTACCGCATTGTCCAAGAAATACACCATACCCCCAAATGACTGACCAGTTATTGGAAATGACCAAGTTATTTAAACGCCGAGCAGAATTTAAAGAATTTTTATTTTTGTACGCCGACAAAATCCTCGCACTTTTAAAATGGTCAACAAGTGGATTGACCGATAACAGGTTGTATCGGAACTGATAACTGTTATGGTTTACTGGGTGCAGTGTGATTAAAAACTGCCCGGTCGACCACACAAACAGCTGAATTAGGGTTATACTTGAAGGACTGCATTAAGGGTATTTGGTGGAAGTAAACATGTTCAGGGGGATATTGGGGAGTGGGGGGGGGGGATAATATTAGAGAAAACGTTGGTATAGGATGACATGTAGCAGCAGAAAGCATATTTGAAAAGTTAAAAGGCAACAACGCTAAAATGGCGTAGGGAGAGGGTGGGTGGGGGTGGAGCGGTCCGCGCTGGGGGTCATGTTTGGTTGATATCATATACTGCGTTCTTACGTTTATGTGTATTATGTATGCAGTTTGGTTTTTGTTAATTGGAAAAAATGGGGGGGGGGGGCGCGAATAAATCAAAGACCCTAGCTACGGCATTGTAAACGGGGATTAATTTGATACAGTCCTCGGCACCCAATCCACTTCAGAGAGGGCGCATCTTTGGGGAGCCAAGAAAGGGTTGCTTGAGGGCAAAAAAATATTTGGACGGCTATTTGACACACTTCCCGTCAAAGTATCGAGCTGTAGCTCGGCACATAGACACGTCGTCGATGACAACACATTCCTATCACTTTTTATAATGAATTGTTTGATTATTTTAACCCAATGTCGCGAAACACGATGCAGACAGACAATGGTTTGGAACTCTCGCAAGAGAGATTTGATTTAATCAATTAATCCTCCTCATCATAAGTTCATCAAATTTTCAAAATTACCTGAAGTGCAATTGCAGTTTTGAGTTACAGTAGGAGCAGTCATGATCCGGGAACCATATATTCAGAACATTTCACATAATGAGTCATCGACATATGACTATTATTGAAAATAAATATTTTCATTTTCAGATATGGACTCGGACATATGTCTATAAAAAAATACATGAATTATGAGGCCCTCCAGGGCAGCGGTTCTCAACCTGTAAGGTCGCGACCCTTTTTGGGGGTCGAACGACATTTTTCCCATGGTCACCTAAGACCATCGGAAAACATATTTACTCTACTCAGTAATGAAGTAGCAACGAAATTAATTTTGTGATTGTGGGGTCGCCACAGCATGATGAATATATTTTGACAGAGCCAAACTTAATATAATTATTTAGGTGAGTACCGTCAATTTTTGCCAGATTAGTATGTTTTAGCTGAACTAAAATTAAAAAAAAAAAAAGATTTCGTCGTGTTTATATGCTTTATATTTTTGGCTCACACACTGGGCGCAATAATAAAGATCTGGATAACAACGATAGTAAGAAATATCAAATACTTCTGTGGAAAGCACAATGTGTTGTACATGTTTTCAATTAATTAAAAAAAAACATGTGCTTGCAAAGTAGATTAATTGAGAGAAGATCGATTTTTGTGTAGCCCTTGTAAATGAGTGTGTGACTAAATACTAGGATCAGAGGCGTAGCTAGAGTGTTTGGCGCCCAGGGACAATTTTCATTTTTAAGCGCCACCCTTCCTTTTTTTTTCAACTCTCCAACCCATTATTTTCATCAATATAAATAATATAAAAGCAAATTTTGGCGCCCCTAACTAGTCTGGCGCCCAGGGACATCTGTCTCCCATGCACCCCCCAGCGACGCCTCTTTCTAAGATATATTAAACCGTCTTCAAATTCTTCATCATAAAACACATTTAAAATAAAATATTTTGCATGAACGTTATAAGCCTATTAGTATTATAGTGAAAATTTAAAAAAAAATAATTACAGCTTACATCTCTGAATTCCACTACGTACCAGACATATTCTGCGTCCATTGAAGAACACCGCATCAGGTGTTATATTTCAAACCATTTCATTGGTTACCGGTTACACAAATTGTCCAACAGAATATCCCTACATTATTTTACAATGTCTCAACAGACTCTTGTAACGTTCATCAACGTGAGCTTTTGTTTTTTCCTTCTTTCTCTTTCTTCTCCGCTTCGAACAAACACATCCACATTTTTCAAGACCTGTCCTTTCCCCCTCATGCCAATATTTTCAAGTCACAAAAGTATTTGTGACACTTCCGTTTTGGGGAGGAATTTAGTTTTCACGTACTAACTCAAATTAAAGGGCCGTTTCTTAAGTGTTTGCCGGCAAATATGATTCCGGCGACTTCTGGCGACAAAAACAAACACGGGCCGCAAAAAAACAGAAGTCAGAATGCGACTCGGTGTAGTGTCAATTTGTTGTCACAGAAAAGAACACCCCCCCCCCCCCCCCCGGCTGAGACATGTATCCCTTTTTTTTTTTTTGACTGATTGTTCAGTGGCAGTTGAGAGATCTGGAAGAAGCAAGGCTGCCGAAACCCCCAGGGAACAAATAAAATAACAAAACATGAAACTTCTTGACAAGTTGACATTAGCGAGGGTTATCGTTCCTGGTTAAGTACAAATAAACTTGGTTACGGCCCTTGCGTCGTTCCAATAAACGCGTGCAAATTTGATTTCATTCAAGGAAATTAAAAAAAAAACTTAATACTTAATATTTTAAGCCCATATTAAACTATTATGGTCGAGCGATTCAGTTTTTATTGCAATCGCTATCATTAATTAAAATTAAATCCTCCCCACCAACCTTAATTTAAATTAAAGACACACGATACTCTTAAGACTAAAAAGGAAATTAATTAAATAATATTCAATTATATTCAGCTAATATGCAGTTATTGTCCAATGAAGATTCTAATTTTTAATTGTTTACCTAATATGCAGTTATTGTCCAATGAAGATTCTAATTTTTAATTGTTTACCTAATATGCAGTTATTGTCCAATGAAGATTCTAATTTTTAATTGTTTACCTAATATGCAGTTATTGTCCAATGAAGATTCTAATTTTTAATTGTTTACCTAATATGCAGTTATTGTCCAATGAAGATTATAAATTTTAATACCCTATTTGATTGTTTCCCTAATAAAGGTATTGTCCAATTAAACTTCTAAATTTGAATGATAAACTTTCTATAAATGCTATGGGGCAAAATTTCAACTAAAGAGTTGGATAAGCCGAGATAACATTTTTTTTTTGTTCTAGTCAGGGATGATCTCTTTTGGGTTTATTTGCTACTAAGTCATATCAGTGATGGATCTTATGGTTGGCGGGAACTGACGTCACAGACTGACGGGAACTGACGTCACAGACTGACGGGAACTGACGTCACAGACGGATGAAATCTTCCTATGTATAACACCCCAAAAATCATTTTAGCAACTGATAAATTGTGTTGCTTATATCAAATGAATCTTTTATTCTTTTTTTTTAATCAATTGGTATTGGTGTACAAGGCACCACAAAGCCTTCATTCGTTGATGAACTGGCTTAAGACTCGTATAAAATGTCTATAAAAACACAAACACACAGCAGTGACCTCCATTTGACCCGTGCCACTGATTAAAAAAAAAAAATCAACCATTACTGTTGTGTGGTTATAGTGTGTATACATAATATATGAGATGTAGGCACGCGGGCGGTCAGAGAGTGGGCGGGGAAAGCAGTCTCTTGGACCAGCGGCCATTGGTGCAAGGGCGCCATTTCAGTTTTTTCGGGGGGGGGGGGGGGGGGGGGTAAAGCCAAAACTTTGTCGGCTTGAAAATTTTGTTTATTACTGGAGGCGCCACAGTACAAAGCAATTTAAATAAAACCTGTAAATTAAAAGGGGGGGGGGGGCAAATGCCTCATTCTGCCCCACCCAAAATGACTTCCCTGTCTTGATGGCGTGCATGTCGTCTTCATGCGCTTGAATAAAGTAAAGCTTGTCTTATTATAGGTTTGTACATTTAAATAATATTAGCAGAGCTACAGTTTTTGTTGTTAATAGAAATTTAGAATGAAAAAATCCTTTACTATATATATATTTTAAAAAATGTATATAATAGTTCTAAAATTTAAAATCATGTAGCCATGTGTGGACTGATAGGCGCTGTGCTCTGTCTGTTAGAGAATAGCCACCAAGTGTATAGCCATCAAGATCACAGCCACCAAGATCTTGTTTCCACAAGTAGTCTTAACCCAGTGTTTTCAAAACTTTTCTCTCCACGTTGAAATTGAGCAACACGTTTCTTTTTAAAATCGCCCCCAACCCCCCCCCCCAACCCCCTCTCTTTGTGGGCGGTCTCCTTGCGGAGTGTTGCTGCCTTTGAATGTATATTTCACGACCTGTCTAAGCATAAAGATTAAGATTCAAATTTCTAAGGAAGCAACGTACAGCTTCAACTAGTAAAATGTATTTCTATTCCAGTAAATGGCAAAAAATTGATTATGGACCGGTACCTAACAAAAAATAGACTAATATAAGACTAGCCTGCCCGTGGGGGGGGGGGGGGGGGGGTGTTCTTTTAAAATGTAAATAATTTTCCTATCTTTAAAAACTATATGTCGTCCCCCCCCCCCCCCAACAACATCTTTGAAACTGTCCCTACCGCCGAGGGACGTGGGTCCCACGCCCACGTTGGCATGAATTACTGTCTTAGTTTAGACCTTTTGCTATACACACTAAAGTACCTCATCGCGTTTATAACACACAAAGTCTTCGTCTCACACAAAAGATCCTTTTGTGCCCTTAAGATCTTATGTGCTCTTAGTCAACAAGGTAGACGCAAAGTTACGAGAAAGGATTTACACAAGCCTTACACCCCCCCCCCCCGACTTTCCCCCCAAGCCCCCAGGCCAAATGTCAACACAAAAACCAAATCTTTATTCCTGGACTGGTAGATGGTTCAAGTCCTGCACACCTGGTGGTAAGTGGTCAGCAAGGGAAGAGGGCTGTTACGTCATTTTTTTTTTTTGGGAGTCAACACATTTCGGGGAAATATTTCCACATCTGTTGGTGTGCCTTGGCCAGATAGGTGTGTCGGATCACATCCCACCATGCTTTTCCACCCATGGTAGTGTTGAAATACCTTAATAATGCACTTAACAAAAACGATATATTCCTTATACCCACGATTATAATATACCGGTGAATATATTTTTCCATACAGTATATGGAATTGAATAAATTTGTTACTCAATTAAAGTTCACACTCCTCTGGCTAGGCTAAAGGCTGTCTAGATCAGCGGTTCTCGGCCTTCTTAATACCGTACCCACTTGATTTTGATAGCATTGGCCGAGTTGTGACGACGTCGCCGTCGCGTATTCATGATTATTCCTATGAAGTAAATTTGACCGAACAAAGGGGGAGGGGGGTATTCTCTTTTGAGCATTTGATAATTTAAAGCATTTATTAATTTTAAGTATTTGATAATTTTATGTATTTGATAATTTTAAGTATTTATTAATTTTAAGTATTTGATAATTTTGCGCCCTTTTTTCTGCAATAATTTTTCATAAATTGTCAAAAGTATGGAAGTATTAGGCTACTTTTAAAAAAAATTATTTTCTACAATGAACTTTTAAAAGTTAAAATCTGCCAGTGGAAGCTATCATTAAGTTTAATACGGAAATACAATAAAAAAAAGGGGAAGCAACCAACAACCTTTAAAATTAATGCTACTGAAACGGGACCATATCAATGTGAGCAAATCAAAAATTGTATATAGTTATATAGTATTTAATTAAGGAAAAAAATCGATGGTCAATTTTTTCACGATTTCATTAGCTGCTTGTAATATATCCACCAGTCCACCGAACGAATACTTTTTTCTGCCTCTAACTGTAGTGCAATCACAGTGTAGTGAAAAATATAATTAATTAAACGCCAGGTCGATCACTATAAATTCACAATAAATATTGAAAATGGCAGATGGTATAAATGACAAATCTATATTTAAAAATAATATTCTCAAAGCTGGCACTGGCATTTTAATCAGGCGGACCCCCACCCTCCCATTGGTTGAGAAATACGGGTGTCATTAGTGTCAAGTTTACAATTTGAGAAGCCTCTTCTATATACAAGGGCTTAGTCCTTTTTAAATTGTTTTCTTTAAAAAAAAAAAAGAAATCAGTTGAGATTTTGCTAAGAACTTTATTTGAGTTTAGGCTAAAAAGCAATGACAATGACTTGTTCGTCAAATGTCCAGCTCCTCCATTGTTAAACTTAAACGATGGTATAAAATGTCAAATAAAAGAAATAATGATTAAGAGCCGAAGGCTGGTTGTATGCATATAGTTATAGTATGCAGAATAGGTCTATACGTCATAGTATGCAGATTAGGTCTATACGTCATAGTATGCAGATTAGGTCTATACGTCATAGTATGCAGATGAGGTCTAATAAAATATCTATTCATTGTATTAACTTTACAATTCTAATGGGTGGGGCAGGCCCACTCTTTGTTTAAATTTACAGAATGGGCCAATATGTTTTTAAAAAACAGGCGCGTCAGATTTCTAGACATTATTAAACTAAGGGGTTAAGCCTTCGGGGTTTTAAAGGATTATTGTAAATATAAATATAGGCTAATGCCAATAGGTCAACAACATTTTTAACATAAATATAGGCTAATGCCAATAGGTCAACAACATTTTTAACATAAATATAGGCTAATGCCAGGCAATAGGTCAACAACATTTTTAACATAAATATATTAATTTGAGGCCTGATAAACTTAAGGAATTTCTGGGGGAAATTACTAACAAAAAATGTTGTTGACCTATTGCCTATTGGCATTAGTTTGTGAAAAAGTATTGGTTTGCCTTCTTACGCCCCTGACACTGTAGCTCGATAAATCCGTAGCGCCTCATTATAGTGAATGCCATTTGTAGCCATGGCCACGCCATTGTAGGGAATTTTTTTTATTTTTACTTATCAAAGTTATAAACATTTTATACAGAACACGTCACATTTAAGTTTAGTGATAATTAGCCAGGAGGTAAAAAAAAAGATTTTGTTAATATTATCCTTTGCTGAAAGGAAGCTCATTTATGATTTTAAATCAATCGGAAGAGATACACAACATAAGTTTAAATCTAAGGAAAAACATAACCTCAATAGACCATTATTGAGGCCTATTAACTTGCTACGCAATTTGGTGCCCGTAAATATATATTTTTAATTTTTTTTTTTTTAAACGTACCAAAGACAAAACTTGAAACTTTTCCCAGCCTTGATTTGTAACGAAACAAATTTGCCATACTAATGTATCAAAATAATAATAATAATAATTATTAGCCCATTTAGGCTTACAAAATTGTTTTACAAAAGGCAATGATAATAATAGAAAGGCGAAGAAGTGAGATGTTGCGCATTGCCACAAAATCACAACTTGACTTGAGGTCGGAGAAGCCGAGATTATCCCTAGGACTCAAATCGCCCCATCCAGTCACTTCGACTTGTTGGGGTTCAAAATTACTTGTTAAAGTTTGAACAAAAATAGCTTAAAAAAAGCCTAAATGAAAATTGACTACAAATCTTCACGTTCTCCGACTTGTATCAGTTGACTAAGTTGTTAGGGCGCAGTGGCGTTGAATGGGAAGGGGGCGGGCGTACCTTGTTTTCTTTAAACGGAGGGGTCACATTTTCGGCCAAGTTATAAGTTTTTTTCAAGAAAGAGGGCGCACCCTAGCCCTTATTATTAATTATCTTCTTAATTTATTATTTAAAAAAAAAAGAAATTATTTAATAGCCTAAATTAAACGAATTAATAATTAGTTAAATTAACTTTCATTTTTAGTTAAACCCAACTTAACTTTAAAGAATAAATAATTCTAAACTTGCGTAATTTAAAAAAAAAAAATATATATATATATATTTTTGTTTATTCATGCTACTCACATCAATGTTGCACAAATCCGTCAATAAGATACATGCGCAGTTATTCCATTGTCTCCTTCATCCCCATCTTTAATGATGTTGTCTCTTGCCATCACACTGCACTCATATGATTCAAACTAGAAATTTTCTCGCCATAATTAATCATTAATCACACACGATCTGATAAGTTACTCCACTGTTCCGTTTCTCTGTACACAACAAGCAGGGAGAGAGAAATTTAAAATATCAAGTCTGCGGTACTTCTCTGTATCATAAACAACTGACCACTGCTCGTTTCTCTCACACAATGAATTAAATCCAGCTGACCACAACGTCCAGCGAAGCTGCTGGTCACTACTACAATACTACAACAAACTAACTTTTTTTCCCTTCTTCCCCCCTCCTCTTTTTCCCCCTTATGCTCTCCCCCCATCCACCCTCCCCCTTCCCGCTGCCATCCATTCACGCCTGGTCAAGCCAGGGTTTGGTCAGTGCTTCCCGTCAGCAACGTTACCACTCCGCTGACCAGTTCGACGTAACACAGGAGGGGGGAAAACCAGTTGGCGTGCGTTTGAGGCGAACTGCTGGGAAGGGGCGGCATGGGTGAAGGCGCAGTAGGCCTGCACTAAAGGGAGGGGAGTTTATTTCTAAAATAAAAATAAGGAAAATTGTAAGATGGATGCTGCATTTCCAGTAAAACTTACAATAATATTCTGATCAGATGTCAGACGTGGCAGGTCTTCAGAGTCTGATTTCAAGGCAATAAAACAATTCCATATCATTCTTTGTCGGGCCTGTTACTGTTATTTTAAAAAAAAAAAATTTACTACAAAATGTGGATGTTTAATTGGATGCTCATTTAGACATGTAAGTTGTGTGATAACACTACAATTACGTATAGAATGTTACGACGATTGTTAATGCTAAATGTTTTGTCGGTCCTTATGTCAACCCTTTGTCGGCCTTTTGTCCCTTATATGCGGTCACAGGTTTTTTTTCCAAACTCAGCAGTTTTATTAAGGTATTATATTTCTATGCACGTCTGAAGACCAGCTTCATTTTCTGTTGCCTTAAAAATGCCAATTATCCACCGGCTATAAATAACTAAGGCCCACAGTCACTGACAGGGCCCGTAATGTTAGGTCAGCGTCCATGGGACTGACCAGCTGTGGTTTGGGGGGGGGGGGGAGTTTGCACTATTTTTCCATCGCGGTACGTTTATGTTAATGAAGTGACTCGGTCTAAATGGTTTGTGTAGTGTGGTGAGTTAGTCATGACAGAAACATTCCCCCCCCCCCCCCGTACCCCCTTGTTGTTGATTTAAAGGTTTTCAAGAGCGGCGAGTTTGGACACGAAGAGATATCGTGTGGTTTAAATTATCTCAGGTGTGACGCAATCCCAGTCACGGTGTAATGTTCGCAAAGTTGCGATTCTACAGTTAATTTCTCAAGGTGGGACATACCAGATACCAAGTTGGAAAGAAACATGTTTGTTTTTAACACAACAAGACAATTAGACAACCAGACAATTAGACAACCAGACAATTAGACAACCAGACAATTAGACAACCAGACAATTAGACAACCAGACAATTAGACAACCAGACAATTAGACAACCAGACAATTAGACAACCAGACCATTAGACAATTAGACAACCAGACAATTAGACAACCAGACAATTAGACAACCAGACAATTAGACAACCAGACAATTAGACAACCAGGCAATTAGACAACCAGACAATTAGACGACCAGACAATTAGACAACCAGACAATTAGACAACCAGACCATTAGACAACCAGACAATTAGACGACCAGACAATTAGACAACCAGGCAATTAGACAACCAGACAATTAGACGACCAGACAATTAGACGACCAGACAATTAGACAACCAGACCATTAGACAACCAGACCATTAGACAACCAGACAATTAGACGACCAGACAATTAGACGACCAGACAATTAGACAACCAGGCAATTAGACAACCAGGCAAATAGACGACCAGACAATTAGACGACCAGACAATTAGACGACCAGACAATTAGACGACCAGACAATTAGACGACCAGACAATTAGACGACCAGACAATTAGACAGCCAGAGCCCCTATTTTAACAGTTGTGTCTTTAATAGACACGAATTTAGAATTTCTTTTGTTTTCTTTCCCTGTGTTCTAATTGACTCGACACGTGACATCTAAAAGACAAACACCAAACAATTACTCAAATCTTTGACGTCGTCTAATTCTAATTGCACCCGGCCCCGGGGACTTTAAATTCCAATAGTTATAGTTTTCTCAGCGCCTTTATTTCAAAGGGTCAAAAGCATTTTAAACATTTTATTAATTTATAGTTTCGTCTAAGTGTTTAAAAAGTTAGTTTTTTTTTTTTTACAAATTCTGGTCAAAATAAAGTTGTTAAAGATTTATTATTTTGTTTCGACTGACTGCAACTAATTTTTTTTTTTCAGATGATTCCCCTCAGTTATCATGAGCAGACTGGCGCCAGATGCCTAAATTAGTTCCGTTGTAAAAGATAACGTTGTGTTCAATCCCAAGCCCGTAAGATGGAGTTCAATCCCCAGCACAAGACTAGTAACTACTCCAAGCAAAAAAAACACGACCAGCACCCCCAGGGTGTTGGATGGGACGCGTTAACCTTGGATTTGGATGGCAACTCATCTAAGAGATCGTGAAGCTCCGAATTCTCACCCGGAGATGGAGTCCCGTGGGCAACATGACACTGGCGCAATGAAAGATCCTGACACTCTTGCGACGTAATAGTTGCCATGCTGTAACATCCCAACACAGGCTGTAACATCCCCACACAGGATGTAACATCCCAACACAGGCTGTAACATCCCCACACAGGATGTAACATCCCAACACAGGCTGTAACATCCCAACACAGGCTGTAACATCCCCACACAGGATGTAACATCCCAACACAGGGGACAGTAGGACTGTCTAATTCCAGGGAGTGTCCATTCCTGGGAATGTAATAAAATGTTACATTTACAACGTAAAGGCAGTGTTACAATGTTTCAGCAATCGAGTATTTATTACAGAAGGAAGATAAAAGGCCCCCACCCACCCTGCGTTCATCGTAAGTGTGTTTTCAGCAAACTCTCTTATCTCGGTACCCGGCTTTATTTGGTCAGCAGTTTTCATTAGGCTCTGGCCACTTCCTTTGCCAGATAAAATTTTAAACAAAAAGAAAATGGCGAGACATTGCGATGAGATAAAAATGTGATTGTCTTGACCAGCTATAAATCGGAATGAGAACGTCGAAGATAAGGGGATTATGATAACTGGACTTGAGAACAGAGGCGGATCCCTGATAAGTATAATTTGACAGGAGGTGACATGATAAAAACAATTCCACTTCTTTTTTTAATCGTTCATTTCTTAAGACGCTTTACAAATTTACTTTAGTTTGTTTGTTTTTGTTTGTTTTTGTTTACTTTTTAGGGGGGGGGGATGTCTTAAATGTAAAAGGATTTAGATGAAAATTTAAACAAAAAACATTTCCGAAATAGGCAGATGGGCGGAAGTGGTGTTCGTCCCTGAGAATTTTGAGATTTATATTTTAAACTCTCCAGAGAGGAAATCCGAGCCTAAGTCCCACTACACACAAATAGAGGTCTACAGATGGTGTACGTCTATTATATATTATTATCCACCCCCAAACAAAAACGAACACAAAAAAAAAAAAAAAAAAAAAACATATAGAGAGATCTGTAGATGGTATAAGTCTATATAATATATTATTACCCCCCCTCCCCTTTCCCAACACAGCGCACATACATACTCGCATCGTGCTTAATTTAAAGTTTACATACAAATTTTGACACACATAATCCTAGATTTAAATACTAGAAAAGTGACCGCACCAATACTTTCTTTAATAAAATAATTCCACTGCTTTATGTCACGTGGTTTTCTAAGTGTTAGGACTGCAATTCCAAAAGTAATGTCACGACTTACTGCTAGAAATTTGTGTGGATGACGTCATATCAACTTACTTATTCTTTCATGTTTTCTAATCCATGTTTTGAAATTTATGTTTAAAAATATATATTTTTCCCTTACTGAATGTGAGTTTGTACCCTGATTTATAGGTAAGCGCTTGGCCAGCTCGGGGGTGGGGGGTGTGGGGGGGCGCTCCTAACTGTAGCTAAACTCCTGGACTGTTGTCCGTTGTGAATGCAAGTATCATTCATCATTTTTCCATTATAAAATAATTATCAGTATAATATGAAGTGTGTTTAAAGAAGTCTACTTGCCTTGTTATTTACATTACGTGTTTGTTCCGTTAGAATATATCTTAACGAAATAATTACTCTTAAACTAATAAAAAAAAATGTTGTGAGACGCAATACCAACTGTCACTGTTTTCCACTCACACAAATTATATATCCCCCATTCACCTCCACCCTCACCACTCCTGCAACACGCAATCTTAATTGTACTGGACGATTGACCAGTCAATACTCGTGGCAGGCGTGAGTGAGCGTTGCCAGCTCGGTCAGTCTGACCACGCCGGCTTCGACGTAACTTCCTCTCTCAAAAACCTCACTGGTTGGGGTGGGACAACGTCAGGAGCCCTGGACCTGCTCGTGATAAAACAATAACGACATGAGTCATCGTGACCTTGCCGTTGAGTAGACCAGTGAGCTAGCTACCCGAGGTGAGACCTGGCCTCAAAGGAGCCTACCTGGACACGTTGTTAAGGCTCAGAGGCGGATACATTCGGGTTTCATGGGAGGGGGGGTGGTGTGATTTTTTTCTTTCTTTCTTTTCAAGGATAAGAATCAGTATCATACTTAGTATGAAGGTTCTCAAGCAGTTCACGTAAATGTTGGTGCACCGGAGCCCCATCATTTAGGCCATTGGCGAACCTGGCGGTAAAAACATAAAACTAAAAAAAAGGGGTGTGGGTAATGGGGACTCAATAGATACACAAAAAAATCATTTATTTAAAGCAGGTTATTTTTTACAAAATGTTTTCTTTGGGAAAACACTGCATCTGTCCTGTGTGATAAAGAAACGCATCCAGTGTGTTGTGGTTAGTAGCTCGGCAGTTGGCATGAGCTCACGTCGGGTCTTGTATTATGTTATTTCGGCCCTTGTCCCCAATTCTATCTAATCTTCAATAGGGTCGCTAGAGTGGTCAGGGGGTGTCACCCAGGGCGGTAAAACGCACGAGGCCAAATCATTCCAGACTTTCACGTCGTGGGTACTTGCCTCTTGAGTCTGACAGCTCTGGTGACACACCGCTCTGGTGATATAACATGATCTGGTGGTACTGTGGTGGAACTCTTGTCTTATGGCACCCTGCTCCGGCGACACCCTTCTCTGTCGGCACCCGGGCCTTGTATCTTACTAAAATCTGTTATAAACGACTTGATCGGACTCTGTCAAATTAACAATTTTCCATTTGGCGCCCGCGCCCCCCCCCCAACCCCGATAGCGTTTCATGCCACTGCCAGCGCTTCAACACCGCTCCTGCTTTGGGACGCAGTGGCGTAGCGAGCTTAACTCGCGCCCGGGGCACAATACCTTTTTAGCGCCCCCAATACCTTTTTAGCGCCCCCTATTCAAAAACCATACAATATTATAGTAAAATATACAATTTGGCGCCCCTTTGTGAGTAGCGCCCGGGTCATGATGCCCCCCCCCCTTTGCCCCCCTCACTACGCCACTGTTGGGACGCAGAGAAGTTAGTTATTAACCCAAAAGAGCGTATGCACAATGGTTCTGATGTGAAGTCATGATATCATTTCCACAAAATTTCGGAAGTTATTATTTTTTTTAATTAAATCCTTTTGTTCAATAATGGAAATGAGCGAAAGGAAATATGGGCAAACCTGAGCAAGACCGCAACAGCAGCAGAACATACGAACGTTTCTGCTAGAACCCTTCATCATTTGTTTAGTCATGAGAATTTTATTGATTTATTTTATAGGATTTATGTTTGTTACTTTTTTGTATAAGTGTATTCTCCGTATAAAAGATCGAACAGATGGTGTACAAAATAAACCATTTTGAATGTTAACAATCTAAACAGTCTATGATTTTCTTTTTTTTTTTATATATATATATAAAATGGTCGGGGGGGGGGCGGTAGCATCGGACAAAACAAAGGTCGCTAAAGAGCCGCGATTTGCCGACCACTGATCTAAGAGCTAACCCCTAACTAACGCTAGTGCATGTGGGAAATGTATATTTTTAAATACAGTAATTTATAATATCATTAATATGATGTACTGTATTGGTTACTTCTAGGAGTTATATACAAATGCTGAAATTTCTGTTTCATGAAAAATCCGCTCTTAATTAGAGTACCCAGCTTAGTTAACTGGCATTTTTTTTCCCTCTTAGACGAGAAGGGTTTCTTGTTAATCCGAGATGATTGCACGACTTTTTTAAAGTCTGGAAAGAAATGCTCGGCTCATTACATCGTAACGCGTGACTCAAGTTCTCATTTGTGCCACAGCACTGAAATGTTCACATGTGCTGTGCATAATTCCCTCTGAAAATTATACATTACCGCTCCTCGAAAACTAACCTTAAAATTCGAGAAGGGCTGTTTACCCCCCCCCCCCCCCAACCAAACTGCCTCTAAAATTCCCTACTACACACACTCCCAGCCCCACACATACCCACCCCATACACCTGCCACACCACGGTGACCAGAAATACGCGCACATGACAAACGCGCACACGATAAACGCGCACAGAAAATTACGCAAAGACACAGCTGCGCACAGGAAAACTGCGCATACCGACAGTTGCGCACACAGAAAACAGCTCACACCGACAAAAGCGGACACCGAAAATTCCGCACACGGACAGTTGCGAACGTTGACAGTAGCGAACACGTACAAATGCGCAAATTTCTATGAAATCTAGGCTTAGTTAGTACTAGGAGTAGGAAAATTATTCATTTAAATTATAATTATTATTAATAAAACTAAAATAGGCTTAGTTATATACTAAGACGATTATTTGGCTGTTATAAAGAGATATCACCGTGACTTTGTTAAGGATAGATTTAGGGTTCAGGTTAGGTTTAGGGATAGATTTAGGGTTCAGGTTACGTTTAGGAATACATTTAGGACATTTTTACATTATTTTTAAACATTTTATTCTAAATTTTACGGTTCACTGCAATCAAGTTGGCAGCCATGGTAAAAAACGCTGTGATATCTCTCATTTACCGATTATTTTAAATTATAATTTTCATACTTCCTTACGATGCTATAGTCTATCATTTTTGTACTATATAGGCCTACGTACTAAGTGTTAATGGAACGGAGAATATAAATTTATACGTTCATTGCCTACAGGCGTCATTTTGCTTATTGTGACTATAATTTAATAATTTTAATTTAAAAGTAATATTTTCCATGCCGTTATCAGACTCTTAACTCGCCTTATACTTATAATAACTTATACTTATATCAGTAATCTTTTTAATACCCGGTATTTAAATATCTTTTACATGAGAATTAGCCCACTGTCAATAAAATATTTAAAAAAATAATTCTTCTTTGCCATATAGAAATTTAACTTTTGCCGCAATAGATCTATTGTTACCTATATAATTACTATTATTATTGTATTTGTGTACAGTTTTAATTTTATAAATCATAAATAAGATGACCCAATTATTTTTTAATAATTCGTCTTTAAAAGGATTCTTTAATAATTATTTCTAATCCCAGCCACTTATTATCCTTATAATTGCCGACTTGTCTTTTAAGCTGACAACCAACTCCAACCTTTTCAACTCTTTAATGAAATTTTAATTACATTGTACGATTTCAATTGTGCGCAAATGTATGTGTTCGCTATTGTCAACGTTCGCAACTGTCCGTGTTCGGAATTTTCGGTGTCCGCATTTGTCGGTGTGCGCTGTTTTCTGTATGCGCACCTGTCGGTGTGTGCAGTTTTCCTGTGCGCAGCTATGTCTTTGCGGAATATTCTGTGCGCGTTTATCGTGTGCGCGTTTGTCATGTGCGCGTTATTCACGGAACCCACACCACACACATAAACCCCACACCATTCACACAAACAAACTCAATTCATGCGTGCGTACGTTCGCCCCACGCAACACTAATCAACCCAAACGGCCGTTAATTTATTCTCTACCTAAAACGGTTTGATGTAAGTCTCACAAAGCAGGTCCCGGCAGACCCTGGTCATTTAAATGCAGGCGCATGCCCGCTGGCCAGGCCGGGGCTCGCGTCATAGCTTGAAAACAATGAACCGCGCGCACCGGGCAACGTCATCGAATTGACCTTCACCTTTCTCCGCGAGCTGTGAAGAGCATTGTTATGTTTCACAAGGTTTCAGAAAAAAATATTTGAGACGACGTAAATATGGTTTGTCCATTCAGGGCTCTGTTCTCCCAAAATCTCGTTGTGAAGACGAGAAGTGGTATAAATGACATTAACATTATCGTTGCATTATCGGTTTTTTAAAACAAATGTTGAATTTTTAAAAACTCTTGTCACTTCGAGAATACGTTCTTAATTTAACACCTTAAATGTTAAAATGTATTGGTATGGTTAATATATAAAAAAACCTAATAAATTTTAAAAAATACAATTGGTATGAATCACCGAAAGATTTGTTTACTTAAAAATAATTTTACAGCTCATAGAATAAGTAATTAAGAATTTATTCTGAACGTTGAAAAATTAAATTATTTTCATTTTTTACTAAACTGAAATAAAAATCATATTTTTATTGGACTTAAATGTAATTTATTATTTTTTTTAAATTACACAACACATTAACATTTACATTGCTATAGGAAATGAATTCAGAAATTCAGGGCATCTTACCAATAAGCATCGACAGGCAACGAAATAAATATACGCTTCGCATTTACTTTCATTATTAAGGCAATACATTTTAATCATTCAATAGTTTTATTACAGTAAGTTCGATGGAAAAAAACACGTTCCTAAAGCACCGTCTCTTACTTCCATTCACTGATATTTCATCTATAATAAACATTTACATGGACTTAAATATAAAATTACTGCTAATATGAAGATTTTCTGTTACTTTTTTTTTCCTTTGACTTTTTTTTCTGTGACTTTTTCCTTTGACTTTTTTTCCCAGTGACTTTTTTCTAGAAATTAGAGAACTTAACAAGCTTACACGGCTCATACACATGACGATGGCCAACTCCAAAAGAAGAATCAAAGTTCAGGGAGAATACTCAATGGAGTTCCCAATTTTAATCAGGGCCTCAGACAAGGAGATTCACTATCATGTATCCTGTTTAACACCACACTAGAAAAAGTTATTAGAAGCATACACGTGAGCACCAGTGGAACCATAACAAGCTACTTCCAGAGAGGTATTACAGAACAACCATTATCAAGAACTTTATATAGCCAGCCATTGCAGTACCTGGAATAAGCAGCAGGCGAAAGAGCGCTTCTACTGGGTAGAAACAGTAATGACATAATCAAAGCATTCAGGGGACTTGAAAATGCCTCAGTCAAGCCTGGTCTTGATGTAAATCAACCGACGACAAAATATATGATAATGTCACGAAACTCCCACGCTAATGACAACATCAAAAATAAACAACCACACATTTGAGAAAGTGACTACATTCAAAGATCTAGGGGCAACTATAAACGAGCACAATGAAATAATGTCGGAAGTGAAAATAAAGGAAAGCAGCAGGCAACCGTTCCTATTTCAGCCTACAAAAGCTACCGGGAAGCAAAAACTCTCAAGGGAAACAAAGGAGACAATATTTACCACTATCATAAGACCGGTAGTAACTTACGCTAGTGAGACGTGGACCCTTACCAGAAAAGCAGAGAACCTTCTCACTAGATGAGAGAGGAAAATCCTCAGAAAAATACACGGCCCAGTGATAGAAAATGATGTCTGAAGAATCCGTACAAACCAAGAGATATACCAATTGTACAAAAACCCACCCATAGTCACAACAATAAAAAAAATAGACTGCGCTGGGCAGGACATATTGCAAGGATGCTGGAATGTAGAGCAGCAAAGGTGATATAAAAGCAGAAACCAAGGGGCAGACGACTCACCGGTCGCCAAAGGCTGAGATGGATCGACGATGTAGAGAAGGATTTACACCAGTTGGGGGTTCGAGCAAGGAGGCGAAACGCCATGGATCGTTGTGAATGGAAGGATGTGGGGGAGCAGGCCAGGGCCCTACAAGGGCTGTAGCGCCAATGATGATGATGATTTTCCCTTGAGTTCTTGACACTCACCAGATTATTATGTTTAGGCTAGATAAGTAGAGACTGCATGTTTACTCATTACTTACACACACAATTTTACTTGTACATACACTTTTACTTACACATAGAATTTTACTTACACATAGAGTTTTACTTACACATAGAGTTTTACTTACACACATAGTTTTATGTACACATACAGTTTTACTTATACATAGAGTTTTACTTTTAAATATCTCTGTTTCTCATCAATCTGTCTCAATCCTGACATAACGCTCCCCCCCCCCCCCCCCATTACATACTATAGAATTTGAGATAAATCCACAGCCTAACCTTGAAAATTGATATTAACTTTAAAAAGATAAACCGGGATTGGCAGCCCGCAGCTCCGGAGTCGTCTGCAAGCCTTTTAAAGGAATCGTCCAAATAGATGCGGCTATAAAAGTGCTAATCTGTAATGTAATACGTCAACAAAATATTTTCTTTGCCATTATGATTATAAAAATTGGTCCTACCGCAAAAAGGGGGGTAGCCAGCCCTTGCACAAGACCAGCGAATGCCTTAGAACATGCACAACTCACAATGTAAGGGGGCGGGTCGTAATACTTTATAAATAACTTGTCCGGGCCGAAAGAAAATAGGACAAGGGGTAAGTAATAAAGAATATTAAGTTACTTCGCAGGCCGCAAAGTGGGTGCTGTCGGGCCGCATGCGGCCGTATGTTGTGCAGGCCTGCCTTAGAAGTGGAATGCGCTGTTAAATAATATTACATCTAGGACAAAAGGCTTGGGGGTGGGGGTGGGGGTGGGGGGGGGGTAACTCTTGGGTTCTGCTTAAAGCATCAGCCTCCTGGTCCTAAACATGTCAGTCATGTCTAGGACGTGACCACACTCGCCCCCATCCGCACTACGCTTTCTTTAAGCCGGCTGCCACACCTCCCACGCGCCATGACGTTACGGGACGCACGTGCAGCTAACCAACTACGTAAATCTTAGATTAGATGAGTCATAACCCCTCTCCCCCCCCCCCTCATATTGCAGAACGCGATATTGTGTTAAAATGTTGTGAAATTTAAAGCCTTCCGTTCACTTTTTTGGTAACATTCTGCCAACGCCAACGCAGGATATTCGGTGCCAATGATGGGCAATGTTTTGTCAAATTTCCGTGCTGAAATGTCTTTTGTCCCCGGGACACTGCTGAAGTTGAACTTTTGACATCCCGACACGCTTTGCACCGCCACGTTTTTATCTGTTATGCAAGAAAAGTGTCGTTTCCTTCCCCCCCCCCCCCTCCCGACAAGAAGGATGGTTGCAATTATCGCCGCTGCTACTGTCGGTGGAGAAAATGAAATCAGTGCTGAGCTTGTTCAGGTCGGATGCTGCTGGTCACGGGGAAAGGGGGTTGGGAAATGGTGGGAGCTGGGATTATTTTTAGTGAGAGTGTGGGGGTGGGGAGGGGGAGGGGGGAAAAGGAGGACTGAAGAGTTCCAGTAGCGTGGAGAAAGCGTGAACGCCTTGATAAGATGACGGCGGAGCTGATACAAGGATAGGATGATAGTCTCTGATAGTCGTCCTGGGAGAGATTGGCTGATGATGCGAGTTACCTTAACTTGAAGCACAAGCGAGACGGTGTTGAGGGTTTTATTCACCAGACCACTGCAACTGTGTGCAGGGGAGTTGCTCGAAATAGTAGTAGTCTTCTGTCTGGCGGAGGGCAGTAAAATATTTTAACATCTCGCTTCAGCTCCCCACCTCCACCCTCCTTTCTTTCGGCAAAAAGTTCTACGCTAACTTTTAAATATGAGAGACTATAATATAGGGAGCATTTATATCTCATAATCTGTATCGTCTTAGAAAATGAAACATGTAGAAATGCCAGATTATGATTCATATGGCATGAGTGCAGTTCTTTGATCTAACGTGCGTAGCTCTGATGATTTTTAGAGATGTGATTCACATTGCATGATTGCTAAAAAGCGATGCGTTCTTTTATTAGAGTTTCTATTAAACAACAGAAGATGCTTATAATTGCAACAACAAAAAATTGCTTTGGATGGAATTTGAGTTTAAGAAAAGAACAACTATGCCTAAAATGCGATGTAATCTCATTCATTGAATTGATTCTTTTTTTAATTATTTGAGAACCCCTGATATAAGTAAAGTCTTCAAAGCCGGTCACATGTTGAAATCGGTCTTCACTCTCGTGACATCCAATAAAATAATAAAGTCATGTTTATTAAGGAACCGGGGCCGGGGGACAGAAAAATATGACGCATAATTTTTTTTTTAAAGATATTTAAAAACTTAGTTCAAAGGTCTGATTCTTATTTTCTTGATGTGTCGTGATGTGTCTGAAGTGTCTTGGTGTGTCGTGATGTGTCTGAAGTGTCTTGGTGTGTCGTAATGTGTCTGATGTGTCGTGATGTCTCTGATGGAGTCCATGGTTTTAGATCTAACAGATAAGAACATGCGGATGTTAGCTGGGACAAAATAGCTCCACTGTGACCCCTAAAAGACCTCCTCCGCGCGTCTAAAAATAGCCATCTGCACGCGCTGGGGGGAGAGATAACAATAACATGAAGCTGACCAGTGGTCAAAAAGTTGTTAGGAATAAGCGGGTTGGGCGTGGGGGGGGGGGGTTGTAGGCTATGCTTACCACGAGTGGTCATTGAGGGCTGGGCGGATCTATGAATAATGCAAGACTGCAATGCCCACTCGTCATTTGGGGGGGGGGGGTCCATTTAGCATTAGCTTTTTTTTAAAAATAAATCTTTCAAATTTACATGTATAATCACACTCAACTACACCCTACCCCCTTCCTTTCTTCCCTTTCCAACAACAACCTCACCAGGGCTGTGTAAGAATTCCTAGAAACCAATTAGAGACAAGGAAAAGGCCCTGTTAGTGACGATAAAACAACACGAGGAAAACCAAGATGTGATTGCTAATTATTCAGCCCCCACCCCCGGCCAACCCCCACCCCCATTTTCCCCCACAGCGTCCCGTCACGAGAAAAAGTTTTCGGCAGCGGATCTCAACCTGTCAGATATATATCAGCACCTTTTGAAAACGTTCACAGTTAAATATATAGAGCAGTGTTGCGATGTCTTCGTATTCAAAGAAATGCTTTTGTAATAAAATTTTTGTATAATAATTTTAAATTATTTTCTTTTAGTCACAAATGCCAACGTCTTACTTTCAGGCACAAATGCCAACGTCTTACTTTTGTCACAAATGGCAACGTCTTATGTTTAGGCACAAATGGCAACGTCTTACTTTTTGTCACAAATGGTAATGTCTTACTTTTTGTCACAAATGGCAACGTCTTACTTTTTGTCACAAATGGTAATGTCTTACTTTCAGTCACAAATGGTAATGTCTTACTTTTTGTCACAAATGGCAACGTCTTATGTTTAGGCACAAATGGTAATGTCTTACTTTTTGTCACAAATGGCAACGTCTTATGTTTAGGCACAAATGGTAATGTCTTACTTTTTGTCACAAATAGAAATGTCTTACTTTTAGTCACAAAAGGCAACGTCTTACTTTTTGTCACAAATGGTAATGTCTTACTTTTTGTCACAAATGGCAACGTCTTACTTTTTGTCACAAATGGTAATGTCTTACTTTCAGTCACGAATGCCAACGTCTTACTTTTTGTCACAAATGGCAACGTCTTATGTTTAGGCACAAATGGTAATGTCTTACTTTTTGTCACAAATAGAAATGTCTTACTTTTAGTCACAAAAGGCAACGTCTTACTTTTTGTCACAAATGGTAATGTCTTACTTTCAGTCACAAATGGTAATGTCTTACTTTCAGTCACAAATGGTATTGTCTTACTTTCTGGCACAAATCGCAACGTCTTACATTTTGTCACAAATGGTAATGTCTTAATTTTAGTCACAAATGGCAACGTCTTACTTTTGTCACAAATGGTAATGTCTTACTTTTAGTCACAAATGGCAATGTCTTACTTTTAGACACAAATGGCAATGTCTTACTTTTAGTCACAAATGGCAATGTCTTACTTTCAGTCACAAATGGCAACGTCTTACTTTTAGTCACAAATGGCAATGTCTTACTTTTAGTCACAAATGGTAACGTCTTACTTTTAGTCATAAATGGCAATGTTTTACTTTTAGTCACAAATGGCAATGTTTTACTTTTAGTCACAAATGGCAATGTCTTACTTTCAGTCACAAATGGCAACGTCTTACTTTAGTCACAAATGGTAATGTCTTACTTTTAGTCACAAATGGCAACGTCTTACTTTTAGTCACAAATGGCAATGTCTTACTTTTAGTCACAAATGGTAATGTCTTACTTTTAGACACAAATGGCAATGTCTTACTTTTAGGCACAAATTCCAATGTCTTACTTTTAGGCACACGTGCCACGACTTAATTTTAGTCTGCATAGTAACCACCAAATGTCCATAACACAAAGAGAAGGGAGATGGTGAGAGAGGGGGGAGATAAAGAGCGAAAGTGAGAGGGAGATAGTGTGTTTTTGGGCGAAAAGGATGGAAAGAACTGGAACGAATAGCTCAGAACAGAAATAAACTGCCGGAGTTCGTGATAGGTATAGGCCCAACTAACAGAATATAAAACAAGCTAGGCAAGAAGTATCCAAATACTCTTCATTTTTTTAAACCAACCCTGTCTTCAGGAACACACGTCTATTAATCACTAGAAATTATTAGAGTAGATGAACAACGCCAAGTGCATGTATTAACATGTATGTCACATGTTGTATCTAACAACGATAATGTACCGGGTCACAGCGCTTGGCCATGTCAATAGGGCTTGTCATTTCTCAGACCGGAAAACGTCATAGTGCACTACGTAATGTTACTATTTTTAGAACGGCGGACAAATAAATCTGAAAACACCGTAGTATAACACGGTATACAACGAAGAATTTTTTCTACAACTAGTCCCCAATACTAAACAAAAATTGAAATTGGAATGATAATCAAAATGTTAGTTCACAAACTTTTTTTGGCTTTCTTTTAGCTTTCTACTAGATTGCCATCTAAAAAAAATCATTAAAATAAAAATGAATGCAAATGGGCGGGGCAGATTGTCAATTATTCTGAAAATAAAGAGATAAAAAACGGTCGGCAATTTATTAACTATAGGCGAAGATTTTTTTTAACTATGATATTTAGGAAACTGTGTTACACAAGTAGCAAATTTGAAGAAAACACAAATAAACACAATAATAATCGATGAAAAGTGCCCTATTGGTAAGAACCCGTTAAATTCTTAATTTTTGTTTTTAAAATATCAATTTTTGTAAGTGTTCGTGGTATATATTAAAAGATGCCCAAGATTTCGTACACCTTTCACCCAGGAATCTACACAAATACTATTGATGGACTTTGGGTGCAAATTGGCCTGTTTCAAAACTACTTCATTGTGTGCTTTCCAATGGCGCGTTCACTTACACACACAAACACACACACAAACAAACAAATACACATACACAAACTCACAGACCAACCAACCAACAAACCCACCCACACACACCCCAACACAGAGAGAGAGAGAGAGAGAGTAAGAAAGAGAGAGACACACACACAACGTGAACATGTTTCCGACAGTTGTTAAGTGACTATTATCACATTTGACCATTTACTCATGGTAAAACATTATTAAACTGGCATTCGAGTTAGGCCTACTACTACTAGTGTTATGAATTAGGCCTACTACAACTAGTGTTATGCATTAGGCCTACTACTACTAGTGTTAGCAATTAGGCCTACTACAACTAGTGTTATGCATTAGGCCTACTACTACTAGTGTTATGAATTTTGGACCTGCATTCGGATGATCTCAATCCCCTAACACCACATAAATTAATGTGTTTCTCTCAATCTCTCTCAAATAGTATTATGCCATTTTATTATTGAGAATGTGGATTTATTAAAGTGGTGTAAATATTTCATTAAATATAGTTGAAAACAAAGTTTTGATTTAGGTTAAGAGTCGCTTCGCTAACATAGCAGTACTGAACAGTGTTGGCATTTTGTCCGCATAATTACCCGGATGATTACAGCAGGTGCAAATTCAGGTCCGGTTGATTCCAGGCATGAAGTTCTCCAAATTGTGGGCGGGACATTAAATTACATCGTGTAATTTTGGTTATCGCAAAACAATCCTTTGGTGTGATGTCAGGACGTTTTGTCTTGAAAAAAAAAACTATTTGAAAAAAATAAATGAGGGTGGGAATAGTAAAGATTCTGCATTTGGAGGCAACGGTTCATCAAATGACCTGGAAGAATCTGTACGCCATTTAACACGATGACCTACTTTTTATGACCAAATAACGGGGAATTTGCAAAGGTTGAAAATAATTTTGCTTAAAGAGATTTGAATTGTTTAACAATTGCTTGTCATTCACTGTTCTTCTTTAACTGGGGAGGACGTTAGATTATTCCACCCACCTATCCCTGTGGCGCTGCAGCCCATGTAGGGCTTCCGCCTGCCTCACCACATCCTTTCACTCAGACCTGTAGCTGATGCTTTTATTTTCCATGGCCTGGATTCCCAGTTGCTGTGGATTACTTTTCACATGATCCATCCATCTAAGACTGGGTCTGCCTTTGATTCGTTTTTTCTCTTGTGTTTTGGTGGTTCACTCTCTTAACACCTCCGTCATTTAGCATTCTTTCTAAGTCCCGCCCAGCGTAACCCGCGCCTTGTTTGGGTCCGTATATTTTCCGGAGAACTTTTCTCTTCCATGTGTTCAATAGGTCTTCGGTCGTTTTTTTAGGGTCCACGTTTCACTTGTATATGTAAAAATGGTCTGATTACAGTTTTATAAATAGTTTTCTTTGTTTTTCTTGTAATGTTTTCACTTTTGGGTAAGTTCTGACTACTTAAGTAGGTCTTGTTTCCGGCTGATATTCTTTCATTTATTTTTCGCATTAATTCATTTCTTTCATTTAACAAAGATCGTTGGCATTAGAATCGTTTTCCCTTTTCAAACGTGAAGTATCTAATTTTAATGGTTTCATCTGTCTGTTCTTCTCTTAAAACATAGTCATGCATTTCGTTTTTGAGTTGTTAACTTCGAGTCCTGCTTGTAGTGATGCATACGTCTTCTAATTCAATAAAGGATTTTGATATGTTTTTACCCCTTTGCCCTAGCAGTGCTATGTCTTTGGCATATGCAAGATACTGAAGGGGTTGGTTGTAGAGAGAGCCTATTGGCATGTTGTCATGGGTTTCTCTCGGAAAGTATCCTATTATTGTTCATCGGGGGGTAAATATGTATGCTTCTTATACCTCTATCCAATGTTAGGTTAAATAGAATTATTAGATTATTGACTAAATACATATTTAAAAAATGCAAGATTCTCTTTCATGATCTCAACCACAAACTCTCCCATGAACAAGCATTTACAGCTAGACATTTTTAAGACGTGATTTTACAACAATACTATAGGAAGCGTTGTACTGTTTAATTAAATCAAAATCTCGAGACCACTTCATTAGCCGGTTATTATGGGCCGTAAATGCTAGCAGGTTAGGTGGGGCCAGATTTAGCCGTAGCACCTCCAGACACGAAGAGCTCTACTACAACTAATGCACTCTCGTCCACCGAATTCTCTGGGCCGCGAGGGAACTACAGATGTCCCCTGACTGCAGCAGATCCCTGCCAGAAGTGCACACTTAGACCTGATAACTAGGTCTGCCTCAAGGAGAAAATACGAGCGTGGACCCAAACAGAGAAGTGGGGTGGGGGGGGGCGCTTGCTGGTAAAGAAGACGCGACAAGGTCCAAAACTTGCCTCCGAGACAGCTTTTAAGTGGTCAACTGGTCAGTAATTAAAGGGCGGGGTTAATTGGGTTGGAAAAATATTCTGCAGAGGTCAGCCAAATAGCTTGATTCATCTACGAAATAGGAGATTAGGGCCTTGCAGAGACTAAATTTAAGAGCAGATTTCAGGGCCGTTGTTTCATTATGTTTGTTCTGTATGCAAAACCTCCCCACTTTATAATAATTGAAGGACTGCATTCACGCTTTGTAAAACGAGGTACGTTGAAGCTTGAATCAATAGATAAGACGATAAGATGTGAACGTTTCGGCTTATAGGTTTCTTCAGGGAACAGGACAAATAGAAGCACGACAAGAAACAGAGCACGGTAAAAAAAGAAAAGAAATCGTTAGAGATCTCCTTTGTTGTTGCCGGAAGCTTCAACAAACCTCGTTTTATATCATTTCATACAGTTTGTAAGGCCACATATGCGTTATGGTGTATCTCTACTCAAAATCAAACTCAAAAATGAAAAAAAAAACTTATGCTACTGCTAGTGATGTTTGTCTTTACTGATACTAATGTTAACAAACTATTTGTAAAAAAAGCCAACACATAGCCTTAATGTCTCTAACATTTTTTTTTTACAATCCAGTTTACACGTGCGTCTTTCTACACAATGTTGAAAATTATAGTTTAATAGGAGCACATAATAGAGCCTTGTGGGAGCAATCTTGATTGATGGTGGAGGGAAGATGGATCGGAGCGGTTCTAAAAATTGTCTGGCTCACTATATGAAACGGTGCCGAGTCACGTGATCTCACTTCCAAATATCTGCATCACTGAATGTTTGGACTCATCGGTTCCAGTTTATGATAATCTTTTATCCTCTGAGCTCATCGGCGCTCCTCGGAGTCTCTCACTGCCGACCTTCACCTTTTGAACTTCAGGATTAGTTGACCAATCCATGGCTGAGCCATCTTGCCTCACTTTACACCCATTACTGTAAAATGAGTAATTAGTGAATAATGTCTATCACTAACAGACTTTGGCGTTAGGGAAAACGCCTTAAAGTGTAATTGTTCATAGGAATTATGGGAACGAAAACAATACCCAAAATGAAGAATTTCATCGTGTGGGGGGGGGGGGGGGGGTGGAATTGGGGGGGGGGTAGCTGTTTGTAAATAAAATATTTTTTGATAGCGGAGAAATATATATTTTGAGGTAACATAAACAATAAATTAATTTGTATGTGTCTCCGGTGTCTAGAGTTTCCACATATATAAGGCTTGGTGGCAAAAGGGGGTACTGCTTGTCTGCAGACTAGGCGCTCGTCATTGGTATAATGGAATAAACTAGAATAGACTACGTAACGTTATATTCAGTACTAATAAATGCTCCAGAGGGCTGTTGATTGGGTGTGTGTGTGTGTTTGTGAAAAACTTTGAAATTCATGAGCATAACAGAGCTGAGTTGTTATTTTCAAGATTTATTTGACAGGAATTATAATATTAATTAAATATGTGATAATATATATATATATATGTGTGTGTGTTAGTGTGTTATAATGAACTTTTGATATGGGGTAAGACCACGTAGGTAAAAAAAAAACACCGCAAATTTTGAGATAAAAGACCAAATAAGTGGTTCTGATTCATATCAGTTGTGGTTTTCATGGTTTGGCTAAGTAAACATTGACTGGATAAAGATATCGTAAATTGAAAGGACATACATATTTCAGTAGAAAATGACACATTAAAAAAACCCCCACATTTTTCTTGGATCAAACAAAAATTGAAAAAATAAATGGACGTTATCCACTGGCAAAGTTACTCTGTGTTACGATAATTTTGACGTATATAAGTTAACATCTTAAGAGAGTTCATAAGCTTCCATGTGCAAGATATTGACCTATCATTCTTTTGAAATTCAAGATATTTTTTGAGGAGTGGGATTTGGGGGTGGGGGTGGGATGGCCCGGGGGTGCCGGGGGAGTGGCCCGGGGGGCCGTGGGGGGTGGGGCAAACGAATGACCCTTGATTCCTAAGAAATCTTCGTGCATTTCAAACGTATTTTTTGTTTAAATTTGAATGTCTCGCACATCATTACAGCTCTACGCCACAAATCCCTTTCCCGGTCCTTAAGACCAAATTTATGAACCAAGAAGCGGAGTAAATCCCTTAATGAAGAAAAGAGAGACCAAAAGGACGGCCACACTGCAGGTCTCACTGTTTCTATCGCTGATTTGCCTCTAAAACATTTTTACACCCCCCACAGGGGCGCCGTCGAAATGAGCCTGCGGGGATGGGGAAATGAGGGTATTCCCTGACCAGTGGCCATTTAGCCGGACATGAGGTATCGTTTTTGGCCCAAGTGACATGTTAATTACAAGGTGGTGCCTGCATAATATTTGCATCGGGAAAACGGCAACTCCGTGGGGGTGAGGGGGTTGAAACTGGCAAGGGAGGAGAGGGGGAGAGAGGTCTGGCTGAGATCACACCTCAATGAGGTCAAGGATACAGCGGGCGAAGGGGGGGAGGGGTGTAAAATAATAACTGGGATAATCTACGTCACACTTGTGGTTAGTAAAAAATAAAATTAAAATTATTATTCACATAATAAGTGTGTGTAACAGATTCTGATTAAAAAAATTCACAGCTTGGGGGGGGGGGGGGGAATCAGTCCTATCAACGGTCAGTCCTATCAATGGTCAGTCCTATCAACGGTCAGTCCTATCAATGGTCAGTCCTATCAGCGGTCAGTCCTATCAACGGTCAGTCCTATCAACGGTCAGTCCTATCAACGGTCAGTCCTATCAACGGTCAGTCCTATCAACGGTCAGTCCTATCAATGGTCAGTCCTATCAATGGTCAGTCCAACTTAATGTCTGGCACCCAATGAAAACACGCATCAAAGGAAATGGAGATAACGTCACAGTGCTACCGCTTGTATTCGCACCTTACACATGCGTTCAACCAAAATGGGTGCTACCGTTTCCTACTCACTTAAGTGTGATTTCATACAAACTATGTGAATTACAACCAGATGTCAATGTTGATATTTTTTTTATTTTTTTTTTAAAAAATCAAGCATCTGATCACTTGGTTGCAATATTTTTCACCAACACACCCCTCCTATATTTAATAGCTTGAAGCATGATCAATTTTATATCGTTTATTTATAATGAACATTTTTTTGAAAATGTTTTTCTCTTCCTTTTTTTTTAAAGTTATTGAAAAAAAACAAAACAACAACAACAAAACAAATATTAAAAACCATTATAATAATTATTTCATCAAAATTTCAAAATTAGATTTCAAAGAAATTTTATCTAACATATTGTTTACAACTTATTTATTTTAACAACAAACTATATTAACTGCCCTCACGCCCCCACCCCCTCCCTCAACCCACGCGTCCCTCACCTTTGCCGCCGGTGTCCCCCCCCCCCGACTTTTTAACATGCTGGGAGCTCGTAGGATGTAATTTCAGTGGTCACTCCAGTTACGGAGCGGGGCGAGGGCTGATAGTGACCACTGTCCGGCGGCTTTGTCGGTGGTCAGTCAAACAATATAATGCCCACAGGGGCAGGTGTTCCGGCAATTCCTGGACACCAGTTTTTGTGCGTTAAAAATGGGTGGTTAATAGATTTAAATGTGACCTGTGACCTCTTAGGGCGCAGGGGTTAAGTTGAGGTGTTGACACGAGCTGCGGTGACCAGTGATGGCCGACATAAACGGAAACGAGCCTTTTAAAAAAAAAACGGGATATGGGAGGTATTGAATGGTGAAGAAAGTCAGGACTTGAAAAACGTAAGGTACACCAGCCTCGACTTTTCGGACAATTTACCCGATGTAGTTGAAACTGATTATGATGTATTACTAGCCAATATCCCTGCGTCGACTGGGTGCCTTTCGGGTAAGCAAGGGGGGGGGGGGAAGAAGAAAACCCTAACCTCAACAGCTTTATCAGCTAACATTGAAATTAATTTCACGTCGCAAAAAAAACATTTTTTTTACACAATTAAAATTACATAAAAACGTCTCCTACTTAAAAAAAAAAAATTGAAATAAAGTTTGTAAGCATTTTGGGGAACATTACGTTCCATTTAATATTCAGAGCAGGACCAGGTCAAGAATATGATTTAAAACCAATCTAACTTTAAAAAGTTGTCCCATTTAAAAAAAAACCAAAAAAAAATCATAATTATCCACCAATGCCAACGCTATGGCCGTTTATAACTTAAACTAAAGGAGGATCACGTGCGCTATATAAATCTATAGACCCAAACCAAACTTTCCAAAAGTTTCTAAATTCAAATTTACTCCCACTTCCCTGAAAATTGTGAACAAAAAAACCCCCACCAAATAACCAAATAAAAACCAACACAACAAAACATAATAATTTTTTCCAAAAGACAAAAGCTAGAACAACATTTCCGCAACTGTAACCATTTTTCATTCAATTAAAAAGATTGGCGCTGGTGTGGGCTCATATCTTAAGGTGCCGTTTAAGTTAAGCCTAGGATTGGGCTCTATAAAAATGTTTTAGATTTGAAAAAAATTGGGATAAAATTTAAAATTTGCCCTGATAAAATGTGTTGAAATAATGCCGGAGATCTGACCGTCAAAACTTTTTATATTGGGGCCTCTGACCTTGATCCGAAAGGATAATTTCAGCTTTACATTACTCGATGCTTGAATAGGTATCGCTAAGGACAATAGGATTCGATTCGAATTCAATAAGGCGATAGTGTTTTGTAAGAGTTACAAAAAGTATTTACTAATAGTTTCGTTTTATTTTATCCAATATTAAGAAAACATTATATAGCATCATTAATTTACATTAACTGCCTTTCACCTTAATTCCAACTTTTCAGCTATCAAAATTAATTAATGTATCCATTCAAGGAAATGGAACACGTTCTGTTTATAACAAATCTTTTATATCAAACTATCTTCTCTATAAATATAAAACCATCTTTTGTATAAAGCCATCTTCTGTATAAATATAAAACCATCTTTTGTATAAAGCCATCTTCTGTATAAATATAAAACCATCTTTTGTATAAGGTCATCTTCTGTATAAATATAAAACCATCTTTTGTATAAGGCCATCTTCTGAATAAATATAAAACTATCTTTTGTATAAAGCCATCTTCTGTATAAATATAAAACCATCTTTTGTATAAGGCCATCTTCTGTATAAATATAAAACCATCTTTTGTATAAAGCCATCTTCTGTATAAATATAAAACCATCCTCCTTATAAATATAAAGCCATCTTCTATATAAGGCAAACTGACTGACTGATGTAAAATTTATAAGTAAATTAATGTGATTTCAAATATTTTTTTTTAAATCTACACTATTATTTATTACGTATGAAATATACTCTACATAAAACTATATTCTGTATAAATATATGTTCTGTATCAATCCATGTTCTGTATAAATCCTTGTTCTGTATAAATCCATGTTTTGCATAAATCCATGTTCTGTATAAATCCATGTTCTGTATAATCCATGTTCTGTATAAATCCTTATTCTGTTTTCAACCAGTTGTGTTGTAAAACGTATTATGTACGTATTAAATAATATTCCTTACCAAAACTTCATCAAATCGCAAAAAAAATAAAAAAATATATATATATAAATGTACCTTTCTCCTTTCCAACGCAACATACACTACAATGTTAAACTTCTTCATTTTTGTACTACATCAAAATAATAAACAAACAAACAATAAAAATAAACAACTTACGCTAGAGTTTAACAAATGTACATCAATTTGAATTTTAATATTTTCTTAACTGAAAAATGGTGATGTTAGACGTCTGACATTTTCCATAACTGGCGTTATATTACAGCTGCAAATTTTTTTTTTTAAATATTATAAAAAATGTTTTGATGGGTCACCGTGACCTACACAGTCACGCCCCAGCGTTAATCAAACAGGTAAAAGACGAACTTCAAGGTCAAAGAAAACACAAGAAAACCTGGTAAGGGGGGGGGGGGGGTGTGAAAAAAACCCCGCACACTTGTGTTAAGAATGAAGAAGAACAGATAGGCGGGAGAAAAAGTGGAAGGGGTTGGGGGGGGGGGGCTGTTGTTTCATTCAGTTCCATCCTTTTCATATTCCAAAACTACTGCAGTGCCATTCATCCCACTCCAGTGTTTGTGTGCTTTGGGGGGGGGGGGGGGGGAGGTGACTTTCTTTTAATTTTTCTCTCACATTTTTTGTCGGTGTCAGGTAAAGAGGGAGGTTATTCTTTTCCTCACGGCCAGATTCTGACCACTGGTCAGTTCCGCTGGGTCACCCCAGCTCGTGTCAAATCTTCACCCTGGTGAAGATAGAACTACACAAGTAAAAACCATGGTCGGCCCCCGAGACAATAGAATTTTTTTTTAAAAAGTCGCTATCTTTTTTCCGGGGGTGCAAGACAGTGCTTCTCGAACTCACCACTGTGAGTGATTGGCGCAATTATCCACATTGCATCCAAGGATCGGTAGAAATTAATCACATTGCATACATGTATCGACAGCATTATCCACATTGAACCTAGTTATCGGCAGCAAATATCCACATTGCATAGGGGACCGGTGCCTTATTTAGTGATTTTTTAAATAGACCACAATGATAATTGTGTTTATTGATTGTGGCCCGGGTACTGGTTAAAAATGGGGGGGGGGGTGGGGGGGTTCCTGTCAACAGACCAAGAATTTTAGTTACAATGGTGTGAACAATTTAAGATGGCGTCACACATTAAAAAGAAATCTTTCCGAAGGTCAACTAATTTTTTACCTCTCCGAGAATATTTTAAAAATTGATATTGACTTTGATTCCTTTGATACCACTTCTTTCTGTCAATCCACACTGTGGCAGATTGTGTACAATGAATCCATTTCAGTTTGAACTGCAGCTTGTAAAATATATCTCACGAACTTGAATATTTCTGAGGAATTTGGAGAAAATCATCAATATCTTCCGTTAAGAACTAACCCGAAGTCAGCAGTTTAAAAAAAGTGATTTTTTTTTTTTTAAAATGGGAGAGAAATGGTTTAATTTTATTTATATTTCGACGCTTCCTGTCCAGAGAAAGAAATCTTTACGATTAACTATAATTATCGCAAAACAAACTCTGGGATCTCTAGTGTTAAGAAGTTTGGCTATTTTATCCTTTTTCTATTATTTCATGTCATGCCAAAACTTTTTTTATTTTAAAAAACAAAGGCTTTTACATCTGTACCCCAAAAATCATGGTCTGACTCAAAACCAGTGTCTTCTCAAACCTGCCCTTCGCAGCTCATGTCTTCAAAACCTTGTCTCCATAGACATGTCTTCCTAAGTCTGATTCAAAGACCCTGTCTTCACAATCCTGTCTTTACAGGCTCGGTCTTCAAAGCCCTGTCTTCCCAACCTTGTCTTCCCCACCCTCTCTCTCTCCTCACGTCTGATTCAAAGACCAGGTCTTCACAATTCGGTCTTTACAACTTTGTCTCCCAAACGTATCCCCCAAATCACAAATTTTAAAGCTTTTTTTTAAAATTCTTCTTCAAATAAAAGAAAACTAGTTTAATTTAAGTACGAACGTCCCGTAGCTTCTTGTTTATCCTCGGGTGTCGTTATTCTACGCTAAACTCAGCCCCGCAAGCTTTTGCTTTAGTCGTACGTATTTGCCGTTCCAATTTTAATGGTCATCTGTTGTGATTTCCTTTCTGGACTCGCGCTCGGGTCTCAGTGGCCCTCTGCCTCGCCTCGCGTTTCTTCTGATTCATTCAAGTGGAACATAAAAATAGAAGAGGTCAAATGCTTGACACCTGCCTATTTTTTTGGGTGCACGAAATGTGCCCATAATGTGTACTGGTCAGCACGGTCAGTCTCTTGTCCGGTCATTATGTATTCATCGCCGGGCCATTACAATGACCAGCTCAAAGGAAATCTTCCCGCCCTCTGGTAGCCAAAAACAGCTCTGGCGCAGCGGACTCCGGGTTTGTTTTAGCCGCAAATCAAAACAAGGGTTTGATTAAAAAATTGATTGTTTCTCCCCTCCTTTCAAATCAATCATCGGGGGGTCACAAGAACGTTGCTATGGAAAAGGCTGACCAGTGGTCAAGCAAAAATAACCCTTCACTCCCTCGCCTCAGGTCCGGTCGCCATTGTCCGCTCATTGTCCACTCACGTATTTTGAGCGTCGTGCAAAGAGAATTTTTAGGCAGTTGCAGACCATTTTTACGGGTCATTGTGGCATTGTGGTCAGTGGCTTGACCCTCACTGGCCACTGCAAAGTCCAGTTTTTAAAATCTTGACAGGTGCCCCACGAGCCGTGGTCAGTTTTGGGCATTCATCATGTCTTAAGGATGTTTTTCAAGGCACGGCTTCACAGTTTGACCCGCTGACCCCTGCCGGACATGTTGAGAGCCAAAAAAGGGATTTTAAAATACGGAGCAGACGGTGAATTTTGACTTGCTTCCTTTCCATGTTTGATAAATGCGGCATCCAGTCCGTTGGGATTAGTGATCTGTGTGTGTGTCTGCGTGTGTGTGCGTGTGTGTGAATGAAGGGTGAGGAGGTTATTAGTAGGGGCGCGTGGATTGGGATCCCATTATTTTTCTAATAAATGACACCCCCCCCCCCAACAACACACACACTTATATTTTTTTGAAGTTCGAGCATGACATCATCTTAAATTATGCAGAAAATGATGTTTTGTGTATCCCGTGATCCAGCATCCCTTACAAACAAACAAAAAAGAACTTTTTAACCCCCCCCCCCACCCTATGTTTGAAAACCCACGAACAACTTATTGATCATTCTGGCTCCTGGTTTGAAAGTTGAATTCAGTTCGCCTTCTCTTAGATGACTTGCCTTCTCTTAGATGACTTGCCTTCTCTTAGATGACTTGCCTTCTCTTAGACGACTTGCCTTCTCTTAGATGACTTGCCTTCTCTTAGATGACTTGCCTTCTCTTAGTTGACTTGCCTTCTCTTAGATGACATGACTTGCCTTCTCTTAGATGACTTGCCTTCTCTTAGATGACTCGCCTTCTCTTAGATGACTTGCCTTCTCTTAGATGACTTGCCGTCCAATAATCAAGAGCACCGTCCAACCCGGGGGGTGCGTCAATGGTGCTTGCGATGTTTTTGCTTGCCTTGGCCTCGGTGGGGATTGAGCTCCAGACCACCAGCTATTCGGCCACCCAGCTTTCAGGACCAATCAAGGTAGTTGACGCGCACACTCACGGAGCAACGACACGCCGATTTCTTGAGTCTTGTCGTTGAATACGTTGAAAAATCTACGGCCCTCGTTTTTACACAATAAATTAAGACACGTTGCTCTCAACGACGATTGATACATCGGGGTTTTCCTAATTTTTTCCCCAATACCTATTTGAGACGAGTCATGTTGGTAAGATAACAAAGACGGGAATGTCGGGAAAGGAGGGCTACGAGCAATGGACTCAATGGTTAATGATGGTGGCATCAACTCCTCGGCCATTACGTTTTGTCCACCTGTATAAACGCTCTACGGTTTATCGGCTCTGTATTCAAAATCTCATTGAACGATAACATTTGTCTATTTAAAAGATATATATTAATCCACTACGTCTGAGCTATAGGTCTAATCCACTACGTTTGAGCTATAACTATAGCTCTAATCCACTACATTTCAGCTATAGGTCTAATCCACTACATTTGAGCTATAACTATAGCTCTAATCATCTACATTTGAGCTATAGTTCTAATCCACTACATTTCAGCTATAGCTCTAATCCACTACATTTGACCTATAGGTCTAAACCACTACGTTGGTGCTTCATTGACCTGACTGGCCATCTAACCGGTCAGCTCTATCCCAGCTGCGTAATGACTAGCGGCGAGGAAATCACCATCCTTAGGTCTGACCTATTCCTGGACCTGGTCTTTGTCCATTTCGAACACTGCCCAGCAAAATGCTCGGGCAGAAAATGACCGCCGGTCAGTTATTGCCTAAATTGGCCGCAAAGACAAGCTCAAATGGTCTCTCGCCCATGTGGAAAAAAAGGGAGATTAAAAATTAGCTGCGACGCGAAAAGATTCCGATCTAGGTGCGTCAGTTCGGGAATCTCCGGTAAAGCTGGGGATAATTTCATAAATGGCGGTGGGGAGCTCTTCGGCTGGAAGGAAATAGAAAGCTTTTAGCAAGCGGGGAATTCTGGTACTAATGTAATAATGGAGTTCGTCTTCGTAGAATTTATACTTGAGACACAAAGAAAAAAAAAGGAGTAATGAAGCAAAAATGTCAAATTACCACTAAAATGGTAATGTATGTCACAACGAGTTGTCTTGTGCGACTTAATACTGCACCGGATATAAGACTCTTTTAATACTGCACCGGATATAAGACTCTTTTAATACTGCACCGGATATAAGACTCTTTTAATACTGCACCGGATATAAGACTCTTTTAATACTGCACCGGATATAAGACTCTTTTACAAAAGCCAGCATTCAAGAAGAGGAAATCAATACATATGATTTTCTAGTCGTGAAAGACAGTACGACGTAATGGTGTGTTCAGTAGCGCACAAAATAAGCCCCTGACAACTGCGCTAAATGATATTCTTAATAAATACAGCAGCTGCGTTTGGTGCATAATATTTTTTTGATGTTTTATGTAAAAAGTCTCAATTTAAATATGGTGTTATGAATATGCGATGTCATATTTTGGATTGGGTCAACTTTTATGTTATGAATTAAATGAAATATTTTGGACTGGACCAACTTTTATGTAAGGGAATTGTTATATTTTGGATTGGACCAACTTTTATGTAAGGGAATTGTTATATTTTGGATTGGACCAACTTTTATGTAAGGGAATTAATGTCATACTTTGGATTAGACCAACTTTTATGTAAGGGAATTAATGTTATATTTCGGACTGGTCCAACTTTTATGTAAGGGAATTAATGTTATATTTTGGACTAGACCAACTTTTATGTAAGGGAATTTATGTTATATTTTGGACTAGACCAACTTTTATGTAAGGGAATTAATGTCATATTTCGGACTGGGCCGAAACCAGGCCCCACTGGGCCGAAACCAGGCCCCACTGGGCCGAAACCAGGCCCCACTGGGCCGAAACCAGGCCCCACTGGGCCGAAACCAGGCCCCCGTCACCGACTTACAAACTTTAAAGCTGATCATGCAAAAAGAATTTTAAGGGGTGAAAAATTAAATAGCAACTTGTGGAACGGAATGTCCTACTTTTTACTATGCCATGTCGCTCGAAGAATTTATAACTTTTAAAGCTTGAATCTTTACTGAAAGTATTTTGATAGGTCCTGTAACAAGTGATAAAGTACATTATATGTGGTGGTCACGAAACTAGTCGAAGAACGAAGTTACAACGCTTAACCTTTGTGTCTGTGTCAGTCGATGTAAAATTGTATATGTTACCTTGAATATTAATCTAAAGGCGATAGAGTCGACATTCCTTAACAACAGGTCTGCACAACTCAAAATTTAAGGCGGGTCGTAATACTTTATGAAAAACGTGTGCGGGCCAAAAGAAAATATGACAGGGATGGATATAATAAGAAAAGAATAACAATATAGGATGTTTCGTGACTTTAAGGGCCGCAAAGTGGGTGCTGGCGGGCTGCATGCGGCCTGCTTTACAAGATAAATGATATTATAACAAGAGAACTTTTGAAAAGGATATGTCACTTTCTTATGAGGCTTCGGCACTGTAACAGGTCAAATGTGAACACAATTATTTTATCTCGGATAACGTATTGTTTTAGTAAATTAATATGTACAGGAAGTAATTAGTAATTAGATGAATGTCAAGGGCAGAAGAAAAAATAAGGTTATATGATCAAGAGTATGGAGGTTTATATTTTGTGCTTGCAAAGTTTCATTCTATAAAATCTTGTGTGTGATATTACTTATGTGGATCAGTAAGACCATGTATTATCTTCCTCCAATATCGGAGAATTGTTATTATTGTGAATAGTCGTGAATAAATATTATAGTGATGTTAAATTCCACCTGACTCATATTATTGAAGATGTTGTGGTGACAAAGTGATTAATTTAAAAAAGATAGAAGTAAATGTATCATCATCAACTCATAATAATGATGATGGTTCAGGCACCAATACAATATATCACCTTCTTAAAAAGCCGTGGCACCACTATGTCACTTTCATATGAGGCTGTGGCACTGAAATACCGAATTTGTTAAATGATTTTAATGATGCAACCTTTGAATGTCAACTGCCACCCCCTCCCCCCAACCTGCTTTAGTGATAACTGTATCCTCAACCGATTTACAGTTGTTAAGGATTTTAATAGAATCCCACTCCAGTAATAAATTATATGACACCTTATGCACCTGGCTTTTAATTTAGAGCTGTTTTAAAGCCGGGTATATCCGCTAGTTTATTATAAAAGGAAGGCGGAAAAGTGCTGGAAGACAACTGGCAAATCATAACTGGAGCTCGAAGTTTTACCGGACCAAAAGACTATGGAGAAGGGGTGGTCTTCAGCGGACACCTGAGCCGTTTATCGGTAGTGACACCATTGCATGAAACGGTATTGGGAATTTGCGGGATATGGTTTCGTCGTATGTGTATGGCTATAAAAACTTATGATCACTTCCAAGGACAGAACCATAGACAGCAAAAAAACAGAGCTATGCAGGATATCGAAAGGAAAGAACTATGCAGGCCAGAACGATGTAGGACATCGAAAGGACAGAACTATGCAGGCCAGAACTATGTAGGACATCGAAAGGACAGAACTATGCAGGCCAGAACTATGTAGGAAATGGAAAGGACAGAACTATACAGGACAGACAAGGGACAGGTAAATGCAGGACAGCCAAAGGACAGAACTATGCAGAACATCTAAAGGACAGAACCATACAGGACATCCAAAGGACAGAACTATGCAGGGCATCCAAAGGACAGAACTATGCAGAACATCTAAAGGACAGAACTATGCAGGGCATCCAAAGGACAGAACTATGCAGAACATCTAAAGGACATAACTATACAGGACATCCAAAGGACAGAACTATACAGGGCATCCAAAGGACAGAACTATGCAGAACATCTAAAGGACAGAACTATACAGGACATCCAAAGGACAGAACTATACAGGACATCCAAAGGACAGAACTACGCAGAACATCCAAAGGACATAACTATACAGGACATCCAAAGGACAGAACTACACAGGACAGCCAAACAAAAAACAAAACCACTGAAGACCCAAAGAGATCTGGTGTAGAACAATGGGAAACATAAATTTACTGAAAAGAATCCTGATCCTGTAGTCACTGCAGTGCCCACGGGAGACGCCACAACTTTATAATGGCGCACGAGGACTGAATGGATTAGTGAATCATTTTCTTAAGGATGGAAGGGCGATGAGGAACATACATTCTGCTCTTGTTTTTTTTTTTTTTTTTAAATTGAAGTTGAGAAAACTCTTACGACCAACAGAGTCTGTCAGAGATTCTTCCAGTTCAAACTTGAACATCACATCTTACGTATCATAGCCATGTTACTTGAAGTTTACTTACCGTGCTATGGATACACTTTGTTAACCCACTCGGTAACCCCTATAACCCCCCTCATGTTAACCCTAAGAAACCCACCTCTTCGCGGGTCAGTAACAATTCAGGGAACATGATAATTGGTCTGATTGTGTGCGCGCGATTTCATCGGCTAAAATTTCTTGTTCAACTTTTCAGCACAACAGCTGTTTATTTGAAAGTCAAAACGAGCCACCGCGCTGAACATTCTTTGTTTGGCGTGGTGGGGGCTTCACACTGAGATGAAAGGCTCGTATCTGACCTTGTTTCTCAATATTGACCATCTCGTTGGCCGTCCCTTTCAGCAGTACCGAGGTGGTCGGTCACCCAGGTGTATTTTACTTACTAATGTGGTACAGGGGTCCTCACTTTGTTGGACTGTTATATGTGGTTTAAAAGTCGTGTTAAAAATGGCGTGGCAGCTGACGAGTGATATATTTTTCCAATACTATATTAAAATCAATAGCACCAAAGCCAGTTCCACAAATATTCGTCTTTCACTAGTTAGTAAATTATGAAATAACGAGCTTCACGATTCCTATATTTTCTAGAATGCAGTGATGTGTAGATATTGTGATAAGATTCATCTACTATTTCCACTCCTATTTCGGTTGATTAACTCCGATTAACTCCGATAATGGGGGAAAAAAAAATTGATTTGTTATTTCTACGTTTAAAAAAAAAAAAAAAAAAATTTAAAATATGCATCCCAATTTAAATGAAAAATGTACCTGAGGTTTAAAATATCCAAGTTTAAGAACCTTTCTTGTAATTGATGCCCATTATTTTTAATGGTTTATGGAAGTACGCGTGGTCTTTGTCCAGCGACAAAATCCAATTCGGGAAATCTTCAAAGGAAAAGTCTAGGTGGCGTTTTTATTATTTAAACGTTTTCCACCTTCTGAAGTGCCGGCTCAGAGAATGTCCACTTACTTGAAGTGTAGACCAACTGTTTGTGTCAACAACCCCCCCCCCCCCCTTGGTTTTCGAGAGTGGTGCGAAGTCTTAAATGGTGTTTAGCAACCTAACTCTCGCACCCAGCGTCCATAATCATAATCTTAATTGTCAACTGGTGAAAAGGGAAACTCTCCAAACCAAGCCGTCAGATTTGGTGCGACGAAAGTTGAAGGTTATACTAAGTCTTTCTCTAGGGGTATAACATTTTCATTGGGTTAAACACACTCTTGGTTAGAAAATTCTCATCTATCCGGAAAATGGCGTTAATATTTTGAATGTATAACACGCGCTGCTGTCTCTTACATTTAAAACAAATACAAATTATCGTACTGGTATTTCTAATTTCCATTGATGTATAAAGTGTTTATTAAACTAAATGAAAAATAAAGTGATAAATGTTATTTTAAAAAAAAATGTAAATATTTTTATTTAATTCAGTTAACAATGTTAACGAATATACTCGTAAGTCAACTACGGGAATCTTATTTGATTGTTAATAGTCTGAAAATAATGATAATATTTTATCTAGCATTTTTTTTTTGTACTGATAAAATAAGTTTACAATAAGATGAACTGGTCGAAATATTTGCCAACGATATTCACAAAGTATTTAATTGCCTTTTATTGCTTAGGAGGATATCACACACCATACTCTGTAACTGTAACATTCCCAGAACATGAGATAAAAACATTCCATTGTGATAAAACCAACCAAACCTTTCCTAACCAAAGCGTCTATTTAATTACCAAAAATATGAAGCCAGATATAATAGAAACTGAATGAACATTTGATTTTGAAGTCAATGAACATTTGATTTTGAAGTCAATGAACATTTGATTTTTAAGTCAATGAACATTTGAGTCTTCAAAACTCAAAGTTCATTACTCAACATGTATTACAACACATTTAGACAACGGATTGTTTACGAGGATCTGAAGTTAATCTTATAAGGATTAGCTAATGATTACATGTTTGTCTCTTTGTGACGGCGTCTCGCATGGTTGGTCCCGCGACAGACAGCAAACAATCGTCACAGTCAACAGCCTTTCTACCATTTTCTTATTTTGTACTACTACACAGGTGAAGAGAACCATGCCACAGTGGGGTGGAGTGAGGGTGGACAGTGGGGAGGGGGGGGGGAGAGGACTGGACGTGTCTATGACTCCAGCGTACTCTTCAGTTACCGGCCTTTGTTAGCCTACTTTTGTTACTAGTCTTTTTCTCTCCCACATTCCTCTGTTAACCGCGTGAACAAAAGGGATTGTTACCCGACAAACAGAAGTGAACCCATTGTTTTCTACCCCCCCCCCCTTTTTCCCCCCAACCATGTTGTTGTTGAAGCCAAAGCCAACCTACCTGAATGGGTTGGCCCTCAGGTACGGCAGTGTTAATCAATTATTGTATGCGGATTGTCTCCACCTCGGGGGCGATGACGTAGTTTACAAAGAGTCTATCCCCCAGTAAAAAGGAAAACTTTAGAATAAATCCACTCTCACGCATGGCGTCATTTAACAAAGCGGAAAATTAAGTTGTGTTTATGTAGCAGCGCCCCCCACCCCGGCCCCAACTGTTGTGGAAACTTCAAAGGACGCCGCTGAAAAGGTCAGTGTTTGCAGTTGCTCGCGGGAAAACAAGTTCTTCGTTCAGTGGTCATTCTTTATTTTCTTTCCTTGGAGATATAAAACGGTAAGAAAGCCTTAACGAATTGAGTTCAAATCTATTCTGGTTTCGTTACACCATTGCGGTTCAAAAAAGGGGCTTCCCAAACTTTCCGGTGACAGACCTGCAGATTGAATCCACCTTGACATTGCCTTAAGGATCGGCGCCCTTTTCTTGATTTATTTTGGTGTTATTTGATTATCACCATTTTTTTATTTAAAATCTTTTATGGTTTCACAGACCGGTGCTAGTGAGTGAGTCAGGACAAGACGTCGTATAGCCTACATCTTTGTTAATTTAACCCCCCCCCCCCCCAGAAAAACAACCGTTGAACAACACTAATGAATTAATTTACATGTCCTTGTGGCTAAATCATAGGTAACGATTAAAACAAAGTATGGTCAAACCTAAAAAAAAGGAACGCAACAAAACAACGAACGTGTCGGCAGGAATCCTTCGTCGGCGATCAAACAACAGAAAAAACAAAATCAAATGTAATAAATAGCACTTAGCTGAGGAGTATTTGAGAGGGCAGCAAAAGAATTGTTTCGTTGTGTTCCTTTTTTCAGGGTTGATCATACTTTTTTTTAATCGTTACCTATGATTTAGCCACAAGGACATGTAAATTAATAGTCACTTCCTTTCTTAGGGTTGACCATACTTTGTTTTAGTTTCTTCCTTTTTTTCCTAACCTGAGTTCAGTCTCTCCCATTATTCAGGGCCGTCTTAACAACATAGGAGGCCCTGGGCACAGCAATGCACTGGTGCCCCTAGCAACACAACACATATGGGCCATGAGAAGGGGGGCAAAAGGGGGCCCTGCTCCCCATCAACTAGCCAAGAGGAATGCACATGTTTAATTAAGTTAAACTTCGACGATTTCAATTTATTGATACAAAAAAAAAAAAAAAACAGAATCATTCCAAATTTGATAATAGTTTTAAAACATTATCAGAAATAAACTATCAATAATCTCAGAGGATGATACATTGTCATTAGTTAATATAAATCAACGTAATCGTTTGCGTAATTTTTTTGTGTGTGCAGAGAATTGTTTTATTTTTGGTTTAAAGTCAATGGTCTTAATATTTTCCATACACAGAAGTGAAAGAATGTTCAAACGCTTTTGTCCCAATCTTGAAAATGAACGCTCCTCTGCACAGTTGGTTCTCATCAAGGACATGAGTGCAATTTCAACATTAGTAAACAGATATTTGAAGTTGTAATTACTTGTTCATACAAAGCAGCGATCCTGTCACCATTTTCATCAAGAACCAGGTAGTTCTCGAGAAGCTTGCATTCATTTAATAGGTCATCCTTATTAAGGTCTTTGTGATCTTCACACTTTTTATCTAGCTCATCAGAATCAATTGTTTTAATTTCCTCAAGGAGGAAAGCATGTTTACGTTGTGTCAGGTCAGAGTTCAGGGAGTCCAAAATAGGGAGAAAAAGTTCGATTGTAAACATAAATTCTGATCTTATTATTTTTTTTCGATTCACATCTGGGGAAAGTAAAACTTGTTGACGAGAGTTATTCCCCTTTAAAAGTTTTTAAATCGGCCAACACTTTGATTCGCATTTATAATATTAATCTTGAAATGTGCTAATATATATCGTGGGTTAAAATTAGGAAATTGGAATTTTTAAAATCCAATTAAATTTTCAAAATCTTTCAATATTCCTTAAAAATATGTAAAGCATATTATAGTGAGTCTCATAGAAACGTGGGGCCCCTTACAAGCGTGGGGCCCTGGGCCAGTGTCCAGCTCGTTCAGACTGACCAGTGCAACCCAACATACAGGCAACATTGTTATGACTCTGACACTTCATCTATTCAAGTTTTATTCTGGCCCAGTACTATTTACACCAAGCTCCGTCTTTAAGGAAACCTCGCCAATATTATCTGACTTAACAATGTGGGTGTCCACAGGCATGGCGCCCACTTTCCTTTAAAAAAAAATTTAAATAGAAAAACTTCTTATTTCTGTCATAGAAAACTATTTGAACTATTTTGGGACTGATATAGGCCCTAAGGCAATGTATAAAATCTGTGCGTCTATGACCATCATCTCCTCTGTTTTTCAAAGCTATCAAACTTCCAGCAAATGCCCAGCCCTATTAAATGTGTAATGCATACCTTGCTAAAGCTACCTCAGTGATACGGTTCTTGAATCCTCACACAATAAAAATCACCAGGTGACGAAATCCCCCCTCCCCCCCTCCCAATCTCTTTCTGAGTCCCCCATCCGCCCCTCTTTTCCTCCGATCAGAGGTGTCACCGATGGAGGAAAATACAAAAAGAAGGGAAGCGAGGCTACCACCGTTTGTCAGATAAAGTGTGAGCGATGTGACGTGGGGTCACGGGATGGGACGGCCCGACCCCGACCCCCGTGCCTCATCTGAGCTGACCCGCAGTGGACATCGTGCCGGACAGTGAGTGGACAGTAGGAGCGGTCAGTCGCAGCGGTCAGTGCACATGGCAGAGAGAAAGAGAGAGAGAGAGACAGAGAGAATGAATGATTATAAAACTAAAATACCCGCCTTGTTGAAATGACCGCGGACACTAGGGAAATTGAAGAATTCAAATCAAGGCCTAAAGTTTAGGTCATTCATCTGACACTTGTGTTGAAAGCGACTCAAAACAAATTTTTAAATGATCAAAACAAAATGTATCAAATTTTCTTTAAAGATGTGATACTCTTGTAAAGTTTTAAAATAACAACAAACATCACACAAGTTATATAGTAGGCCTATCTCATAGTTTTACAGACACACACGCGCGCGCACACACACGCTCACACACACGCGCACACACACACGTTGTTAATAAATTCTCTAATTTGAGTTTCAAGGCAGACCTGCAGGCGATGTACTTAATGGAGAAACATAATTTGTTAAACATTATATTTTCACGCTGCTCTTGAAATGCTCCGCGACAGCGACCGGTGATTGCTATTTATTCATCTCTAGAGTTTTATACATTTCAAAGTCAATTCTTCTGAAAAAACATTTTAATTTTTCACTCCAACAATTTTTTTTACCCGTTGATTAGAAGAAAATCATCCCTTTTATTCTGTTAAATTCCCTAGTTAAAAAAACAACAACATTTTTTAAATTTAAAAAAATATTAATTATAACATGCGAAAGAATATCTGTGAGTGGGTATTAATCTTGTATGAAATAAAACTGATTTAGTGTATTTTTTATTCTATAAATTTAATTTATATCTATAATATACATATTTTCATTGGTGGGGTTGTGTTCTTTCTTGTTTTTCTTTTAATGTTTAATTAAAACCCTATTTAAAGTGGACCAATCAGAATACTGCGATAAATAGAGTCTGGGAGAACTACACCGCGCTGTTAATACACATTGAAATTATACGTTTCTTGTTTTGTTTTGTCTGATAAAGATGGCGTTTAGTCGAAACATAATTTTTTTTTTTCAAAGACTAAACATAAAAAAAAAATATAAAAAAAAATTCTAGTTCCACAAAAGTTTTTTCCGATAAATGGAATGTGTAAATAATTAAATTATATAAGACAACAAATAATAATAATGATAATAATAAATTCCTAAATATTTTTTTGTATCGACTCCGGAGAGCTGTTTGTTCCACATTCTAAGTATAAATTCCTGTTTTATTTAAAAAAATATTTTTTTGTCCATTGTTGAAATGGTAATAAAACTTTTTTTCCCCCTCCCTTTATTTGGACAATGGTCAGTTGAAAGACGTTTATGACCATGGGACGGCCGGGCGTTGGACAAAAGGATGACCTCGTCATTGGGGTGGCTGGACAGTGGTCAAGCTTAACCCAAAGTGTCCTTACACAGAGACAGTCGCGCCCCCCACCACCCCCACCCCTTCTCGCTTCTGAAAATTCTTAATCGGAACTCTCCCATCTGCTGCACTCGGCCTGCGATGAAGTAACCTGCCAGCACCCCAATTTTATACGGGAGACGCAGCGCAACTTCTATTGGCATAAAGTCGTGGCTGTGATGTAAATGATTAATGCACATGTTTAAATTTGCGTTGAAATTTTGAGATATTTGTTCACAGCTAGGCTCCTGATATAAAATCAATTTAAATAGTGTATGATATTTAATGTCAATGAAATCTTTTTTTGGCAAAAAATGTGTTAAATATTTTTTTTTTTTTTTTTTTTTAGGTCTTACCCTCACTTTTAGGTATACTTATGACTTACATGGTGTGAATATTAAATACATTTGTTCATTGCTCTAAAAGTAGTTTTAAAGACGACGTGTGTTTGGGTGGTTAAAAATAGAACATCTTTTATGGATCGTATTACTTGTCGATTCTTCATCTTAAACACGGATCATCTTTGTAAATTCCATGCTTTTATATTCTTTTGTTAACGATTTCCTTCTGTTTTTGAATTTGCGTAGGTTGTCAGTGGAAATCGCTGCTTTAGCTACGCTGAGTGTTATGAAGAAGAAGAAGAAAAAAAAATGGGGTTGGGTGGGTTGGTCAAGAGGGGATCTGCAACCAGAGCAAGACAATGCTATAAGAAAATGGTTTAATTTAAAAAAAAAAAAAAATCTTTTCTGATTACAAACAGCTCGATTGAGGCGATTAAACAAAATCAAAATTACAAAATATTCTCACCAAAAAAAACCAACAAAAAATAATAAAAAAATGTAGTCTGTTTGTCTACTATACACTTCTACCGCATTATAATGTTTTTGTTCCCAATTCTGGAAAAAAAAAAAAAAATGCAGTTACCACGTTTTTGCATGTAAGGCGGTGATGCTCCAAAAAGGGGAGAGCACCCTAAACAGAAGGAAGGACAGGAGGGAAATAAAAAGATGAGCAGGCCCCAGTGTCATCAGCGGATGGACAGTGGTCAGCCTGTGGTCAGGGCATCTCCGGACACGGCTGACCTCTTGGGTGGACACCGCGACAGAAGGCGAGTCCGACTTATTAGTTGCCGTTTTTAAAAAGCCATTTACAACCCGGGGGGGGGGGGGGGGGGAGATGCGCACCGGAAAAAGACGATGGTCACTGAAGGAAGCACCCGAGGTTAAAAAAAAAAAAAAAAAAGGTGTTTTGACCTCATTACCCGGTACCTTTATGCATGTGACCTTTCTTGTGTCTCGGGGTCAAAGTCTGTGGGGCTGGACCTTGAATAAATGGACAGTGGCGGAGAAAAGGACGGAGATAAAAGGAGATAAAACAGTAATGAGAGGAGATGAGAACATAAAGGGCCGTGGATGAATAAATGACCGTATAAAGAGCTGAGTAGTTTGGAATGGGGGGGGGAGGGAGAAAACGGGTTTTCTAGTTCTGCTGGTGTCTCCTGTGTCTCCTTTTGTTGTGCTTGTTGTCTTTTAATTTTTACGTGGAGTTTTACAGAATTCAACAAAAAGCATCCATTAAAAAAAAAAAAAAAGAAGAGATATTTATTTGGAATGCATTTTTTTAAAAATTAAATGATTAATTTAAGACTTAATCTGAAATATTTTAACCTTAACTAAAATAAGAAAAATGTATGCACATCCAAAGTGAAAAGCTGTGGATTTACATCAATTGTAAAGCCATTAAAATCCACATACTCATACAATAAATATGGCCATGCATGCACCTTGAAAACCATTTATGTAAATAACCTTCATGTACGCTCGATCTGAATGCAACGAATGCATACACAAAGACATTTTCATAATTTATATCTATACATTTATTGATACACATAAATAATCACGTCTTCATGGTGGATTTTTGGGGGTTTACTTTAAACATAACATGAGTAGTACATACATTAAGGAGTAGGGTCGGAGTATGCTGTTTACCAAGTCTATATTGTATTGGTGATGATATGAAATTAAAAACGCCATGTCCGTTTTTTTAAGCAAAACCTTTTGAACTTTTTTAGTGCAATCCGTCAAGATCACATTGTTTCCATGACCCAGTAGCCTTTTGGACTCTCCACATCAGACTCTCTAACACAGTAATACGGTATAAGTAATCTTGTCCTCATAGATTGCATTGATCCCATGACCCCAGTAACCTTTTGGACTCTCCACACCAGACTCTCTAACACAGTAATACGGTGTAAGTAATCTCAACCTCAAGATCGCATTGATCCCATGACTCCAGTAACCTCTTCGACTCTCCACACCAGACTCTCTAACATAGTAATACGGCGTAAATGAAAGCCTCTGACGTCATCTTGTAGAAAGAGTAGACACATGTCTTGTGTACTCAGCTTGTAAACATTTATGGAAATGTCATGTCTAGTTTAGAATGTTGACTATTTTGAATTCAAATGAAAGTCTTTGAGTAAATATTTTCATGAAGATAAGTCATTTTAAATCTTATTTATGTAATTTCATGTAATGAAAGAGTTTTGGTTCAATTCTGAAACAAGTGAGCAAATAGAGGCGTGAAAAAAACTTTTTAAAAAAAAATGTATTCAATTTTTTTTAAAACAACATCAATAAATTCAGGAAATGCTGTTTAACATTTTTATTTACATGCAAAAAGGACTTCCGGTGTTTTTTGTAAGCATTCTTATAATTTGAGAATACAGCATAAATAATTAAAAAGTACCCTGGTTCAGCAAAGAGTAAACATATTCATCAAAATGGCCCATGCAACCGTGAGGTTATCTCCCCATAATTTCCTAACGTCTACGTAAGGAGTAACGTATTCAACAGACCAGCTTCACGTCTGATTCCTTTCACTTATTCAGTTTTACCATCCTCAGATTCACCCCCCCCCCCCAAATCTCAGTGCCGACCATTTCCTTGGTATTTTCTCTTCAAAGAAACACCTTCCCCCCTACACAATAACCACTCCCACGACGGCGCCCTGGCCCGCTCCCCCACAGGAGCACGTGCTATTGTCCCCGCCCATCTAGACAGACACTAAAGTCTGACGCGTGCGCATATTAAAAAGACGAGCGCATCCTCAACCGTCGTGTTTTAATGTCGACTGCTCCCACCCCCACACCCCCAACCCCACTTCCACTACTCTGCGCACCCTTCCTGCTGTCTTGAGTTTTGAGTGGCTCGGTCAGACCATATGCCAAGACTAGGACGATACCCCACTGGTTTAGCCAGCGTTAAGTCCGAACCGGGGCACAGTTAAATTTATTTGAAAGATAAGTGCAATTCATGTTACACATACGTGTAATAACTTTAACTATTTGTATCGCATTAACACATTGAAAAAATGTGTCTTCAGTTATAAATTAATTCTCTTTATTGCTCTGTGATTGCAGCGCAAGAAAGATTCCTAATTTAACCTCTATTTGCGCATGGCAAAGACAATCACTTCCTGTTTTAAATGACCAACGCAGCACGTGCGCACTTTTGAAAACATTTTCCGAACGCATCGGAAACCAAAAGACAATCCTCAAAACACCGGCCGTCACGCTGACCAGCGTCCGGCCATTGTCCGGCCCAGCTCAGACCCGGACACTTCATCCGTGGACTCATCAGTTCACAGATGGGCTTGACCTTTTTAGTTGACCACAGCTGACCGACTGACCAGCAAATTTCGGACTTCCAGCCAAGGAAGAGAGCAAATATGAAAGGAACTGCCAACACTTTTGTTCATCACATTTTCAACATTGGAATGACCCAGCCAACCCCTCCCCCCCTTTTTTCTTTCTCTAAATTTGAATGACCACTGTCCACTTTGTTCCCACTAAACGATACAAAATGAGATAAAGTATAAATCAAACAATCAAACAATCAAATGGTTTTTGACGACAACGGAAGAAAGGCTTTTTTTTCCCCTCTGGCCAAATTTTACAAGCCAGTGAGTCTAAAATGATAAATAAAAACACCCCCCTTAACCCCCCTCCCCCAACCATTTTAAGTCTACTTTTGAATTTAGATACACGCACAAACCTTAGCTTATGTCAACCATCAAATCATGTCCGGATACCCAGTGTAGATATAAGTGAAGTAATAAGAAAAGAATCAAACAATAGTGAAGTTACATCACATGTAATGTTCATTTTAAGGCTTTATGCAATGTATCACATCACAATGATATCACTCCCCCACCCCCCACACCCACGGGTCACCATCCACATTCCTAGTCCAAAATGATGTCATCGCTGCAAGCAATAGTACCCGCCATCGCCCAAAACGTCTCATTTTTCAATAACGGGGGATTGATCAAGATTCTATTTTTGGACAATGCGAGATCTTCCTTTTGTCCCCGTGGCCCCGACCAGAAAACGACTTGGTATTGTCTCCCTTCCATCGTTTTGCGGCCGATGACCAGTGGTCATTTTCTTGGTCTAAAGTCCAACTGTCGGTCATCATCACTGCTAGCTTCTACTTAATTACATCCCTCCCGTGCTCCCAATAATTCATGTCAATGGTTTGATGTTACCAGCGATGGCATGTTATAATTTCAAGAGTCCTCACATGGTATAGTTTCAAGAGCCATCACAGGGCATAGTTTCAAGAGCAATCGCATGGTATAGTTTCAAGAGTCATCGCATGTTACAATTTCTGAGCCATCGCATGGTATAGTTTCAAGGGCCATCGCATGGTATAGTTTCAAGAGCCATCGCATGGTATAGTTTCAACAGTCATCGCATGGTATAGTTTCAAGAGTCATCGCATGGTATAGTTTCAAGAGCCATAACATGGTATAGTTTCAAGAGCCATCACAGGGTATAGTTTCAAGAGTCATCACATGGTATAGTTTCAAGGGCCATCGCATCGTATAGTTTCAAGAGCCATCGCATGGTATAGTTTCACGAGCCATCGCATGGTATAGTTTCAAGAGTCATCGCATGGTATAGTTTCAAGAGTCATCGCATGGTATAGTTTCAAGGGCCATCGCATGGTATAGTTTCAAGAGTCATCGCATGGTATAGTTTCAAGAGCCATCGCATAGTATAGTTTCAAGAGCCATCGCATGGTATTGTTTCAAGAGTCATCGCATGGTATAGTTTTAAGGGCCATCGCATGGTATAGTTTCAAGGGTCATCGCATGGTATAGTTTCAAGAGTCATCGCATGGTATAGTTTCAAGAGTCATCGTATGGTATAATTTCTGAGCCATCGCATGGTATAGTTTCAAGGGCCATCGCATGGTATAGTTTCAAGAGTCATCGCATGGTATAGTTTCAAGAGTCATCGCATGGTGTAGTTTCAAGAGTCATCGCATGGTATAGTTTCAAGAGTCATCGCATGGTATAGTTTCAAGAGTCATCGCATGGTATAGTTTCAAGAGTCATCGCATGGTATAGTTTCAAGGGCCATCGCATGGTATAGTTTCAAGAGTCATCGCATGGTATAGTTTCAAGAGCCATCGCATGGTATAGTTTCAAGAGCCATCGCATGGTATAGTTTCAAGAGTCATCGCATGGTATAGTTTTAAGGGCCATCGCATGGTATAGTTTCAAGGGTCATCGCATGGTATAGTTTCAAGAGTCATCGCATGGTATAGTTTCAAGAGTCATCGTATGGTATAATTTCTGAGCCATCGCATGGTATAGTTTCAAGGGCCATCGCATGGTATAGTTTCAAGAGTCATCGCATGGTATAGTTTCAAGAGTCATAGCATGGTATAGTTTCAAGAGTCATCGCATGGTATAGTTTCAAGAGTCATCGCATGGTATAGTTTCAAGAGTCATCGCATGGTATAGTTTCAAGAGTCATCGCATGGTATAGTTTCAAGAGTCATCGCATGGTATAGTTTCAAGAGTCATCGCATGGTATAGTTTCAAGAGCCATCGCATGGTATAGTTTCAAGAGCCATAACATGGTATAGTTTCAAGAGCCATCACAGGGTATAGTTTCAAGAGTCATCACATGGTATAGTTTCAAGGGCCATCGCATCGTATAGTTTCAAGAGCCATCGCATGGTATAGTTTCACGAGCCATCGCATGGTATAGTTTCAAGAGTCATCGTATGGTATAGTTTCAAGAGTCATCGCATGGTATAGTTTCAAGAGTCATCGCATGGTATAGTTTCAAGAGTCATCGCATGGTATAGTTTCAAGGGCCATCGCATGGTATAGTTTCAAGAGTCATCGCATGGTATAGTTTCAAGAGCCATCGCATGGTATAGTTTCAAGAGCCATCGCATGGTATAGTTTCAAGAGTCATCGCATGGTATAGTTTTAAGGGCCATCGCATGGTATAGTTTCAAGGGTCATCGCATGGTATAGTTTCAAGAGTCATCGCATGGTATAGTTTCAAGAGTCATCGTATGGTATAATTTCTGAGCCATCGCATGGTATAGTTTCAAGGGCCATCGCATGGTATAGTTTCAAGAGTCATCGCATGGTATAGTTTCAAGAGTCATCGCATGGTATAGTTTCAAGAGTCATCGCATGGTATAGTTTCAAGAGTCATCGCATGGTATAGTTTCAAGAGTCATCGCATGGTATAGTTTCAAGAGTCATCGCATGGTATAGTTTCAAGAGTCATCGCATGGTATAGTTTCAAGAGTCATCGCATGGTATAGTTTCAAAGGCCATCGCATGGTATAGTTTCAAGAGTCATCGCATGGTATAGTTTCAAGAGTCATCGCATGGTATAGTTTCAAGAGTCATCGCATGGTATAGTTTCAAGAGTCATCGCATGGTATAGTTTCAAGAGTCATCGCATGGTATAGTTTCAAGGGCCATCGCATGGTATAGTTTCAAGGGCCATCGCATGGTATAGTTTCAAGAGTCATCGCATGGTATAGTTACAAGGGCCATCGCATGGTATAGTTTCAAGAGTCATCGCATGGTATAGTTTCAAGAGTCATCGCATGGTATAGTTTCAAGAGTCATCGCATGGTATAGTTTCAAGGGTCATCGCATGGTATAGTTTCAAGGGTCATCGCATGGTATAGTTTCAAGAGTCATCGCATGGTATAGTTTCAAGAGTCATCGCATGGTATAGTTTCAAGAGTCATCGCATGGTATAGTTTCAAGAGTCATCGCATGGTATAGTTTCAAGGGCTATCGCATGGTATAGTTTCAAGGGCCATCGCATGGTATAGTTTCAAGAGTCATCGCATGGTATAGTTTCAAGGGCCATCGCATGGTATAGTTTCAAGAGTCATTGCATGGTATAGTTTCAAAAGTCATCGCATGGTATAGTTTCAAGAGTCATCGCATGGTATAGTTTCAAGAGTCATCGCATGGTATAGTTTCAAGAGTCATCGCATGGTATAGTTTCAAGAGTCATCGCATGGTATAGTTTCAAGGGCCATCGCATGGTATAGTTTCAAGAGTCATCGCATGGTATAGTTTCAAGAGCCATCGCATAGTATAGTTTCAAGAGCCATCGCATGGTATAGTTTCAAGAGTCATCGCATGGTATAGTTTTAAGGGCCATCGCATGGTATAGTTTCAAGGGTCATCGCATGGTATAGTTTCAAGAGTCATCGCATGGTATAGTTTCAAGAGTCATCGTATGGTATAATTTCTGAGCCATCGCATGGTATAGTTTCAAGGGCCATCGCATGGTATAGTTTCAAGAGTCATCGCATGGTATAGTTTCAAGAGTCATCGCATGGTGTAGTTTCAAGAGTCATCGCATGGTATAGTTTCAAGAGTCATAGCATGGTATAGTTTCAAGAGTCATCGCATGGTATAGTTTCAAGAGTCATCGCATGGTATAGTTTCAAGAGTCATCGCATGGTATAGTTTCAAGAGTCATCGCATGGTATAGTTTCAAGGGCCATCGCATGGTATAGTTTCAAGGGTCATTGCATGGTATAGTTTCAAGAGTCATCGCATGGTATAGTTTCAAGAGTCATCGCATGGTATAGTTTCAAGAGTCATCGCATGGTATAGTTTCAAGAGTCATCGCATGGTATAGTTTCAAGGGCCATCGCATGGTATAGTTTCAAGGGCCATCGCATGGTATAGTTTCAAGAGTCATCGCATGGTATAGTTACAAGGGCCATCGCATGGTATAGTTTCAAGAGTCATCGCATGGTATAGTTTCAAGAGTCATCGCATGGTATAGTTTCAAGAGTCATCGCATGGTATAGTTTCAAGGGTCATCGCATGGTATAGTTTCAAGGGTCATCGCATGGTATAGTTTCAAGAGTCATCGCATGGTATAGTTTCAAGAGTCATCGCATGGTATAGTTTCAAGAGTCATCGCATGGTATAGTTTCAAGAGTCATCGCATGGTATAGTTTCAAGGGCTATCGCATGGTATAGTTTCAAGGGCCATCGCATGGTATAGTTTCAAGAGTCATCGCATGGTATAGTTTCAAGGGCCATCGCATGGTATAGTTTCAAGAGTCATCGCATGGTATAGTTTCAAAAGTCATCGCATGGTATAGTTTCAAGAGTCATCGCATGGTATAGTTTCAAGAGTCATCGCATGGTATAGTTTCAAGAGTCATCGCATGGTATAGTTTCAAGAGTCATCGCATGGTATAGTTTCAAGAGTCATCGCATGGTATAGTTTCAAGAGTCATCGCATGGTATAGTTTCAAGAGTCATCGCATGGTATAGTTTCAAAAGTCATCGCATGGTATAGTTTCAAGAGTCATCACATGGTATAGTTTCAAGAGTCATCGCATGGTATAGTTTCAAGAGTCATCGCATGGTATAGTTTCAAGAGTCATCGCATGGTATAGTTTCAAGAGTCATCGCATGGTATAGTTTCAAGAGTCATCGCATGGTATAGTTTCAAGAGTCATCGCATGGTATAGTTTCAAGAGTCATCGCATGGTATAGTTTCAAGAGTCATCGCATGGTATAGTTTCAAGAGTCATCGCATGGTATAGTTTCAAGAGTCATCGCATGGTATAGTTTCAAGAGTCATCGCATGGTATAGTTTCAAGAGTCATCGCATGGTATAGTTTCAAGAGTCATCGCATGGTATAGTTTCAAGAGTCATCGCATGGTATAGTTTCAAGAGTCATCGCATGGTATAGTTTCAAGAGTCATCGCATGGTATAGTTTCAAGAGTCATCGCATGGTATAGTTTCAATAGTCATCGCATGGTATAGTTTCAAGAGTCATCGCATGGTATAGTTTCAAGAGTCATCGCATGGTATAGTTTCAAGAGTCATCGCATGGTATAGTTTCAAGAGTCATCGCATGGTATAGTTTCAAGAGTCATCGCATGGTATAGTTTCAAGAGTCATCGCATGGTATAGTTTCAAGAGTCATCGCATGGTATAGTTTCAAGAGTCATCGCATGGTATAGTTTCAAGAGTCATCGCATGTTATAGTTTCAAGAGTCATTGCATGGTATAGTTTCAAGAGTCATCGCATGGTATAGTTTCAAGAGTCATCGCATGGTATAGTTTCAAGAGTCATCGCATGGTATAGTTTCAAGAGTCATCGCATGTTATAGTTTCAAGAGTCATTGCATGGTATAGTTTCAAGAGTCATCGCATGGTATAGTTTCAAGAGTCATCGCATGGTATAGTTTCAAGAGTCATCGCATGGTATAGTTTCAAGAGTCATCGCATGGTATAGTTTCAAGAGTCATCGCATGGTATAGTTTCAAGAGTCATCGCATGGTATAGTTTCAAGAGTCATCGCATGGTATAGTTTCAAGAGTCATCGCATGGTATAGTTTCAAGGGTCATCGCATGGTATAGTTTCAAGAGTCATCGCATGGTATAGTTTCAAGAGCCATCGCATGGTATAGATTCTAGTTTTGAAATTAGAAGCTTATAAAGTTTAATTTGGAGGATTAATGCATGTCCAACCTTTTTATGTTCGTTTTTTTTATCTTATTATTTTTCTAATTTTTTTAATCTAATTTTTTTTTTTTTGAGTGAGTGGTGGTAGTTTTGAAGTTTCACTTTCAGTAACTCTGCATGACGTGATCTGTTTTCATTGCAACCTCTTCAATGCCACTTTAACAAACTCCTTGGAGATTTCAAGTATATTACTGCAAGTTTGGTCCTGAGAGTACATTTAATGTAACCTACTAGCATTTTACGTAACGGTAAATTTAAATTATACTGTACAACGGAAGAGAACTTATTATGATAGATCATGGTCAATGTAAAATTAACAGTTGGGATTGTCAAAAAAAAAAAAAAAAGATTTAAAATTAAAAAAAAAGCACATTGGCTTGTTGTAGCCTAGCTATTTTGTTCCGTCCTTCATTGTTGTGTTACATCACCTGATGATGTGGCGTAGATTTATGTTCTTTTTTTTTTTAAAAAGGAGGGGGGGGGGGGGGTTGGCTAGAGCTGTCTTCTCATTTTCTGAAACATATTTCATTACTGAAAGGGACATCGTTAATTTAAAAATTAAAAAAAAAAAAAACAGTTCGGAACAATTCATTTTATGTCATCCGAAGGATAATCCAAGTAAAAATTTAAACCGAAACAAAACATATTTTACTAAACTTCTGGAGACTTCTGGAAGCCAAACTCTGGTAACTCTGGACAATCCACAACTGCATGCACCGCAGAGTCTGGTCTTTTAAACACGGCACACGGTGAACTCGGTCACTTTTGAATGAATTTGACCGTTCATTAAAATCTGTGACCGATCGTCGCACAAACTACCCACCAAACACAGTGGACGTCCGCCCCTGCACGGTTGCCACGAATCCTCCTCCCCTCCCCCCGTTGTATTTTTATAAATGTTTCAGTAATGACCGTAGTTTAGGAACCATTGTAATGGGATAATTGTAGGTCAATCTCGTGTTTATCTGCGTCGGAGAAAGGAATAGAGGGGAGTTGGCGGGTGGGGGGAGGGGGGCGTGGGTTAGATTCCTGTAGCTGCAAGGCCCGGCAACGGACAATATAATCTAATCCTATGATGGTTTTTCGAATGGAGGAAAAAAACAAAGAATTGAATTGATTTGAACTTTGTTTGAAAACGTCTGGCCAGTTTACCTGTGAACAATAGTAGCTGTTACTTAAAATGGGAAAGAATTCAGTTAAGCTATATGATAATACAAATGTAGAGACCGACCAAATTTCGGCTTCGGTTTCGGTGCCGAAAGTTGCCATTTGATCACTTTCGGCCTTGTTTCGGTCTCGGCCGAAACTGAAAAGTTAACTTTCGGTTTATAAATGCGATAAACATGAAATGGCATCACGCTATTACTTTATACGTGTAGATAAATAGTATGCAGTGGTTCGGGTGCAAATATAATGATTTTAAAAAAATAGTTAATCATGTGATAGAATTAAAAATGGAGACCGATATTTAGCTCTTAAATAAGACAAACTATGATTTTTGAACATGTCTGATGTGAGCAGACATACTTTCAGAGAGAGCGAGAGAGAAGGACAAATAGAGGAAGAGAGAGGAAGAGAGAGGAAGAGAGAGGAAGAGAGAGGCAGAGAGAGAAGAAGAAGAAAGGAGAGAAAGGTAAAGAACGAAAGGGAGAGAGAGAGAACGAGAGTGAGAGAGAGAATGGAAAGGGTGAGGTAGATATAAGGAGAGATGGGGGCAAAGAATAGGAGGGAGAGAGAATGAAAGAGGGGGAGAAAGAAGGAGAGAGATGGAGAGAGAGAGAGAGAGTGAGTAAGATAGAATGAGAGAGAGAGAGAGGGAGAGGGGAAGTGAGAAGGTAAATCACTTCAGAGGATGTTTGCGTCTCAGAAGAAGAGATAAAAGTAGAGGAAATATGGATGCCATAGGCGTATCAACAGAACACAATCGAAGTAGAAGAACACACATAGAGAAAATGTTTTGATGCTAATACCGTATGCATGATAAGGTAATGATGCACCCATGGCAGTCCCTTCATTTACTCTTAATATGGTGTCATTAAAACAACATTTTGATTCGCTTTCGTCTATAACGAAACAAAATTTCTATCTAAATAATATATTTAAACTTGTAATGTTATGATATAACTTATATTCTAAAATAATTCGTTTATTAAATATTGTGATGAATTGTTGACTTGTCAATTTTCATCTCTCCTTAATATTGCTGTTACTTTATAAATTGTTAATTTGTGAGTGATTAAAAAGAAAGTAAAAAACTATTTTGACGAAAAAAGTATCGCCCGATAAGGGACTTGAACCCTTGACCCTCAGATTAAAAGTCTGATGCTCTACCGACTGAGCTAACCGGGCTCTGATTACAGCGCTCCATTGATGTCCCTTGGCTGTTAAAATAGGATGAAATATTAACGCACGTGTAAGTATGAGCAGACTATGATTACCTAAAGTTTTGAAACTTTAAAAAAAAAAAAATAATAATGAAAGACCCGTCATAGCCAGGCCTATTTTTGCAACCGTTGCAGATATGCAAAGAAAAAAGTTGTTAACAATTGTCAGAAAAATATATTCCATTTCAAAATTATATTCCAAATACGTTTTCTTAATGTTCGCTCATTCCGTATCCCTGAATTTCATCCCAAAACAAGAAACAACAACCATCATGACAGAGGATATGAAAATTGCAGATATTGTATTCGGAAGAAGGTACGATTATGAAAATACAGTGATATGATTAATAATTTGTAGTAATCATTGTAATCTCTCATCGTACCAGATGTATAAATGGATACAGCACATTTACATGTAGCATCCTTCCACCTTCGCGAGACGATGGGGTAGCTTATTGACACTCCCTTTATAGGTTTACAAGGCCGATACTGGTATTACTATGACAATCTCGTCTGCACTTCTCACAGGAGAACCCTGGCTTCCTGTTAACTCTGGAAATCCGTAATGCAATGGCTTTGTTTAGCGCATCTTCTGCCTGTTTGACGCCTTCATACCTTGCTGTTCGTCGGTTGTAACGGTGATCAGCGATAATCTCCGACTCCCCCAATTTCTATATAGGATTCTCTCACGCTCCTTTATCAAAGTCTTTTAATTGCATCCATCAAATAGGTCTTGCCCCTTTCTGCCAACTCTCCATACAGCAGATACTTTGGAACACTGCCTTCCTCCATCCTCCTCACAAGACCTAACTAGCGGGGGGCGCAACCTGCTGAGAGCGGGGAACATGCTGCACAATTTGGCACTTGGACTTTTCGTCGTCGAGTCTAATTTTAAAAAAAAAAGTGACATAGACATCTTTGGTGGAAGCTGGCATAATCTGGTTTATGTGGTCCACAGTCCACACTTCACTAGCATAAAGCAGAGTTCTGAGCACACACGTCTGACAAAAGTTAATTTTTGTGCTTTCAGTAATTTTAGGATTATCCCACACCGGTTTATGCAGCAATTAAGCCATATTTACTGTGCTTTTGCGATCCTCATGTTCACCTCTTCATCAATGGAGAGTGAGCTACACATATTTAAGCAACTCACTTTATAAAAATCATACTTTGTGCTAACCTCCAAGGTACGTCAGAAAACATGTTTAACGACCGTTATATATTAATATTCGAATCCCCCCACACCCCATTTATTCACACTGCAGATTTATTACATCACATTTCCATTGAGACTATAATTTCTTTAAAGACCAATAAAATATTACACACCAAAAACGCGGTTATCGGGAATTTTATTTTGCGCGTTATTGAACTCGTCATTACACCAGACTTTTTTTCATACATTGAAAATTATAAATATTTGTTTGCCTGAATGCAAAAAAAGGGGGGGGGGGGAATCTCGGGATAGTGTCGCCTAGGTCGTGCCAATATTATTGCTGCCCACGTAGGGCTTAGGCCTGCCTCACCACATCCTTCCACTTAGCCCTATTAATGCTTCTTTCCCATGCTTGGATTTCCAGTTGTTGTAGATTTTTTTCCACATCATCCATCCATCTAAGCCTAGCTCTGCCTTTGTGCCGTTTTCCTCTGGGGTATTGGTGATGCACCCTCTCCACTCCTCTGTCATCTGAACATTCTCTCTAAGTGATTAAAAATAATTCCACCGCTCAATTTATAAAACAAAAGGCCGCCGGGGGCAGACGCCAGCTCTCAACACCCCCCCCCCCCCCAATTCGTACGCCATTGCCTAAACGTACCCGTCAACACTAGCTGAAAGTTATACTATTTTTAAGCATCGTTGTCAAATTTAATTACTCTATTACCGAGTATAATTTGAATGTCATCAATTTTGTTTCATTGCTATGGCATACGTTCACGAAGGAAAAATAAAATTAGTTCCGGAGAGCATAATGGTTTGGTGCGTATCATTTCCGTGTTCATAGCATTTGTGGTTGTCATGGTTTGGCTAAAGTAAATATGGATCGGATGACGTCACCGTGATTTGAGAGGAAAGAAATTATTCAGAGTAAAAGTATACATTTTAATTTTAAAAAGCTATATCGTCGGGTCTTTATATGAGCCCCACTTAACTTGCGTGAAACGAGTTTAGAAACAACAAACCTGATTTTGCAACTAACCCAGCTTGGTAAAAGTAAGGGGCAACCACGGGCGAGCTACTCTATTTTACACACATTTTAGCGTAGCCCATAGGCATTTTATGGGTTTTAAAATTTAAAAAAATTCGCCGTCTTCCCTAATTTTTGATGTGATCAACCTTTGTGTAAGTTACAGTTCCGTAAAATTCCTCTTCATCGACCTCATCTTTGGGTTTGTAATAAAATGCACGTAGCAAAAAAAAATTTTTAAAAAAATAAAAAAATTCAACAGCATAATAGCTTTCTTTCTTGGTTGATCGGCACTGGAAGGCAAAACCATCACATCCTTCGGTGGGACAGTTGACCCCAGGGTCGCTGGGGGGGGGGGGGGATGGAGAAATAGTGGCGCATCCTAGTGGTCATTTTCTCATAATGTCCACTGCGCAATGATGGTGGGCTCACGCGAAGGACAAAAAGATGGGCGCATTGGGTCACCACGGGGTTAAGGCGAAAGGCGGGTGGGGTGGGTGGGTGGGTTTACAGATGGCCAGGGTGAAGGGGATGGGGGAGTGGGGGTGGGGGAGAGAAAGATCTCTTTGTAATTGGAACAGTTTTCACTGGTTGTATTGTAAATGCATCAAATATGAGGAGTGGGTGAGGGGGTGGGTAGGTGGGGGGGGGGGGGTAATTAAATTATCAATGTTTGTTTTTAATGTTCTGTTTGCGTGCTAGGCTGCAAGCTGATCCGTATGGTCTGAATTGCTCAATGTCACGTGTTTATATAAATTGAGAAATATTTTTTTTGTTGAAATTTTATCTTAACACTGTACACAAATTTCCCAAATTTCAATACTTTTCCGTTACCCAGCATTCCTGTAGTGATCTCGTAAGGGGACGTTCGCAACTTACGTCACGCAAGAAAATGACCTTTTCAGACCTCATCTCCCCCTGTCACGAAGTGTCACAAATTCTTTACCCACCCCCCTAAACCCCTTTTTAGTGTCACGTCACACCTAAAAAATCAAAACATACATAAAATGTTCATGACTAAACTAAGATTTTATTTTATTCTTTAACATTTTCCCATAATGATAATGGCTCAAGATGATGTGTAATTAGAAATCTGTGACGCAAAACAACGAAGTCATCCCCGCGCCGAATGTAAAATGGCCACAACAGTTTTTGCGCAAAATGTGTTTCGCGACTGAGATTCACATTACCTATAATACCCGAGGCGATTTCGACCTCAAAATAATGTTTTAAAAATTAATTGAAGAAAGATTTTTCAAAATTAGAAAATTTTAGATTTTTAAAAAAAAAAAAATTGTGACGTCACAAATTTTTTCCTCCCCCCCCCCCCCCCCGTGTCAAAAAGTGTCACATATTCTCGCCCCCCCCCCCGGGTGACATAATTTGCGAACGATACCTAACATACAATGTATATTTGAAAATATTGCCAGAGGTGTTGAAACATATTTCACGTGCTCTGGTCAGCTCCTAGAGAGAAGTTACACTTGCAATCGAGGACCCTTGTGCAGAACGAACGGTTGTAATATTAAGGGGGGCTTAGACAAAAATGTAGGAATATCTTTACAACTAACCGATTGTATACTTTTCTGTTTATGGTTGAGATGTCACGACTTGCTTCCTGTGGTGTTTTCTTTGCATTTTTTTTCCGAATACAGTGGAACCCCGCTAAAACGCGTCCCGCCATAACGTGAATTCGGATATAACGCGGTCGTAGCATGGCTCCGGAAATTTTAGTATATTCATTCACAAGGAGAAAAAAAAAAATTGGAATAAAGTAAAAAAAAAAACAACAAAAAAAAAAAGAAATTAACTTCATTTTGGGCATGAGATTAGTTGTGACTGAAATTTGAAATTCATTTACTCCATCAGGCAGTCCAGTTAATATTCATCTGATGATAAGCCGACTTTTGATCATTGCACATGTGTACACGTATATGTTCTCGGGGAAAAAAAAGTTAAATATTGTAAAACCGCGCATTAACGAGACCCCGCTTTTAACGCGATCCGATTTCATGGACCCCCGATCATCGCGTTATAGCGGGGGTTCCACTGTACTCTAAAAGATAACTGTAAATGTTATGGAAAAAATAATTAAAAATTATATTTAGGTCGATTTTTTCTACTAATAGCAATTATGAAATGAATTTTTCAGGCTTTCCACACAAATGAAATATAATGTTATATTTCGCATTAAACTGTTTAACAAATTGGATATTCATTTATTTTTGTATACGATAATTATTTTATTTGAATACCAATTCTTTTTTTTTCTCAGAAAGCATATAAAATATTTTATCGTGGGACATAGATTAATTGCTGCCTTTACCTGCTGTTTTAAAAAAAAATAACAATGTTGTAATAGCTGCCTTTCTTTACTGTTTAAAAACCCAATGTTTTAATAGCTGCCTTTCTTTACTGTTTAAAAACCCAATGTTTTAATAGCTGCCTTTCTTTACTGTTTAAAAACCCAATGTTTTAATAGCTGCCTTTCTTTACTGTTTAAAAACCCAAAGTTTTAATAGCTGCCTTTCTTTACTGTTTAAAAACCCAAAGTTTTAATAGCTGCCTTTCTTTACTTACTGTTTGAAAAACAAATGTTTTAATAGCTGCCTTTCTTTACTGTTTAAAAACCCAATGTTTTAATAGCTGCCTTTCTTTACTGTTTAAAAACCCAATGTTTTAATAGCTGCCTTTCTTTACTGTTTAAAAACCCAATGTTTTAATAGCTGCCTTTCTTTACTGTTTAAAAACCCAAAGTTTTAATAGCTGCCTTTCTTTACTGTTTAAAAACCCAAAGTTTTAATAGCTGCCTTTCTTTACTTACTGTTTGAAAAACAAATGTTTTAATAGCTGCCTTTCTTTACTGTTTAAAAACCCAATGTTTTAATAGCTGCCTTTCTTTACTGTTTAAAAACCCAATGTTTTAATAGCTGCCTTTCTTTACTGTTTAAAAACCCAATGTTTTAATAGCTGCCTTTCTTTACTGTTTAAAAACCCAAAGTTTTAATAGCTGCCTTTCTTTACTGTTTAAAAACCCAAAGTTTTAATAGCTGCCTTTCTTTACTTACTGTTTGAAAAACAAATGTTTTAATAGCTGCCTTTCTTTACTGTTTAAAAACCCAATGTTTTAATAGCTGCCTTTCTTTACTGTTTAAAAACCCAATGTTTTAATAGCTGCCTTTCTTTACTGTTTAAAAACCCAATGTTTTAATAGCTGCCTTTCTTTACTGTTTAAAAACCAAATGTTTTAATAGCTGCCTTTATATATGCTGTTTAAAAAAATAACAATGTTGTAATCTCCTTTTCTTTACTGTTTAAAAACCCAATGTTTTAGTATCTGCCTTTATCTGTTGTTTAAAAACCCAATGTTATTAACGGCAGAACAGAGTACCGGGCTAGATATAAAAAAAAATGAAATAAATTATCTGTTTAAAAAAAAAATTCGTTTCGTTAAAAGGTTAAATAGAGTCGACCAATCAACGGCGGACGACAGACGAGCCAATCAGGGACTAGACCACGTTTGTGTTTTTTGGCCCTCAACACGGCCTGCGGGAGATAGACAAACCATTGCCGCCAAAAAAACTGATCTTTTGCTCGCGTCCTCCCGCCTATCGCCAGGTCTGCTAACTTATCTACACAAAACACATCTTATGGGAGACGGCGCGAGAGCTCTCTATCAACCGGCTTGTGCTCATTGGCTGGGAGAGTTTGTGGGGTGGGGGGTGAGTGGGGGGATTGTCTTCATGGCAGTAATGTGATGAAATGATGAACGCGAGCTTTTCCCCCCTTTGTTTTTGCCTTCTAAGAAACCAATCGTGTAGTCCAAATGTAATGAAGCTGCCCTCCTTCAAAACATAAAGTAATACATGTATTATAGTTATTTATTCCGAGGGAGACCTTAATTGTTAGAAATTATCAGTAGAAAATAACAGCGACAAAGATAGGTAGGGGTATATACCTTTAATGCCTAATTTATCCTTTAAGCCACATCTTATTTTATCCAAAAACCTTCTCCCTCCAAACCATGACTTGAGGAGTCAGACTCCAACTATGACTTGTGGAGTCAGACTCCAACTATGACTTGTGGAGTCAGACTCCAAACTATGACTTGGGGAGTCAGACTCCAAACTATGACTTCGGGAGTCAGACTCCAAACTATGACTTCGGGAGTCAGCTTTCAAAGAAAATGGATTTTCAACAATGAATTGTGTAATTATGTTGTCGTATTTGTTAGAAGATGTATTCAGTTCAGAAATACAATTTATGGAAAGAATTAAACTACGCATAAGAATATTTTTTTTTCGATTGAATCCTTTATAGAATGTTATCTCGAGGGGGGGGGTCTGACAATTTGACAATACACGAATACAAGTAACGCACTTTATGAGAATCCCAGTTAGCCCAAATAGGGCTCGCAACCCCACATTTTTTTTCCACGCCCCTGAACTATATTAATTATTTTAGTGATCCACCGGCTTTCACACCGCAGATTTATATTTGAAAAACGATTTCAGAAATAAAAGAAAATATTGCGCACCAAACGCTCTTGCGATATTGCATTTTTTTTTATTAAAGGCTTTTTTTTTTTATAAGCATCTCATTTAGTGCAGTTATCGGGAGTTGTATTGGTGTCGAGATGGGTGGGGAGATGGGTAGGAGAGATAGGGGGAGGAGCGGTGGATAAATAAGTGTTATCGGAGCAAGGAAGAGTTGCGCCTCTTCAAGCTGGAGTGTTCAGATACAATTTTGTTTGTACATTCGTAATGTAATGGCACTACTAGAGGAGTGAGAAGAAGAGGAAGACAAAGAAAAAGATGGGAAGATAATTTCAAAGAATGGACGGGATTACAACTAGGCGATGCTATGCGTAGGGCAGAAGACCCGAGAGGAATGGAGAAGAATAGTGTACATGTCATCTGTGGCGCCCCGACGGTCGAAGGACTACGGGACCTGATGATGATGATGATGATGATGAATGTAAGTTAAACGGCAGTATGTATCTGGAGTCCAATCCGGCAAAAGCCCAGTCAAGCAAAAACAATAGCAGTCCCTCGGGTGAACCGGGACTCGTTAACCTTGGATGGCAACGCATCCAAAAGAAGGCAAACTCTAAAATCAAACCCAGAGATGGAGTCCCGTTGGCGGTATGACAGACACAATGAAAATTCCGACAAATCCTGCGGAAAGCATAAAGAGGACAGTGAGACACAAGAAAAGCTGCTGGTCATCTACGACATCCTGATCTATATGAGCGCAGTGAGACACAAAAAAATGCTGCTGGTCATTTATTGCATCCTGATCTATGAGCACAGTAAGACACGAGAAAAGCTGCTGGTCATCTACGGCATCCTGATCTATTTTCAGTCGTCTTGACCAAGTCTTGCTAATGGCACAAACAGTAAATAGGCAAGGACGATAGAGTGTGGCAGACGACTGAAGCAACTCTTCCTCACTAAAAAAAAAATATACAGAATTAAGCCAAGGATAATTACTCAAGTTGAATGCTTGGCCATCTTCGCACGCAAAGCACAAACTATACTTATCTTAACAACCCCCAGATGTCTAAACAAACTATACTTATCTTAACAACCCCAGATGTCTAAACAAATTATACTTATCTTAACAACCCCCATATGTCTAAACAAACTATACTTATCTTAACAACACCAGATGTCTAAACAAACTATACTTATCTTAACAACCCCAGATGTCTAAACAAACTATACTTATCTTAACAACCCCCAGATTTCTAAACAAACTATACTTATCTTAACAACCCCAGATGTCTAAACAAACTATACTTATCTTAACAACCCCCGATGTCTAAACAAACTATATTTATCTTAACAACCTCAGATGTCTAAACAAAACTATACTGGACATCTTAAAACTTTAGGTCACATCGACCCTGGCAACAGCAAATAACAAATACAATATATTATTTACCTGACCATCCCAACACTCCGATCTCCCTCCCCAAGCACACCACCTCGTCACATCTGTCTGCCCAAACACATCACATCTGTCTGCCCAAACACATCACATCTGTCTGCCCAAACACATCACCACATCTGTCTGCCCAAACACATCACCACATCTCTCTGCCCAAGCACATCACATCACCACATCTAAGATCATTTACCTGCTCAACAAATCTACCTGCCCAGGCACACCCCCTTACCACATCTAACATCTACCCGAATTCGTGCATTTACCTATCTCTCTACAGCCCACTCGCCCAGCTCAAAATGAAGTTTCACTTAACGGTTACTTCCAAAAAAAGTCGACATTGCTATTCTCTTTTCAATGCATTTGATCACTTTATCAAGTCTTGAACGAATCCTTGCCGGACGTTAATTAAGTCTAGGCTGTTAAAACAACCGCGCGGGCTCTGATAAGCGACTAACAAAGAACTCTATTACCTATGCCTATGCCAAAAGGATTCGACACGCACGTGACTTGATGCGTGCCATGTGGCGTCACGATTACGTCACGGTGACGCGCTTCGCAGGAAGTGTCAAAGTGAAGTAGACCATTGACGTTTTTACCACACTTTTCTAGTGGGGACAGGAGACTTCAAGAAAGATACAGATGTCGGAGAGAGTTTGTTCGTAACATCTTCACGCGGGTGAGTTCCTCTTACATGTTGCCTACGCATGGCACGTGTCAAGACATTGGCATTTAGCTAACCCCCTAGCAGGTCTACAAACAAGACAAACTAAGACTAACTGTTCGTGTTTTCGGCTGGTGTTCTTATGTACAAATGCTTATTACAAAAAAAAAGTCCGATGAAATTGAAATTTAAAAGACTTTGCACATCATTTTTTTGTTCCTGAAATGAGCACTACCCGTGGTTTCGTTTTTTATTTTTTGTGTTTGCGTATGTGCTTCATTTTAGTGGAAGTCACAGCAGAAGCGTAATATATAATATAAGAGAGGAGATGATTGAATACAGTTAATTAAAAAAAATAAAATTATGAAAACGCACTAACGCTTCCATTTGAGCCTGCAAGGGCTACAGTGTGCGAACACAAAAGAACCACAACTTGATCCATGAGTACGACGTAATAATCTTAATCCTTGTGAACTTGACCGGAACTCTCGAAGCAGACACTTCGGTGGATCATCCATTTATCTACACGCAATCAAAGCGAAAATGGCCGGACTTTGGACGGATTTCAACCGGAAGTGTCAACAATGGTTGCCGTGACGACACTGAAGACTTGTGGCGTAGTTCCCATACATTCACATATTACACGGTAATCATGACACGGTGTAGGCCTACCCATGTATTCGTTGTTTAACCGCATAAAGCTGTGCATGAGTCGTAACATTTATAACATAATCTGATCCTTAATTTATTTCCTTTTATTCTGTGTTTTTTTCATGTGGTTAGCATGTGATTGAAAAAAAAAGTGGAATGATGGGGAAAGGGGGGGGGGGGTGTTAAGAGGATCTGTAAGCAAAGGACGTGTCAAACTTTAATCTTTGAAGGTCCATTAAATCCACTTACGACCAAACTGTAATAATTGCCCAGTTAAAGCAATCAAATAAAATTATGACCCAATCGTGACGGATAATAATTGTCATGAAAGGAATTTGTAATTAAAAAGGGTGATGGTGTTTGCTAGTAAAAAAAAAAAGAAATGGTGATTGCTAGTAAAAAAAAAAGAAATGGTGTTTGCTAGTGAAGAAATGATGTTCGCTAGAGAAGAAATGGAGTTTGCTCGTGAAGAAAAATAACATTGAAGGATTGTGTTACATTGTGGACGTCACTACCTTGATGGCAGGCGCCGGAGTCATAGACTTCATCTAGTCACACGTGACACAGTCAGTGCGTTAAAGTCATGGACTTCATCTAGTCACACGTGACACAGTCTGTACCGTCAAAGTTATAGACTTCATCTAGTCACAATAACTTCAACGAAAAGAAAATATTTAACAAGCCAGTATTTTTTGGTCCTGGTTTTGTGCAAGGGAAATAATTCATGTTAAGTTCTGGTTATAATTAGTACGGTGTATAAATTTTTTATTAAGTACAACATAATTTTATATTCATGTAATAAAACATATTAGAACCGGGTATTTCAATTCTATGATATAAATATTACTATATATCGGCTAAATTATTTCAATTATTTGTATTAACATAGTTTATTTGCCAATGTGAAACAAATAATGGACTTATATTATATTATGTTATCCCCATTGAAATTTCATGATTATAAGATTGTACCCATTGAAATTTCATGATAATAAGATTGTACCTATTGAAATTTCATAATAATAAGATTGTAACCATTGAAATTTCATAATAATAAGATTGGACCCATTGAAATTTCATAATAATAAGATTGTAATTGTACCCATTGAAATTTCATAACAATAGGATGGTCCATATTGAAATTTCATAAGAATAGGATTGTACCCGTTGTAATTTCATAATAATAAATAATAGTATTGTCGCCACTGCAAATTCAGTAAAGAGTTTGTCCATATGCATTTCAGTCAGAGGTTTCTCCATAGAAACTTCCGTCAGAGGTTTGTCCATACAAATTTCCGTCAGATGTTTCTCCATTTAAATTTCTGTCAGAGGTTTGTCCATACAAATTTCTGTCAGAGGTTTCTCCATACGAATCTCAGGAGTTCGTCCATCTTCTATGCTTTGGTTTGTCCGGCCTGGTATCAGGAGTTCGTCCATCTTCTACGCCCTGGTTTGTCCGGCCTGGTTTGTCCGGCCTGGTTTGTCCGGCCTGGTTTGTCCGCCTGGTTTGTCCGGCCTGGTTTGTCCGGCCTGGTTTGTCCGGCCTGGTTTGTCCGGCCTGGTTTGTCCGGCCTGGTTTGTCCGGCCTGGTATCGAAGCTAAACTGATTTACGGCCTGACCTGCTTTGATGCTGGCACGCGTGTCTGACGGCGTGGCGAGTGCCTGGACATGCCATAAACACCGTTACGTCATCGGCTCTCACGGCGTCTGGAAACGCAGACGCGAGGAGTAAAAATTCTCCCCCCTCCCGCCCCAACCCTCCCAGCCCCCCCCCTTTTTTTCCCGTGGAGGCATGTGGGCTAGACACTCACTTGAACAGAAGCTTGGGCTTATGGGTATTTTGTGGAGGTTTCTCAAATCATCAATATGGGGAAATTCAAACCGATTTTAGTGAGTCTTTACAAAAGATGCCATTCATTCACATAAATCTGCTTTTAACATTTGAGAAGCGAATCTACATAAACATTTATAGACTTAACATTGTAAATATTTGTAATGTAATTTTTAAGCTGTCTCCTGTGTAGTTTTCACGCTTGAAATAATTAGTATGGGGTTCAGAGGCAGAGGCGTAGCTAGAGTGTCTGGCGCCCGGGGATCCACTTTAAGGAGCATTCCCTTTCTTTTTTTAAGCTCTCAAACCCATTATTTTTCACCAATAAAATAATATCAAAGCACATTTTGGCGCCCCTAACTAGTGTAGCGCCCAGGGACATCTGTCCACCCTTCCCGCCCGCCTTAGCTGCGCCTCTGATGGGGGTTGTTTTGGTGTGTGGATGTTCTATTGTCATAAAACACGTTCTATTGTCATTAAACACGTTCTATTGTCATAAAACACGTACTATTGTCATAAAACACGTTCTATTGTCATAAAACACGTTCTATGGTCATAAAACACGTTCTATTGTCATAAAACTCGTTCTATTGTCATAAAACTCGTTCTATTGTCATAAAACACGTTCTATTGTCATAAAACACGTTCTATTGTCATAAAACACGTTCTATTGTCATAAAACACGTTCTATTGTCATAAAACACGTTCTATTGTCATAAAACACGTTCTATTGTCATAAAACACGTTCTATTGTCATAAAACACGTTCTATTGTCATAAAACAAGTATGCGTTCACAATGTTTTTCTAAATGGACATTCACTCATTGATTATCTTTTTCTTTAAAACATGAAATCAGCACTGTCAGCACATTTGCTAAAGCAGGACTGGAGGTGATATATTCATTGTCATCAGACTGACTTCTTTGATTTGGTTTCAAAAACCCTCCCAGAAAAAATATTCCAGGGCTTGCAAACATCTGTTCTTCACGGTATCAGACCGTTTAATTGTATACGCGGAGACCTTGACCTCTGACCGCTGTGACGCAACGTTAACCTTTTCAACCCCAGCGTGCAACAAACCAATCAACTTGCGCGGCCCGTCGAGCCTGAAAGGCCATCATGTTTTCAACTGCCATTGAATCACTCTCAATCAACATTTTCCCTTGGAGAAAATTACCTCCCCTACTTTTTTTTTTTTTTTTTTGCCTCCCTTTCATTTTTCAACTTCTCCAACCACACAAAGGACCTGATAGCATCGCTTGACGCAAAACGATTTTCTCCCAGGTGGCGCAACGTTACGTAACGATTGTTTGACCAACGTCCGAGGGCTGCTATTTACTCTTGCTGAAAGGACTACACGGCTTTCATGGACACCGGTTATTTAGCGGTGGTCAATTTTGTGTGCGGGGTTGTGTGTGTGTGTGGGGGGGGGGGTGTAAGGGAGATGACTCACCGCGAAATGCCATAGAGGGGGGTCGAGTGGCCGGTAATAGATAAAAGTTATCGGTCGTTGGGTTTGTTATCTATTGTGGTTTAAAAGAAGGTTGTGTTGAAGAATTAGTGTTAAGAATGGGGAACCTTCTTTTTTTTAATGTGGATTTTTGGCACAAAGAACGAGTAACAGTTGTAAAATGTAACTGATGTTTCTCTTTTCTTACTTCATCAATAATTATGAGTATTGTAAAAAATGTAATTGATGTTTCTCTTTTATTACTACACCAACTTATGAGTATTGTAAAAAATGTAATTGATATTTCTCTTTTCTTACTTCCAAAATGTATGAGTATTGATTTTATAATAATTTCAAATAAACTTTAAATTAATTTAACATCGTCAATTTCAATATGAAGAGCTTAGGTTGTATCCCACTGTGATAAATATGGTTTAAATAAACACAAGATGGCGTGGTCAAGTTTGTAATTCGGGAAAATGAAAAACAGAGAGCGAGATAGAGAGAGTATGTGTGTGTTGACTTCAATAAGTCAGTGGCATAGGAAAGGGGCTACTGAGGGGGCGGTCTACACAGATAGGCATTTTGTTCGAAATATAGAAGGTGGTAGTTGCGGCCGACTGAAGAGGCTTTTTTTTTTTTCGTAGAAGAGAGGCGGCACATTTTTTGCCCGAAACCTGGTCGGCATTTACCCTAGCGACGTCACTGGGTGACTTAAATTTAAATGACTTAAAAAAAGCATTTTTCCATGACAGACGAAATGTAGAAAAAAATTGAACGCATGAAACAACAAGGTAAGCCGAATTTAAAAAAAAACAAAAAAACAACAATATAGTTAACTTAGAAAAGTAAACTACTCTTAAGTTATTGGTCCTTTCCAGCAGAATCAATATTGTTTTTTCCGACTGCTGCATATGCATGTACCAGGATGGGAAAGAAAAGCATCAGTTAGGTCTGAGTAGAAGAAAGTTGGCAACAGTCAATGCCAATGGGGGTAAAATAATAATAGTCCATTATATGGATCCAGGTTTGACAACGATGCGCATGACACACCGCCGAAACACGACCTGGTGGTCAGTGCCGACATGATCTTATTTGGTATTCTATCAGTGTGAGCAGACTAAAGGGGTGGGGGCCGAGGTAACTACCTCGGCTTGATTGATGGCGCCTTCATTATGTTAATAATGTTAATACAAATAATTGAAATAAATTTGCCGATGTATGGTATTATTTATATCATAAAATTGAAATACCCGGTACTAATATGTACCCAGAGAGGATTTGGTTGTACACGGATGGTCAGCTTGACCTCTTACTCACTCAGAGCCAAGTGAATTCTCGCTCACTATGAACTAAGATTACTCTTTATTTTTTTTCGTTTACATTTTAATTTGGTTATTGTCGATTTATGTTAACCGAAGAAGGCTTTTGGCCGACACTTTCGTTATTTATCAAGTGTTCATATACCGTGTCCTTGATATTTCCTTATTGTACAGCCTGGTCGCAGTCTTTACCATGATTGTAGGAAAAAGTCACAGAAAAAAAGTAAAAAATATGTTTCATATAAACTCCTAATTTTCATTGTTTATGAATTCATATTTGTAAGTCCATAAATAGCCCTGAAAGAAGTAAACAGAAAATAGCAACAGCTTATTGGGATCGTATTTTGATTTTCGTTTATCATTAAATAAGTGTTTCGTATTGATATTACCCATACACATTATACATACACATTTTATAACATGATTTATTATTACTCAGTTATACATGCGTGTGAGTTTATGTTATTTGTATTATGTATAGATTTCACAATCACACATTAAATTCTATGCTTTGTTCAACATTATTCACATTGTTGTGCATGAAGCCAATAAATACGAATATAACAGATTGAATAACAATAAATCGTAGTAAGCGATTAAGCTCTCTTCCACAACGTTTGTCATTTAAAATTTCGCATCTCACATGGTAAAGGAATTAAATGAAGGCAAGGGACATTGCACTGTGGCACTAATTTACTAATAACTCTATTCGGAGAAAGCATAAACGTGTCTAAATGTGGTCCATATGGCTTTGACAGAAAGATATACACAATTCTTTTGTTCCACGCTCTTGTCAGCATTTATTTATGATGTCTGATGGCTGAGTGTTTCTGTGACTTTTTTCATGTGACTTTTTTTTCCTGTGACTTTCTAGCTAAATGTGTGACTTCTTTTCCTGTGACTTCTTTTCCTGTGACTTCTTTTCCTGTGACTTCTTTTCCTGTGACTTCTTTTCCTGTGACTTCTTTTCCTGTGACTTCTTTTCCTGTGACTTCTTTTCCTGTGACTTCTTTTCCTGTGACTTCTTTTCCTGTGACTTCTTTTCCTGTGACTTCTTTTCCTGTGACTTCTTTTCCTGTGACTTTTTTTCCTGTGACTTTTTTTCCTGTGACTTCTTTTCCTGTGACTTCTTTTCCTGTGACTTCTTTTCCTGTGACTTCTTTTCCTGTGACTTTTTTTCCGTTCACCCACTCGCCCTTTCCATACGAGAACAAGAGAGGGAGAGAGGGGGTGAGGGAGAGAGAGGGGGGAGTGAGGGAGAGAGGGGGAGTGAGGGAGAGAGAGGGGGAGTGAGGGAGAGAGAGGGGGAGTGAGGGAGAGAGAGGGGGAGTGAGGGAGAGAGAGGGGGAGTGAGGGAGAGAGAGGGGGAGTGAGGGAGAGAGATGGGGGAGTGAGAGAGGGGGAGTGAGGGAGACAGAGAGGGGGAGTGTGGGAGAGAGAGGGGGAGTGAGGGAGACAGAGAGGGGGGTTGAGGGAGAGAGAAGGGGGAGTGAGGGAGTGAGAGGGGGGAGTGAGGGAGAGAGAGGGGGAGTGAAGGAGAGAGAGGGGGTGAAAGAGAGAGAGGAGGAGTGAGGGAGAGAGAGCGGGAGTGAGGGAGAGAGAGGGGAGTGAGGGAGAGATAGGGGGAGTGAGGGAGACAGAGAGGGGGAGTGAGGGAGAGAGAGGGGCGAGACAGAAAGAGAGAGAGTGGAGAAAAAGAGAGAGAGAGAAGGAGAGAAAATGAGAAAAATCTAGAGAAATTATATATATTTGCGCTGTTCCTAAGCAATCCAGGTTTGACAACGATGCGCATGACACACCGCCAAAACACGGCCTGGTGGTCAGTGCTGACATGATCTTATTTGGTATTCAGTGTGAGCTGAAGGGGTGGGGGCCAAGGTAACTACCTCGGCTTGATTGATGGCGCCTTCTTTTTTTTTATGTTGCTCAATTACTTTTGGCGGCAAGTGAAGCAATGATAGACTAGACACAGTGGCTGCTTGTAATATGCTGAGGTTGGGAGATATCAGCAGTTAGTGGTTGGAGCATTGGGATATATCAGCAGTTAGTGAGTGATACGAGCATTGGGAGATATCAGCAGTTGGTGGTTGGAGCGTTGGGAGACATCAGCAGTTAGTGGTTGTAGCGTTGGGAGACATCAGCAGTTAGTGATAATAGCTTTGGAAGATTTCTTGGCTTGATGGTTTGATTGATATCGGGACTTAGTGGTTGGGGAGATATCAAGTGTTTGGTTGTTAGGAGATATCCCTGATTGGTAGATGCGGAGCTATCGGGGTATGTCCTTTGGAGAGTTTGGAAATATCAGAGTATGATTGCTAGGGAGTTTCGAGATAAAAGGGATTGCTGACGTGAGATATATCAGGGATTAGGGGAGTTGGGGAATAAAAGGTGTTGGGAGATATCATAATTTTAAGTCATTTAACCCTGAAACCAAAGCACTGACTTAGCAGGCCGACTAATTACATATCTTCGCCTACTGGTTTGCTACATATTTTTGCTTACAGGTATGTTACATATACTTGTCCACATGTCTGCTACATATCATAGACCAAAGGTCTGTTACATATCTTGGCCGACAGGTCTATTACATATCTTGGCCCACATGCCTGTTACATATCTTGGCCCACATGTTTGTTACATACGTGGGCCCACAGGTCTGCTACATATCTGGGCCCACAGCTCTGTTACATACCTGGGCCCACAGCTCTGTTACATATCTGGGCCCACAGCTCTGTTACATACGTGGGCCCACATGTCTGTTACATATGTGGGCCCACAGGTCTGTTACATATCTGGGCCCACAGCTCTGTTACATATCTTGGCCCACAGGTCTGCTACATATCTTGGCCCACATGTTTGCTACATATCTTGGCCCACATGTTTGTTACATATCTTGGCCCACAGGTCTGTTACATATCTTGGCCCACAGCTCTGCTACATATCTTGGCCCACAGGTCTGTTACATATCTTGGCCCACATGTTTGTTACATATCCTGACCCACTGGTCTGTTACTGTTACATATCTTCGCCCTCAGATCTATTACATATCCTGACCCACTGGTCTCTTATTGTTACATATCTTCACCAAAAGATCTATTACATATCCTGGTCCACAGGTCTGTTACTGTTACATATCTTGGCCCACAGATCTGTTAAATATCCTGGCCCACCGGTCTGCTACATTCATTTCTTCTTGTCCGTCACCTCTATTGTATTTTGGCTGGTTCGTGATTACCAGCCAAATCATTTTGCCCAATGAACGTCTCTCCCACTTACTGGTAGCGTTATTTGGCTGTTCTATTCTTGGTGATGTCCGAAAAAAAAGAATGGATTGGTCAACCAAAGAATGTGTCATTTCGCCTCAACCGTATGAGTGAACTCAAAGGGGAGGCGTCGGTGAAGAGGACCTTTTGTTGGTACAATGGGAGGAAAATAAGGTCACTGCGCTATTACGGCCCCTTGAGTATAATTGCAGTTGTCCACCTCTTGCTTTTTTTTTTTCATAAACGCGGTAATGGCAAATTATGTTTACGCTATACAGTACAGCGTTGACAAAACTTCGAGAGACCAAGCTTGACATATTTATCTTTCAAACAGCCTAAGGGTTCATCATTCGATCTTACATTTGGAGTAGTAATGTAGTAATGTAGTAATGTAGTCAATGTAGTAATGTAGTCAATGTAGTAATGTAGTAATGTAGTCAATGTAGTAATGTAGTAATGTAGTCAATGTAGTAATGTAGTCAATGTAGTAATGTAGTAATGTAGTAATGTAGTAATGTAGTCAATGTAGTAATGTAGTAATGTAGTCAATGTAGTAATGTAGTAGTGTAGCCATGTACCCGAATAATTATTGTTGTTGAATTTAAATACGGTATAAAATACTACATCACAAATACCATAAGATAATAGGGATAATATGATATAAAATGGGTAATCTAAACACTCTATTCTCCTAAAATCCTAAATATTTTATTATATACATTCTTCTTAGTTCTTTAAAATTATATTGCACCTAGGTTTAAAAAGGTAAAACTATAAGTGAGACGATTGTGTTAAAACTATCAATGAGAAATTGTGTTGAAACTATAAATGAAAAATTGTGTTAGAACTATCAATGAGAAATTGTGTTAAAACTACCAATGAGAAATTGTGTTGAAACTATAAATGAAAAATTGTGTTAAAACTATCAATGAGAAATTGTGTTGAAACTATAAATGAGAAATTGTGTTGAAACTATCAATAAGAATAAGAAGATTGTGTTAAATCTATAATTGAGAACATAGTTTTATTTAGTTTGTAAATAATTCACCTGGCTTAAAAAAAAGTGAGGAGCGCGAAATAATTTGGGTTTGGGGCGGGGGTTGTGGGGGTGAATGGCAACCCAACTTTAATAGATGCACACACAAAAATCGCAAGGTGTGCTTCAAGTCACTGGGATCACCAATAAATGATTTATACAAGGCCGGGGCCAGGTAACCACGATAGAGTAAAAACAACAGTATTCCGGATTAAACGATTGCTCGCATTTCAACAAATGCTATCTAGTGTGGTTTGCTTAAAAGGCTCGATCCTCATCGTCATTGCGCTGCGTCGTGCCTACAATCCGAACTCCTCATTACATCAACACGGATGATGTTTCATTTCCTACCATGTACACATAACGGACAGATCGATGTTTCTACTGTGTATGCTTCTGTTGAGCATTTATCGAGGGGAAACAACTATTTTCAATCCTGACAGATCTGTGAGTTAAAATATTACGACTTCAGGGATGTCCTTTGAAGTTTTTATATACAATCTTATTCTTGGAAATGTCCACCCCCCCCCTACTCTTTGTTTTTTTTCCCCCACTCACAGCGGTGAAACAGTATCCAAGGGGATTGATTTTTATTCCGAGGCCATGCTGACCTCTGGACGAGCATTCCTAAATGACCCAATCTGAGTCATGACCTTGATAGATTGAGGATTGAGCCACTGGTCAGTGAAATGTATGAAAGCTCATCCAATCAACGCTTTCTGGGGGGGGGGTGTCCCATGCTGAATATATCACTCGCTGTTACTGCTACCTGCTGGGGATCAATCCTATTTTTATTCATCACTTCTCTAACCCGATTAAGACGTCAACCCATGCAGGCAACGCCAAAATCTGTTTCTAAAAATCTAACTGAATCAACGAATGAAACGTAATATTGTAATTTGTTGAATGTGCTTTTAATTGAAATAAACTTCCATAATAATCCAACTCGGATCAGTTTTGAGGCATTGAGACGCCATAATGTAATTTTGTATCACATTACTTTTAAAAGAAACAAACGAATAACATAAAATTTTGAAAAAAATAATAATTTTAAGTACAGGAATCAAAATGCTGACTGAGTGCTAAAGTTACGTCAAGAAATATGTCAATTTTCTTTGTAAAGTGTAAGATACCTTGAAAGTTTAGGGCATAATGCAGGATACATCAGCTTGAAAACGGTTGTAAAAATATGTTTGGCAAAAATGATTGTTCACTTCTCAGTTGGATTCTAATTTTCAGTTCAGGGATAATTTAATTAAATGAACGATGAGTTCTTGACAGAGGATTTTACAATTCGAGGTTGGGGGTGGTGGTCAGTAGGTGCCTGGGGTTGGGGTGGTGGTCAGTTGGTGCTTGGGGTTGGGGGTGGTGGTCAGTAGGTGCTTGGGGTTTGGGGTGGTGGTCAGTTGGTGCTTGGGGTTGGGGGGTGGTGGTCAGTTGGTGCTTGGGGTTGGGGGTGGTGGTCAGTAGGTGCTTGGGGTTGAGGGTGGTGGTCAGTTGGTGCTTGGGGTTGGGGGTGGTGGTCAGTAGGTGCTTGGGGTTGGGGGTGGTGGTCAGTTGGTGCTTGGGGTTAGGGGTAGTACGATGTTTGAGGGTGGTGTTCAGTAGATTCTAGGGTTTGGGGTGGTGGTCAGTAGGTGCTTGGGGTTGGGGTTGGGGGTGGTGGTCAGTAGGTGCTTGGGGTTGGGGGTGGTGGTCAGTTGGTGCTTGGGGTTGGGGTTGGGGGTGGTGGTTAGTTGGTGCTATGGGTTGGGGGGTGGTCAGTAGGTGCTTGGGTTTGGGGGTAGTACGAGGTTTGAGGGTGGTGTTCAGTAGATGCTAGGGTTTGGGGTGGTGGTCAGTAGGCGCTTGGGGTTGGGGGTAGTACGAGGTTGGGGTGATTGGAAAGTTCGATGTTGGTTGGGTTGAACAGTAAGAGTTTGGGATTAGTGAGTACAGCTTTGTTTGGTGTGCATTGAAAAACTGGGTCTGTGGACGGTACAAATTAGGGTGGGTGGACAGTACGAGTTGAGGAAGGTTGGAGAGGAAGTGGTTTGTGGTGGTTGTGGCGAATAGCAGTAAGAGATTTAGGGGTTGTGAGCAGTAATAGTTTTTTTTTGGGTGGGGTGTTTATGAGAGTTGGGTAGTACTTAGTTGAAGGGGGGGGGGGTACGAAACTCGGGTAGTACTTATTTGGGGGGGGTGTTACGAAACTCGGGCAGTACTTAGTTGGGGGGGGTTACGAAACTCGGGTAGTACTTAGTTGGGGGGGGGGTACGAAACTCGGGTAGTACTTAGTTGGGGGGGGGGTTACGAAACTCGGGTAGTACTTAGTTGGGGGGGTTGTGGGCAATGTTCTCTTTAAGCTGCGCGGATGCGCAGCTAACCCACAGATGCTGCGCAGCAAATTTTTGTAAAAATAAATTCGAGCAGATACGCTGCACTCTGCAAAGTGAAACTTTGGACACAACTGTATGACTTTGCACACGAACCAGAAAACCTTAGAGGGAACATTTTTTGTGGGCAGTACGAAGATGGGCGAGGACTTGCGATAATGCGTCTGTTTGAGTGTGCACTTTAGTGACATATTTAGGATTTGGGAATCAAAATACAACATATGGCTTAACGTTACGTTAACCTGTATGCATGTGACAACCTTTCTTCCCTGCTCAGCTGCTGGTTGCAGGGGTCAATTGCCACACTTACAACGCCCCAAAGGGAGTCAAATGTCACATGTACAGCGACACAAAGGGAGACAAATGTGACATGTTACAACGCCCCTAGGAGGGACATTTTTAACCCCATTGTGGTCACAGCCACGTGTTGAGATTTTCATTTCCACACGACTGAAGAATTACCGGGCGATATTGTAAAAAAGGGGAAACTGTCATAGAAATAATAATGATCATGACTTACGAAAGAAAGCCTGCAAAGTGGGAAAGAGCGGGAGATAGACAGATTTAGACATTTTAATATCAGCGTCGTCCAAGATTACAATTAACTGTAGAAGTAAAATTCAAATTACAACGTTCACATTCAGAGGCATAACTGGGTTTTTGACGCCCTCGGCAAATTTATTTTTGGCGCCCTTGATAAATGGACAGGTTTCAGCTTTGCGGCGCCCCTTTGAACTGGCGCAGGCCGGCGCCTTTGGCAACTGCCCCAATGCCACGCCGTTGTTACGCTACTGTTCACAGTGGAGCACAATATATATATATATATAAACAAAAAAAGCTATAGTTTTCGCCACCATGGGTTGTACTTTTTTTTTTAAAAATGTATGCGTTGAAGTCGTATTCTAAACTCACACTGTGGCTGAAATACGTGTAAACTTGTTTAAATATTTAAAAAAAAAACATCTGGCAAGATCAACGGATGACTTGACCCGATTATCAAACCTCCACACACCTGATCATGACAGCGTCACGCACACGTCCAAGTGTACACAGGTAAGATGCAGACAGACAGCTCACATTTCCCAGATTTGTACCACTCCATGTTGGACTTCCGGAATGCAGGTCTGGCGTCGCAGCTCCTTGGTCCGTTGATGAGCGTCTTCCTCATCCGGATCACGTGACCTCATCTTTGTCTACAGCAGACGCCATTCGTGAGACGAGGAGAAGAACTAAAAGGCCGTGGGGTTGAGCGGTAGCGAGTTTTGATGTGGGATGTGATGGGGGTGGAGTAGGTGGAAAGGAACGGGCGAATAAAGACAAGTATGTCCGAGATGTTGATGTGTCCGACGTTATTAAGAAGGAACTGTTGCATAATGGCGCGGGTCTGGAGTATGTGCGACCAACTGTCGGAAGACTTAAGTCAAGCCGTTACTAGACCTCCACAAAGCAGGATTATGTCTATGGTTTCCATAGTGGTGGTGTGGCGGGGGTAGACCATTGTTTCTACTGATTGAAAGATTGTTTCCTGATGCTTTAGGAACTTGAGAAAAACAAAACGTTCGAGACCAGGCCGTAGAGAGAGCCCTAATTATTATTTGTATAGAAACCTGTAAAAGGAAGCGTATATAATGTAGTGTTTGATGTGTATATAATGTAATGTTTGATGTGTGTGTAATGTAGTGTTTGATGTGTGTATAATGTGGTGTGTGATGTGTAGTTGAGGCCTATACATTTTCGATGTTAATAATGATAATTTGTTGCGGGCGTTTAGCGTATGGCAATGAACAAACTACAAGGCTTTAATTTTAAAGACGCCGAAAGAAAATCCCCGTTGTGACGACATTTGATAACTCCCATGATGCATCGGTAGTGAATATTATTTAGAGATTTTAATCATGCTTTTATTAATTTTTTATATTTATGAATTAGGAGTTTGATAAATACATCTGACTCCCAAGGAGTCTCTGACTCCCAAGTCTTGAAGATTCATGTTGAGACAGCAAATTTTCCCTGAGAGCCAGCATCCCTGCTGACATCTGGTGGAGTAATCCAGAGGGAAGTCTCTGTCAACAGGAGAGTTCCAAAAACAACAGGAGGCGGGCGAAAGTAGGAAGCAGACGGCATTAATCGACGGACAGATAAGATTGGGTGGCGGGCGGGGTGGGGGAGAGGGTGGGGGGGGGTAGAAGGAGAGAGCAGGTAACTTCACGATTACGTGGCAGTCAGCTGGTCAGAATGACATTGCAATGTGTTAAGATGCGTGCTTAGCGTGGAAGAGGGAATACTGAATGGTCGGTTTATCATGGAAAAAAGGCAGATTCTGAATGATATAGAGACTTGCGCGTTACTCTCGTGCTGACGTAGAAGGGAAGCGCGAGCTAGATCAGGTGATCAGCCAATCATGCATGGGACTGACACGTGTGTAGGCGGTGCCAACATGCAAGCTTGCAATTATCATTGATTGGAATTTGAACCCGGTCTCAATGACGTGGAAGGTGAATAGTCTACCAAAATACACGAGCTGGACAGGGATAAGCTTATAGGGACTTAAGAAATCTAATTAAGTAGCCAATATTTTAAGTAGCCAATGTATTAAATTGCAATGTATTATGTAGCCAATATTTTAAGTAGCCAACGCATTAAGTAGCCAATGTATTAAGTAGCTAATGTATTAAGTAGCCAATGTCAACATATTAAGTAGCCAATGTATTAAGTAGACAATGTGTTAAGTAGCCAATGTGTTAAGTAGACAATGTGTTAAGTAGCCAATGTGTTAAGTAGCCACTGTATTAAGTAGCCAATATATTAAGTAGCCAATGTGTTAAGTAACCAAAATGAATGTGTTAAGTAGCCACTGTATTAAGTAGCCAATGTATGAAGTAGCCAATGCAGTTTTTATTTTTAACGCGATGAGGACCGGGCGCACAATTATGATTGGGAATACGGTACAAAAGCTCAAACATGTTGCCCAGAACTATTTAATGACGTACCGTTGCTAAAAACAACGTCATTCACATCACCATAACAATCCCTACAACCGTTTGCTTTTAAAGCCATTTAACCACTACATAACTACTCAGTACAGCTCTGACGATTTCAACACCCCCCCCTCCCTCCAACCGGACATGCCGACTCACGAGGTGCCCCAAAATAACACTACATCTACTCATTACAGCCCCTGACCACTTCACACCCCCCTCGGACCCACAGACATGCCAACTCACTAGGTGCCCCGATCCATGTAAATGATTTATCTCCACTGATGACAATGTGAAATTGGGCACCATCCGTGGTTAGGTCGGGGGGGAGAAGCATGCGAGAAATATCAATCATAATTGGCCCGCCACCGTCAGTGCTACTAGTTGTGTGGGTGTGAGTGCGGGGAGCGTGTGGAGAGAGGGTTGAGGGGGGTGGGTGGGAGCAAGTGAGAACATGCTGTAAACAAACCGACATTTGAATGTTAAACATAGGCGTAGGGGCAGGAGGGTGGTTACATGTGGGTGATTAGGAGTTTTTTCCCCCTAGACATTTGTCAGTTTTTAAATGGCTAAAGGGCCCAACGGAAATTGGGATTGTGTGTGAGTGTCGTGTGTGTGCTGCGTGTGAGAGAGAGAGAGGAAGAGAGAGAGCAAAATATATTTCAACCTCATCTAGTCTAGACAAAAGTTCTCATAATAACTACAGTAAATATAGTGGAACTAAGTGGAAAACTGCGATCAGGTTCAAGTACCGGTAATATAAAATATGAAACACGGGCTTTGGGCTTTTGGAAAACCTGCTTCGGCGGGAAAAAAAAAATCCAGTAAAAAAAAAAAATGAATGAAAAAAATGTAAATATTATTACACTTAAAAATAAACTTACATTACGTTGTGTCAGAGGAAAAAAAAAATTAGTTAAAAATATTTCTGGGTGTTACAAAATATCAAAATCTATCATAGAAGTCTAGTCCATATAACATAAACATATCTTTTTAAAAAAAAAATCTCTACATTTCATATCGAATGTAATTAAATAAAAGTGGATTCCAACAGCGGATAAATATTTGACATCAAGTTTATCAAGTCTTGTATTAATCATGCATAAGCTATTAAGGCAGTGGTTCTCAACATTTTTAATGCCGCGACCCTTTAATACAGTTCCTCATGTTGTGGCGACCCCTCCCCCCCAGCGACAAAATTATTTTCGTTGCTACTTCATAACTGTAGAGTATATGTTTTTTCTGATGGTCTTAGGCGACCCCTGGGAAAGGGTCGTTTAACCCCCAACGTGGTCGCGACCCACAGGTTGAGAACAGCTGTATTAACAACAACAAAAAAAAACTAACAACAAAAAAAACAACCCAAAAACATAACCTTGAACTTAAAAAGGTTGTTGTCTGATACTTGCACCATTACTGCGTCATCTTTTGTTAGCCTTTAAAATTTAATTTAAAAACATATTCGGTCATGTTTACATTTTTGTGTCTTATCACTCCGCCTTACCCAGCAGTCAGTGTCAACACGATTTGCGTTAACGTGACACCCCGGAATTCACATCTGCATCTAAACTGGACATTCTTCAATCCCAGAGCTTGTCTCATTCGACGCGGCGTAACGTTGGACTGACCCACCGCCCGGTTTAAAAACCTTTCCAATTTTAGGCTCAACTTCCTTTTGTTTTCTACGTTTTCAACTCAATACATGATCTTCCAATATCTCTTTCAATCTCTCTTTCAATTTAACTATTGATATCTCTTTCAATCCCTCTTTCAATATATCTTTCAATATATCTTTCAATATATCTTTCAATATTTTATCTTTCAATCTCTCTTTCAATTTATCTTTCAATCTCTCTTTCAATATATCGTTTAATATCTTCCAATTTCTCTTTCAATATCTCTTTCAAACTCTCTTTCAACCTCTCTGTCAATCAATTTTTGCAATCATGTATAAAAAATTAGAGAGTTCACATATAGTTGCTACTGTGATACTCTTTACTTAGTAAACACACGCATAATGCGGAATGTAATTTCAAAAAAATACTATAGGCATATTTATTTGTTAACTGTGTACCATAAAATAACCCGTAAGAAAGTCTGCACTAGAAAAAGGGACAGACCCAAAAGACTTGACAAAAACCAGTGTCCGGCTTGTGTGAGGGTGGGGGGGGGGTTAAGAGAGGGGAAAGGGGTTCTGTCGTGGATGAGGCGAAAATACATGTGAGTGACCGCTGTCCACTTGGGCAATGGCTTTTGGGACTTGACGGAGATCAATACTTGGTGATGGAATGGGTGCATGGAAATTGCTAGCATTGACCGATGCACCGCCGACCAGGGCCGGCGCTGGCCAACACCCTTTTAGGTCAGTCTCAGTCAGAGATCTAATCGTTCTCACTGACCGAACCCGTTGCTTGGTGTGAGCAACGAGGATGCGCCTTTACATTTGCTCCAAATCCTAATTTCAGTATTGTAATGTATTGCTTAAATGTATACTTTCTCATTCAATTCGACTATATTTTTTTATGACTGCCATCACAACCTCCTACTCCCACATACACAATCATACCTCCCCCACACACACAAACAAACACAAGGTGGAGTGTAATGAAGTGGTATGTTGTAAAAAATAAATAAATAAAACCACAAAGAAACAACAACAAGTAGAGGAGTTACGGTAAAATCTAATTGTTTTGATCTTGTGCTTCCTTTACTTTTCCCCCCCGTTCCTTTATTCTCTCACTCGACTATCAGTTAAATCCTTTCTTTCTCCAATATCCCTTATATCCCACTATATAAATACATTCTAACGTTATTTTGCACACTTTCATTCCCTTAGAAGAGAGTAAGACACGAACTGGAGTCACGTAAAATGGAATGATCACAAGACGCTCTATAGGTCCATTCATGGAAGGCATGCCATTACGGACGGGTTGTAACTAGTATGGAGACGTAACAAATTGACGCGGCGGGTCGTCTTATTTTGTTGACCAAGATTAGTAACTTAAAAAAAACAACAAAAAAAAAAACCTGTTTATTTGTTTGACATTTTGTAAAGACAAACTCATGTAGCATTAGGTACTCCTAATTTTTCTCAGATGAATAATCTGGAAACGCGGGGGGGGGGGGGGGGGGGGGCAGGTGTCACGGCCTCCATTGAAAAGTAAAGGCGGTAATGAAATGTTTCACTCTCAAACCCAAAGAGTGGTCTTAAATGTGTATTCATTTCTTTTTGCGCCAATGGCTTTCTCAGACTGATTTCCTAATGGAATGCAACCTAAATGGTTTTGTCAAGAAAAAGTAATAATGAAAGGGAGTAAAAAAAAAAGCACTGAGTGAAATCGTCTGATTGAAATTACTCGCGGGCCTTAAATTAAAACAAGTGGTTGACGGAGAAATGAAGAGGGGGTGAGTGGTTGTGTGTTTGTGGGGGGGGGGGCACAGGTTTGAAAAAAAAAGGAAGCAATTCATAAGTCATCTATAACGGAGAGAGTGGGGTAAGGGATGGCGTGGACGGAACGGAGTTTGAGGGGGAGAAGAGGTTGTGCCCCCTTACCCCAAGGGAGCGATGTGAGTAAGAGGAAAAAAAAGAGAAGATTGAACGTGGAGGTCAGGGAGAGGTTAAATCCTGTGATGCTCGGGGAATGACGGACAGAAGATGCCAGCGTGTGGGGCATGTCATGATGTTGAAGAATATCAGGATAATGACAATGTTATTGAACAACCAGGAGAGATTTATTTTTTAAATAAAAGCCACTGGTTCTCTGGAAACCAGTGTGTCTCTCATCTAGAGAACACGTCTTTATACAGACGTTATAAAGACATGTTTGCACCGACATTGTGACGTCATGTTTACACCGAGTTAAGGAAAAGCAATAAATGTATTTAAAATAAATTAATAGCATGATGAAAATCTTAAAAATAATACCATCCAAGATTTCACGGCAATACAACCATGTGTTATATAGAATTAATGGAGAATAAGCGCGAGTTCACACGATCAAATTTCGCGTCAAATTGTTGTATGAACGCACTATTTTGTGCGTGGTTTCTTTTTTTTGGGGGGGGGGGGGAATTTGATCAAATAGTAATTTGAAAGTTGTGACATGCACTTCATACACGAATTGCGTCAAGTGCTTGAAGGAAAATTTGATCGTGTGAACCGACCCTAAGCGTGAGTTCACACGATCAAATTTCGCGTCAAATTGTTGTATGAACGCACTATTTTGTGCGTGGTTTCTTTTTTGGGGGGGGGGGGGAATTTGATCAAATAGTAATTTGAAAGTTGTGACGAGGCTACATACACGAATTGCATCAAATGCTTGAATGAAAATTTGATTGTGTGAATCACCCTAAGTCATAGACTATATAGGATACAATTATTGTATCTCTCACTAAGGGTCGGTTCTCACGATCAAATGTTCATTCAAGTATTTGATGCAATTCGTGTATGAAGCCTTGTCACAGCTTTCAAATTAATATTTGATCTAATTCCCCCAAATAGAAACCACGCACAAAAAAGTGCGTTCATACAACAATTTGACGGAAAATTCGATCGTCTGAACTGACTCTTAGGGCGTTTGTTACCAATAAATCTGCGTTAAAGGTTTGCTCATCAAATACAATTACAGAAATCTCATCGACTCTCTTGAAAAACTGTCTCCTAATTATGCCTAATAATTTGGGGGAGATGCACCCGGCCATCACCAAAGGATGCAAACAAACACTACAGCACAAGTTGTCGAAGACGACAAATTATCGGGCATTATATTCAATGAGCCCGCTAGACAATTTTCATGAACCCGCTTTAGGATACCCATATTTGAGACCCCTCCTATCTCAATCCTACACAATTAAGTCCTGACCCCCCCCCCCCTGATGGTTACTAACGGACCACAATGTCCAGAAAGTTTCAATCATATCCGGTGCATATTTCTGCCACAACTCCCATTCCATTTATTTCCCAGTAGTCGTGTTACGTGCTTCGAAACACTGTTTGACCTTTCAACTTTGACTTCTACCCTCAATTAGAGAAACGCTTTCGTCACTTGCCGGTGAGGTTAATTAGTCCGTTATGCCCACATGGGTTTTGTGTTCGATTCTGTTATATTTCCCCCTATTTCTCGCGGACGCTAGAAAGTAAACGGGGAAATCAAAAATTAAATGGCATGTACATATAAAAAAATAGCTGGTAGACAGTGCGACTGGGTTTGTCTGGTTGATCGCAATGACATAATTACAATTTATTGATATTTTAATTATTTAGATCAGCGGTTCACAACATGTGGACCAAGACCCTTTTGGTGGTCGAATGACCCTTACACGGGGGTAGCCTAAGACCATCGGAAAACACATATCTATGAAGTAGCAACAAAATAACTGTATGGTTTAAGGGTCACCACAACATGAGGAACTTTATTAAAGGGTCGCGGCATTAGGAAAGTTGAGCCCCACTGATTTAGAGGAATCACTTGGGAGGGATACTGCAGACTATTGATACGTGCGCAAGCGGACAGTTTTCACAAACTGGAGAATTACGTTTCAACATTGCAAATGACATTTTATAATATAAAACAATATGAACTGAATGTAAAATTTAGCTTTTGTTTTAATTTCAATACAGGAAGTCTACTTCACATGTGCTGAGTTTTGACTGATGGAGTTTTCACCGTGTGACTGAGTTTCAACTGAGTTTTGACTGACATAGTTTTGACTGAGTGGCATAGTTTTGACTGAGTGACATAGTTTTGACTGAGTGACAGAGTTTTGACTGAGTGACTGAGTTTTGACTGAGGGACTGAGTTTTGACTGAGTTATTGAATTTTAAATGATTGAATGAGTTTTAATTTAGTGATTGAGTTTGACTGAGTGACTGAGTTTGGACTGAATTTTGACTGAGTTTTGACTGAGTTTTGACTGAGTGGCTGAGTTTTGACTGAGTTTTGACTGGATTTTGACCGAATGACTGAGTTTTGACTGATATACTGAGTTTTCACCAACAGAAGACATTCACTATAATAAATATCGTGGACTATGGGAGGTCGAAGCAAACTCTTTTGTTCAAACATGAACGAAATAATCCCGACTGTCTTTAATATTGTTTCGTTATCGCACACGACCTCATTTTTTTTGTGTCACACCTTTTCCTGACCTCTGACCCGGCTGCAAGCTGACCTTCCACCGTGAACCCTGGATATATCGTGTGTTAAACTTATTCATTTTTAGAACGTAGAAACTATAAACTTGAGCCCTCAGTCTGCCGCTGGAGTAGGACGATATCAGTCACCTGCACGTTGGCATGTGACGCATGGACGGCACACATCCGGCTGATAAGTTTAAAAAAAAAAAAAAAAAAAAAGAGGGTTTCCAAACTTTTTCTAAACCCTGCACCCCATACCCATTATAAGAGTGTTGGACTGAGATAAAGCTTTCTAGTAGATTAATGTGAGTCACACACAATTTGTGTGAGTAAAACAATATAGGTTCAGCTTTAATGACGCTTACACAGAATACAAGATGTAAACGTTGCGGGAAATGATGATGACGATGATTTACTAATTTTATGACGCTCAGTCCATGCTATTTTTAGCCTGCTCACAGCGGTCTGATGTCCTTTTAATCTACTTAAAGAAAAAATGTCTTTATATGTTTCTTAAATGTCTTTTTATCCTTTTTCAATTTCCCTCAATACCTTCATCCGAAACAAAACCAAAATCATATCAGTATTGTTAGTCTCATAGCCCTTGCCAATAGTTTGAATGAATCTCAAACCCTCACAAAAGTTTTAAAAAGAAAACACAATAATTTTAACATGTAAAGGAAAAAAAAAGCTATTGTGATTTCTTTATTGAATTTACAAAAAAGAATTGTAGAAATTTAGATTATTCAATTGTGATTTATGATATAAATTAAAATGTTAACGAGTAAATTGAATTTTAAAAAAAAAACAGGAAATAATAACGGAAAAGTCAATGGCTCGTCTGTTGTTATAATATCTTTTCCCCTCATCTCCTGAGAAAATAGAAACTTGTTGGATTCCAGGTGTAGGAAAACTCTGTGTTACATGCTTAATTAAGGCCACACGACAGCAGCAGAAATGAACATTTGAGGCTTGGCTGTTTCTTGAACATCAGATACGAGCATAAACACAGTAACTGTAATTGTTAGTTTAGTGCATCTGTACGCTTCTCGGTAAGTTAAAAAAAAAAAAAAGATGGATTTGATACATATTTAACCAGATAATTAGGGAGTTTTTACCCCCCCCCCCCCACTTTTCCTGTGGTGTACATTGACTAAATGCCACCAGAGCGAACTCCCAAAAGTGTGCCGCCCACCCCCCCCCCCGTTACAAAACATGATATAAAAATATTTTTTTTTATAAGTTCCGATCCTGGCGGCTGACATTTCGGACCCCACTTCTAGGTACGCTTCTGTAACCACATTATTTGCAACTTTCTGAATGGACAAAATCATCTTTTTAAATCGAAGGAACGGGGGTGGGGGGGGGGTGGGGATGAAATATTTATTTTTATGTCAACAAATCTGGTCAGGTTCTACTTCCCCCCCCCCCTCTCTCTCTCTCTCTATAATTGTTGTATTATTGAGGTATCACGGTCACACAGGGCAGCAGAATTTTAACAATGGAATGCTAGAAAAAGAGGCGTGTTGTATTTCTCAAGTGTTGCTTAAAACGATGTAACAACAAAAACAAGAACTCACTACAACAACAAAAAAAAAAAACGTTGCATAATATTGCACATCTTTACTATTCAAACCTTAAATGACTGACAGTGTCGACGCTAACAAGTGCTGATGTGGAAATCAGCTGATGTTTCCACAACGTCCATTTTTCACAGTCGATTTTTAAAGTGGACTCAGCGCATTTTGATATTACATTTTTGAAGCAGTGAACAGCGCTCCGCTGTGTGTGGCGCTATTTTGATAAGGGTGGGGTCAAAAGTTTACCCGGGCCTTGGGCTGTCTCGACCAGAAAATGGATCGGGCCTGGTGATGCAAAATGACGGTTACTATCGATTGATGTGGGGTGGGGGTGTGGAAGGGGGTTGAAGGGCAGTTATCTCTTAGGATTGTTGTAGTTTTTTGTGCGGTGGGGTATCGTGGGAGGGGGCTCAGTGTGTGTGTCGGGGGGAGGTTGAAGGGCAGTTATCTCTAAGGATTGTTGTAGTTTTTTGTGCGGTGGGGTATCGTTGGAGGGGGTGCTGTGTGTTTGTTTGTTGGGGAGGGGGTCTGAAATCATTGGGGCTGTTGTGTATCATAGGTGTGTGGTGAGAATGTCATTGTGGTGTGGGTGACATATCGGATGTTTTGGGTGGAAATAATAGTGTTGTGGGGATCAATGGGTGTGGGTGAAATATCATTTGTGTGTTTGTGTGGGGGGTATTACTGTTGTGCAGTTGAAGCATATCTGTGACTGAGGTGGAACAATTAGTGCGGTGGGGTTGCAGTATCATCTAGGTGAGCTAATTATAGTAGCACAGGCATACAAAATGTACACACACAGTCACAGACACTAAAAAAACAACCAAAAAAAAAACCATAATCTTTTAGGTGCCTTTGCCTTTAGCTTAACTAATTTTTTAATTACTTAGTTTACCGTGTCTGGTTGTGCGTAGTGTTTGTGTGCAGGTTAGTTTACCGTTTCTGGTTTTGCGTTGTGTTTTTGTGTAGGTTAGTTTACCGTGCCTGGTTGTGCGTAGTGTTTGTGTGCAAGTTAGTTTACCGTGTCTGGTTGTGCGTAGTGTTTGTGTGCAGGTTCTTTTGTGCCATAGTTCTGTTGGGCTAAGAGTCCTTAGGTACAAGTAGCCCATTCTCTGCAATAAGACGGTCATGTTTCTCCTTGGACTGTGGCGGTGGGAGTCAGAGCCATCGCGTGGGCCCTGCGACCCCATGACTCCCGGGGGGGGGGGGAGGGGTCTTGGGTATTTAAGTAAACCACATTTGAGATGGGGAAATATTTAAGCTTATCAACTTTGAAAACAGGGGGTCCTCAAGCGGCACACAATAGAAAAAGATGCAAAAGTGGGGGGGGGGGGGAGCGGTCCGCCGAAAGTCATGCGATGGCTCTGTTTGGGATAAGATGGTGACGTGAGATTCTCTTTTGTTTTGAGTTTGTCATCGTTAAATTCATATTTCTCATCAATTTTGTATAGAGTTGTGTGCCTTATTTCTGCTTATTTCCCCTTAATTTTACAACTCTTTGTCTCTATGCGCTATACGACACTATAATTATAACTTAACAAAATATTTAAAAAAAAACCCACACATTCTATATCAACCAACCGTTGCATATTCTCAATAAGAGTTACCACAGATAAGTAATCTAATCTCCCAGCCCCATACTGTACCGTGCCCACCCCACCACAAAACACCTGCGTTGTCCAATAAGCGCGGGGTAATCTTATCGTTGTTGACTTAAGTCCGCGAGAGGTCCCGAGCCTTAAGGTATTATATTTGACCAGTGTCCACTGACCGCCGTAAAACTGATTGCTCATTTCTTTTTTTTTTATCAAAGACGTATCAGAGAAATCAATGGGAAAATGTATAAATTTTTTTTCCTAACTTGGTTCTTAGCCCCAGCACTCGGAGGTCAGAGGTCACGACGTCGGAATGCCCTTAAGGTTTTCTGACTCCTGTTTCATTTAGCTTAAATATGTTAGAGAATAGTTGTGTTTTACTAACAATGGATGACAAAAAAATGCTCATGGAAGTGTTTTGACCTAAATTTATGACTGACAGTCCTGACTTAGCTAGGAGGTTGAGTGGGGAAGGGGGGAGGGTCAACGAAATGAAAAAGGAGAAGAAACGGTTATTTGTAAAACCCTATTTTTGTGCCAAATTTTAGTTAAGAATTTCCACTAGTGAAACAAGACTTGATAGATTAGCATAAAAAAAACACAAAATTTCTTTATCGCGAACACAGTCCTAGAGCAAATGCAATCAGTGATGAAGTCTTTACAAAGGAATATATGCAGTTTGAATTTATTTTATGAGAACTGCTCTATTGCATTCATCGTGGCGAACAGTTGAGCTCCAGCAGAGGCACCACTTTCGGGTGATATTTACTCCCACGGGGCGTCAGGTTGGCAACATGCGAACACTTGAGAGCAGTCCGAAATGGGCGTTCAGTAACATCGTCGTAAGTCCCCCCCCCTCCCCCCGCGCAGGGTCGCACAGCGGTGCGCACATCTTCCGACTAATGATGTGTAAGTTGCCTCTCGGTGAATTCCCGACGGAACACATTAAAACCATTTCACATCCCAGACACTTTCCTTTGACCACCTGGATCTCAGGATCCAGGCATTTCCCATGGCCCAAAATGGGGTAATACCGTATTTTACGGACCATATGACTCACTTTTTTCTTCCAAAAATTGCCTCCAAAATTCAGGCGCATCTTATACTCAAATTTAATAATAAATTAAATGTTGTTGTTTTTTTTAATTGCTTAAAAAATTAAGGTGCGTCCTTAAAATACGGTAAACACAATTTATTAACATTTGTTGAAAGAATTTTTTCTACTAACAACAGTGTACAATTATCCCTTAAGGCACAATTGCAATTATATTTTCCAACATTTCTTTGGTGCCCCACACATCGTCTTTAGTAGCGGCATGATAGTCATGGATTCTATTCATAAAAAAATGTTTTTAAAAAAAAATAGAGGGAAATTCTTTCTACGCCCTGAGGGATAAGCCCAACATATATCGATTTCACTTTTTTTTTTTAAAGACCAAAAGCATGTTTACTACTTTTTGCATAGTACTGAAATACTAGTGCACCGCAGTTTTTGTTTCGTTTCGTCGATTTTATATTTTAACAAATCTGTATACCGATTGAATATGAATTTTAAAACAACTTTTGTTTCTTATGCTGAAACTATTGTCTGTGGTTGTTAAAATAATATGTTGAAAGAAAGTAAGAGACAGAAAGAAAGGGAGAGAGAGAGAGAAAGAAAGAGAGAGAGACAGTCAGAGAGAGCTGCGTGAGAGAATAAAAGATAGCGAGAAATTGAGAGAGAGAAGGGGATATAGAGATGTAGAGAGAGAGAAATAGAGAGAGAAAAATAGAGAGAAGGAAACGAGAGAGATAAAGAGAAATAGAGAGAGAAGGAGAGAGAGAGAAGGAGAGAGAGATAGAAATAGAGAGAGAGAGAGTACAACTTTTTTGGTGAGTTGATTCAAATGGAGGAGAAGTCAAACATGACAGAGGAACTTTTATTATTTTCACAGTTTATTGAATCTTGATATAAAATGGTGCAATTCCAGTATAAAGTACACCACTGGTTGTGTTGCAATGAAAATGAATTATTAGATAATCACAGTTACACAGAGAAGTTTTCTTGAAGTAGTTTTTTTAAGCGATGTTTGAAAATAACCCACAACTGGATCGAACGATTGGTTCAATGACTCATAAAATTCGTTTGTTTTGTGAGGACTTTAAAAATTTGAACTTTCTTGTATGAAGTGAATGATTGAAGTTAGCGATCAAATTTATAAGCTCAAAAACATTGAACAATTTTGTTAAAATTCCAATTAACTGCATTAATTTAAAACTATATCCAACAATCATCAATCAACAATCATCAATCATCAAACAACAATCCTCAATCATCAAACATCAATCATTAATCAACAATCATCAATCAACAATCATCAATCAACAATTATCAATTAACAATCATCAATCAACAATCATCAATCATCAATCATCAATCAACAATCAACAATCATCAATCATCAATCAACAATCATCAATCATCGTTGCCACTGTTATAGGATCTGCTTGTGTGTGAATATTTGACTTGTAAATATTTCAATATTTATTTACAATAACTCTTTCGTTTCGTTACTAAGAGCGAGGAGTTACAAAAAAAAAACACCTAAAAAAAACCCACTTTTAATGTAAATGCTATTTTGTAACGAGACTATCTTATCGACGTCAATATACTTTGAATGACGTCATTGCGTGGACGAGACTAGGATGGCGCCTATAAAATGGTGTAGATTTAAATGTAAACGAGACGTACGTTTAAAACATTCATGCAGAATTTAATACAGCCAAGTTAAGAAGTTTAAGACATAACGGAAATTAATACGTGATTATGGATGCTGTTTTAAACAGGAGGACTCCAAAAAAATAACTACACGCTTGATAACAAACAAAAAAAATGTAATGTTATCAAGTGGTCTCATTTGACCTTTCCAATTGTTAGCGTTATATGTTGATTGTGCGCTCTGTGTTATTCGTTCATTGAATGGTCTACTAAATCCAAGAAACGTGTGTTAGAGGTCTCAGCACATTAATAACACATGATAAATATTACATCGTGCAGAATAGCTGTTGATCGTGTATATTCAAAGCTGTAAAGGAATTGCAACAAAACGTAAATTGGTTGAGCTTTGTAAAGAGAGATATAAAAAAAAAATCAATAATCAGATCAAGTTATTATAATAACAGTTACAAAATTGTCGATCTCCAGGGAGCAAGAGATAAATATAGAGAAAGAGGGAGGCAGAGCGTGATATGTGAAAGACAGATAGATATATATAGATATATAGAGAGATAGATATATATATAGATAGATAGATAGATAGATAGATAGATAGATAGATAGATAGATAGATAGATAGATAGATAGATAGATAGATAGATAGATAGATAGATAGATAGATAGATAGATAGATGGGTGGGTGGGTGGATGGATGGATGGATGGATGGATAGATGATAGATAGATAGATGGACATATATTTAGATTACGAGAGAGAGAGAGAGGGGTGTGTGTGAGAGAGATAGATAGATATAAAGAAATAGTGTAAGGACATTTTTTCTTCTTTTTTTTGAAATCGGAAACATCAAGTACCGTAATTCCCATAATAATGTTTGTCATTTTTTTCAATAAAATAGTTATATTGACAGTTTATATACATTGTTATCTGTGCAACATAGATAAGTCACTTTGTCGAGGAGAATGAACTAAATAATGAAATGATTAACTCAGTTATTAAAAAAACGATTCACTTAACAATCACATGATTAAACAGAACTATGAAACAATTAACGATCACCACCGACTAGCTCATTGTACACAATGCCGAAAGACCCAAGAGGAACAGCTGATATATTTGTCCAAGGCTCGTCCATGTCCCGTGTATCTCATGGTCGTGCTCCTACAGAATAAACAGTTGTATACTTTTCATGTATGCTTTATAAAAGGTATATTAACCACTTTGAAATGAAAACATATCTAAGAAAAGACAAATTCTCACTTGATTAGAAAAATTGGTGCTCCTGTTTGCGAGCCCTTTTGCCGAGCACCTTGACTACCACAAACAAATAGAACAATCCATGCGTTCTATTTGTGCATTGTGCCCATGACAATTTAAATAATTGAAAAATATAATTGAAATTTTCTAAGGTTTTTATTACTATATGTTTTCGGATAAATTCAATTTATGGGACGTTTTACCATGTGTTTTACCCCAAAACACTCATTACCTATTGCGAAAGCTTAATATCAGGTGTAAAAAGGTTACCTCGACACCTCAGGTGATTGGGTAGTTATATAAATTAATTTAGAGGTTCTAACATATATTTTTACCTGATCAGCCTTAGGACCTATAACTGCAATCGTGAGGTTCTTTTTACGTCATCTTTCTTGTCCGCACGGTCACTAAGTCAGACACAAGTGGAAACATTTTGTTGCATTTTAAACATACGTTTCATTTGGTTGGAATTTTGAATGTAACCATTGAAAAGGACAAGGGAAATAACTAATATAAAGAAGAGAGAACTGCCGTGATCTGGATTATTCCCCCTTTATTGAATTGAAAAGGTTTTAATTACTACATTCCGAATACCCGGTAAATATTGTCAAAAAAACTACACAAAACAAGCCAGAATTTTTCAATTAAATACCTAACATAGATCTGACCTTTGACGAAAATACATTGGTTTAAATATTTATAATGTGACTTCATTCTTACCTTTTCCGAATGTTTTCATTAGAGGATGTCTGCAGAGGAAATGTTAAAGAAATGGTGATGTAATGGTAATCAAACTTGTATAATGACTCACGTTAATTTAATTACATTTTATTTTAGTATAATATATTTTTTTTTAAATTTGTAATGATATTTTAATTAAGTTCTTATATGAGAGGAAGAGATGGGACCAAAAATAAAATATATCAGGGGCGTAGTTAGGGTAAGTGATTTTAAGCTAAATTCAGGGCTAACATTGGGAGGAAAATATACCACTTTATTTATATATTTCCTTTCTTTTCAAATAATGATTTTAAAAAAAAAACAATTCCAAAAAGGAATCGATGGCCATTTAGAATAAAATTTGGTTCACAGATGTAAATATTGCATTTATAACTCTTTCGTTAGGGGGGGGGGGGGGGGGGGCGCTTCCTACTTCTCTGACGAATACTCCTCCTTGATTTCAGGTCATTAATTAATTTAGAGAGTTTGGAATTTAATTTAATCATTGGGTCATAATTAAGAACTCAAGAATTCGCTGATATTATTCATAAAATTTATTTACCCCAGGATACAGCAAAACTGGTTCACCGAAGTCATCGGATCTTAAAACGGGGAAAAAAACTATTTGTAAATCTGAAACTTAGATGCATATATATATTTATTTATTTTTCAACTATATATACCACAAGCAGAAATAAATAACCTTTGCCTGCCTTAGCAGACCTCATACAATTTCAAGCTTCGTGTTTTTAAACAAGACTTCCGATAATGAACGAATTTTCCGATAATGAACGAAGTTTCCGATAATGAACGAAGTTTCCGATAATGAACGAAGTTTCCGATGATGAACGAAGTTTCCGATAATAAACGAGGTTTCCGATAATGAACGAAATTTCCGATAATGAAAGAAGTTTCAGTTAACGTTTCACACCATCCCGTGCACACTGGCTGGTGCGCATTATGTAACTGAGTAATAGCTACACTTTCTTCTAAACAATAAATGTAACGCGTAGTGACTTTTCATCTTTCTCATTAAGTAGACAAAATTGAATGTGAATTTATGGATGCGTGGAAGGTGGCACGCACCTTATCTAACCCAGCAGCAGCCACACCACAGAGTCGCTGCCCCCCCCTTTTCCCGCCCCCGCATACCCCCCCCTCCCCCCGCGTCTTTGTTTATGAAGTTAAATTAAGCTCTACAGTAAGTAAAATAAGTTTTAAAAAACACCACCTTACCCTGTCCAGGCAGATCCTATTTGAAGGAATATAAAATAATAAAAATTATTGATAAGCAGTCCAGCTGTATATTTAGAAATAAGCTAATCAACTTTTGATAAATACTTCAAAGTCGGCTTAACATGATTACTTATAAATTTATTTGAAGTTTAGTAAATCATAATGTCCCCCCCCCCCCCTTTTTTTTTTTCAGGACATTCACACAACCTCTTACCACATATTAAAATCAAATATGAACAAACAAACATTTGTCGCCATTAACAACATGTGAAGTAGAAGTAAAAAGTTGGCTTCAAACACATTATTCAGCAACTTCCTAATATGACCATATCATGACCTAGGATGATCATATCATGACCTAGTATGACCATATCATGACTTAGGAGTATCATATCATGACCTAGTATGACCATATCATGACTTAGGAGGATCATATCATGACTTAGTATGAGCATATCATGGCCTAGTATGACCATATCATGACCTCGTATGACCATATTATGTCCTAGTATAACCATATCTGACCTAGTATGACCAAATCATGAACTAGTATGAGCATATCATGACCTAGTATGACCACATCATGACCTCGTATGAGCATATCATGACCTAGTATTACCACATCATGAACTAGTATGACCACGTCATGACCTAGTATGAGCATATCATTGCATCAAATGACCATATCATGACCTAGTATGACCACATCATGACCTAGTATGAGCATATCATGACCTAGTATGAGCATATCATAACCTAGTATGACCATATCATGACCTAGTATGAGCATATCATGACCTAGTATGACCACATCATGACCTCGTATGAGCATATCATGACCTAGTATGACCACATCATGAACTAGTATGACCACGTCATGACCTAGTATGAGCATATCATTGCATCGAATGACCATATCATGACCTAGTATGACCACATCATGACCTAGTATGAGCATATCATGACCTAGTATGACCATATCATGACCTAGAATGACCACATCATGACCTAGTATGACCACACCATGACCTCGTATGACCATATCATGACCTACTATGACCATATCATGACCTAGTATGACCATATCATATCTTGCCGTGAAAGTATCATGCACTGCACTGAACAATGCTGACCCTTGAAACATTCACTGTTCTTTTGCAATCATTCAATATTTTTTATTTGTATACCTTTTTTACATTATACAGTTTTAGTTTTCACGGGTGCCTCACCAACCAAAAAAGATATAAAATCACACACGCGCGCACACACACACACACACACACACACCCACGCTATCTCTCTCACTCTCCCTCTCTCTCTCCCTCTCACACACTTTTATTTCTTCCGCGAAATGAAAAAAAATAATAATAACGGGGGGACAGTACACTTGGGGGAAACCTTATTTGATTGATCACGTTAGCCTTATATTTAGGGGACACTCACCGCCCCTCCCCCACCCACCAAACAAATCAGGTCTATCAGGCGTGAAAAATGGTGCAAGCGAAACAGCAATGTGAGTAACAATGTGCGTAACAATGTGCGTATTCAATATACGAGATTCAGGCGAGGGATGTATTGTGCATTTCGTTTGAGCAAAGGGGAGTTAATGGTGGGTGGGGTAGGTTATGGGTAATGGTGGGTATTGTGGGTAGGTGTAGTGGTTTGTGTCGTGTGCTGGGGTGATGGTTGGTTTAGTGTGGGGTGATGGTTGGTTTTGTGTGGTGTGTGGGGTGATGGTTGCTTTTGTGTGGTGTGTGGGGTGACGGTTGGTTTTGTGTGGTGTGTGGGGTGACGGTTGCTTTTGTGTGGTGTGTGGGGTTGGTTTGGGATAAAGGTGGATATTTTCGGTTGGGGTAATGGTTGGTGTGTTGGGGTAATGGTGGGTATTGTGGTTGGGTAATGGTGGGGTTTTGTAGTTTGGCGCGACGGTCGATGTAGTGGTGGAAAAAAAATGACAGTGGTCGTTCATGGTAAAGGTAGTTTTGGGCACATGCTCATTGGGTTGGAAAGGAGGGGGGGGGGCGGTTTTGTTAAAGAATGCTGTTCATAGTGCTACCTCATTGACAAGTCTACCATTGAATTCATCTCTTAACATCCGCGGATTCAGGCTTACTTCGAGCTACGGTATTGACAAAGTCAAGATGAAAATGTGACTTCTTATTGAAAGTGCAAAATCAACTCTCCATTCGTTTTCTCAATAACAATGAAGCCTTATAGACACGTCCTTGATTAAACTTATGAAAACAAACAAGGGGAAGTTACCGTTGCCTAACGTGCTGAGTTTATCTCCCATTGTTGATCGGCGACGTCACAGGTTGGTGCAGCTGAGGGAATGAGAAAAGAAAAAGTGAATACATTCATTAACACATCTGGTTAGAGAGTAAATGGGTTGATGACGTCATTTTTAGTCCAGGGCTGGTGATTCGATAGCCACGTCTTTACCCACAACGTCAAAAGGGGGGGGGGGTGGTGGTTTGGGGGGGGGGGATACATTCTTGTGGAAAATAAATAAATAATAGATTCATCTTTAAATTTCAGTGCAGTTATACCACAACAACTACAAAGTGTTTGGCGAGTGGGGAGTTGGGCGAAGAGGGAGGGGTGGGGTATGAGGATGTACCGACGGCTGAGCTAATCCATACGCAGCCATAATATCCAGAATGTGTGTCAGCTGTAGGAAGGTATATTTATAGCTGCCACGGTGAGTTGGTTTTTATATGTAAACATCCTTGACCAAATTTTATCGGAAACTGTATCGTTTGTCAGCTACTAAAAAATAGAGTATGTCATTTTGGCTGTAATTGAACCAAAACGCACAACTGTTAACGGAAATTAGTACAAAACCGTTCAAAACTTATTTGTACGATGGAATGTTGTTATAACAGAAGTTTGTTCGACGTGAAATTTATTTAACAGAGATTTAATTATTATTATTATTTTTTTTTTTTTAACATGAGGTGCGAGCGTAAAAATTGGGGAACAATTAAACTAAAGAAGAAAAAAAAACCACCACCAACAACAACAACAACAACAACAACCACAGACATAATTTGTGTGAATGTTGCATGTCGTTTCAATGTTAAAACGTCATTTCCATAATAATCGTGGGATTAGCTTGACAGGGAAGCAATCCGAACGACAGCGGGAGGCTACTACTGATAAAAATGAATAAATAATTAAAATACAACCGCTGATGCTTAAAATATCTGGTTCATTTCAAGACATTCAATGTATTAAAAACTTCTTAAATAAATAAAAAAAAAAAAAAACAACAAACAAACAAACAACAACACACAATTTAAATCTTACATTTATAGAATAGATTTTTCTTATAATAAAAATAAAGTTATTTAACTAACATGAAAACAAATAACATAATATAATAAGTAAATTCGGTACACATACACTAAATGTCATAAATAACATTTATTAAATAACAAAAACAAAAAAAACAAAAAAAAAACATTTTAAAATCATTAAAGGTAAAAATAAATGGAAAATTAAAAAAAAATATTTTTGTTTTAATAATAATTGATTGAAAGTGTAAACATCTTAAGAAACTTACCTTCAAATTTCGAATAAGACCGCTCCAGTCAAGGGCCGAGTATTGATTTGACAATATGTTGACTTGAAATGTGCATTTAAGTTTAAGTAAGGTCATTAAAATAGAAGACGGACGCTAGTGAGAGTTTGTATCAGGCTCAGGCTAGTAACAACGCCGCACAGCAGAGGACTGCTATAAATATATATTGGAAATGGAAATTCCCGTTTAAATTTTGATAGTTGAAATAAAAAAAAAATTCCCTCTTTTGGCGCGTTCGCTTGACTTTGTTTGACGTCTGTTGTATTTAAAAAAATTCAGAATTTTATTTAGATGTTTTACTTCGCAAAATATATCAATTGGTTTACGTAGCCCACACGAAGGTCGTATTTTGATTGTGTTTCCCGTCATAACAACAAAATGGTCGAGGGCCCACGCATGCATTCTTTAGGGTTTTTGTAAGAATTGTTCGTTTGGTTATTGCTTTGTAGGGCTCGTGGCTCATCTTGGGGTCATATGTAATATAAGAAAGGGACCCACTGAGACCAAACTGCATTTTATAATCAACAGATTATGAGTGTGGTGTGTGTGTGTCTCTGAATTTGAGTGGGTGTGCATGTGTTTATGTGTGTGTTTGAATTTGAGTGAGTGTGTGCGCATTTGAATTTGAGTGAGTGTATGTGTGGATGTGTGTGAATTTGAGTGAGTGGTGTGGGCGTGTGTGTGTATGTGTGTGTATGTTTGAATTTCAGTGTGTGTGTGTATCAATCCAAGTAGCCGAAGGACTGTTTCTTTCTAGATACTAGATGTCAATGGGCGCATATTTCAAAACAGAACATTTGCGCACCAATAGATCTGGATACTAAATGTCGATGGGAGCATACTTCACAACAGAACATTTTGCGCTCCAATGGATCTAGATACCAGATGTCGATGGGAGCATACTTCACAACAGAACATTTTGCGCTCCAATGGATCTAGATACCAGATGTCGATGGGCGCATTCTTCACAACAGAAAATTTGCGCACCAATGGATGCCAGGTTGTGTATTGAGCCACAGGTTTGAAATGTTTTTCTGCGTTCCTATGTTGTTGTTGCTTATTTCAGTTGAATTATGAAGTGAAAAGGTGAGACATCAAATTTTGCCTGCCAAGTAAAATTAAAACTTTGCATGTGGATGGTAGGGGGGTGGGGTGAGTGGGTGGGGATGGAAGGGGGGTGGGATAAGAAATTATATAAATATTATTAACTTTTTAAAACATTACTCAGACGCACTTGTTTCTCTTCACGTCCGCGAATGAACATATTTCTTTTATTATTTGTGTGTCGTCAGAACGACTGACTTCTTTAAAGTGATCTTCAACTATCGAGGAAAGAAAAAAAAATGTGAGAAGTTTAAAAAAAAAATAATGTTTATCCATCCTTTTGTAGTTTGATTTACTTATTACTATTAAGTCATTCTTATACTAAGTATACAAAAAAAAAATGTTTCCAATTTAAAACAAAGGAGGTTGAAGATTAACCCCTGTTCAACGCTCCTGGGAAACATATGATGATTGTCTGATGATTCCGTATTGATTTTAAGAAAAATATAATAAAAACCATTTCAAATTTTCCCTGTTTTTGATATGTTTTATTTCATTATTGTGTTTTTTTCTTTTTCTTTGCTTTTGACGAACACTTTAAAATCTAAAAATACATTGATTTAAAACACAAGAGAGAACATAATCTTCCAATTTGATACGATTCACAGTTCGATCGAAGTAATGAGAAAAGTTAAGCGTCCACACAATTTTTTTTTCTATTTCGTTTTAAAAGTTGATGAGATGACGGAGATGACAACAGCAAAGAAACCTTTCTTATAAAGGGCAAAGTATGAAATAACATGAAGGGAATCGGAGTTTTTGTAACACAAAATAAACAGCAGGGTCCAAAACATTTTAAGATTTAAACATCTTTCAAAAGTAGTGGTTTTTTAAAAATGGTATGTATTGCACCAGTAAGAATCAATATTATTTATATTTTCTATCTTGATTCTTGGTGTCATAGGTGCATTTAGCAAAGCCGTTCCTAGGTCCAGTCGACTGCTGTGTTACAGCTGAAGTCAAAGAGATTCTTGGTGCCATAGGTGCATTTAGCAAAACCTTTCCTAGGTCCAGTCGACTGCTGTGTTACAGCTGAAGTCAAAGAGATTCTTGGTGTCATACGTGCATTTAGCAAAACCTTTCCTAGGTCCAGTCGACTGCTGTGCTGCAGCTGAAGTCAAAGAGATTTGTTTATGCCACTGAATGTCCTCTCATAAAGATAAAGGCTTTGGTTTACAGCCAAAACATTGCCAGCGTCTCCACGACAGGAAATTGTCTACCTGATATTGCTATCCTTTTGCTTGTTTGTTTTTAGATAACTTTTGGAATCAAGTGCTGAAGTCGATCTGGTCAATGTGTGTGGAAACAGTGGATTAAAGTAAATGATTTAGACCAGTAAGCACAACATTTAGTAATGGCCGTGCCTGGTCACATTTGCTGAGATGACCACAGAGTGGGCCCGGGCGCATTTGCTGAGATGACCACAGAGTGTGTCCACGCTGTGCCATAACTTTCTATTCAAACCATTTGAAATCCTTCCATAATGCGCAATTCAAAAGCGCTGCTAAATGATTACAACTGGCAGACATAAGAGAAAAGCTGCTAAGAGTAATCTTGAACAACAGGGAGGTAAAATGATGGCAATATCTGACAATAAGTTCAAACTTGTTGAGTGTGGTCCTACGCTACGGGTTTCCATACCTGAACAGATGGCGTGTGGCGTGTGTGTGTGTGGCGTGTGTTTGTGTGCGTGTGTGTGTGGCGTTTGTGTGTGGCGTGTGTTTGTAGCGTGTGTGTGTGTGTGGCGTGTGTGTGTGTGTGGCGTGTGTGTGTGTGGCGTGTGTGTGTGTGGCGTGTGTGTGTGGCGTATGTGTGTGGCGTGTGTGTGTGGCGCGTGTTTGTGGCGTGTGTGTGTGTGGCGTGTGATGCCCGCACTATTTTGCGCTGCCATCATAGACGTGCAGGACGATGTCTAACGTTAGGACACGACAACAGCGTTACCACAACAGCTTTATTACATCAGCTTTACTACAACAGCTTTACTACAACAGCTTTACTACGACATATTTATATTAGATCTCAGTTTAATGTATGTAAAACGTCTTTTTTTAAAGCTCTTGATTCGTCTTTAAGTCCGATCCCTTTGTGTGTTATTGCATAACTTTGCCCAAGTCATGGCACACGGGAGTAGACAAAAATTCGAGACAAAGTGTGAAGCACATGATCCATTATAAACTACCTGCCAAAGCTTTCTATGGATTTCACACTACGCCAATATCAGATCCCTTCTCTTTTCTGTTTCTTGAATACAAACAGTACAAACGTGAAATTAACAGGGTAAATAGCTCAACATATTTATTTTTTAAAAAGATAAGCTCATTTACTTCCCTTTGCCCGCGGACTTTTTCTTTTTTTTTTTTTAAACAGATTAAAAGGTCAAAAGATTAAATTTAATAATAATAATAATACTTAAAAAACGATGAAATCAAAATAGAAAAGCCCCCCCCCCCCCCCCCCCCCGAAAACTGTCTCAATATTTTTGAATTATTCAAGATTAAACGTTATGATGTTATAACAAAAAAGGCTCAACTATTTCGAGTCAACACTGAGGCGCATCAGCCTCACCCAGGCCACATACACTACTTTCACCTTGTCTGTCATACATTCTTATTGTCTTCCTAAAGTCCACCACGACCCATATCACTTCAATATTAGCGATAAGCCCCCCCCCCCCCATACACACACACTTATTTTTCCTCCTTGACTGTTCTGAGGCAACAAAGAGATTATTTAGCTAAATACTTCGTTAAAAAAAAAAAACCCAAAAAAAAACCAACATTGCACAATGATTTAGTATTTGGTTTAATTGGCTTCGGGTCACTGCTGCACTCTTTGCGCCTCTTCCGTTAAAATAAGTGAAAAGAAATGAACTACGTCATAACTGAACCATGGGTCATCATTGACACACTAGTTATTAATGACACACCAGCCATCAATCACTCATGTGTCATAGATGAAGCACCCGTTATTAATAATACAGCTGTCATAAATAATACAGCTGCATGATTTAAACACTATGTAGTGCCAGATGTAAGGTCATCTCACTTTAAAGAGGTAACACGAGCGAGCATTTGGGAGAGAGAGTATCATGATATTCCCTCTTTATGATAATGGTTAATTTCTTTAATAAATATTATTGCGCTATTTCATATGCAAAAAAAAAATTAGAGGTTAATTTGTTTCCCCAATGCACAAATATCATTTAAATACAATTATAAATAAATACAGTCTGGGTAAGGAACACCCCTAAACTCCACCCCCGTCCACACACACACACACACACACAATTATGCACCGTTAAGTTACAGTTAATTGTTACAGTGGGTTCAGCCCTGCTTACACCCTTCCGGCAGACGGGAGAAATTAAAACGTGTAACATTTGTTTCTAGACGTTAATTGTTTGTTTGTTTCTAGATTGAGCGGAAATCCCCCATTCAAAAGATTTCCTGAGCGATGTTACAAAGGTAAACAGCTCTGGGATAAGTTCAACTGGCTGGGGGCTACCTCAAACACGTAGCTCGTGTAACACACGGGTAGAGCTGCTTAATCTACGATAATAATTCCAGATGCACCGACTCTGAGAATTCTTTTGCTCACATGTACCTGGTTACTTTTTACAATCTCATTAAGCCTATATAGGATATGTGTCCTCATCTGGTATTTCAGCACACATTGTTTTATCAATTACTCCCACAGTTCCGAGTTTATTATCACTGCCAAGTATGAAGGTGGGGTTATAATGTAAACTCAATGACGTACAAGCGTGTTCTTTCGTGTGCATTTGGCGCGTAAGTGATCAAATGTGTGACGGGAGAAGCGGCGAAGGAGAGCGCAGCGTTGTACGCAATTGGAGATGTTGGACAAGATCAATTCGGGAATTTTATTTTAAATTTAAATATTATAAATGCACCGTTCGAACATCATGAACGTCTCTAAGTGAATAGACATCGTGTGGTGAGATATTTGCTTTATCTCTTGGTATGGTGTAACTGTGGAGGATTCCATATAGACGGAGCCCATGCTCCCCTATCCCACAAGGAATGCACTTTGAAAAGGAAATTGTGTAGATGAGCTATGGTAACTATCTCGAAGATGAATTAGGGCTATTAAATGTTAGCATTCAACTCCACCTCAACCAACCAACTCCACCTCACCAACTAACTCCACCTCACCAACCAACTCCACCTCACCAACTAACTCCACCTCAACCAACAAACACCACCTCACCAACTAACTCCACCTCACCAACCAACTCCTCCTCATCAACCAACTCCACCTCAACCAACCAACTCCACCTCACCAACTAACTCCACCTCAACCAACCAACTCCACCTCACCAACCAACTCCACCTCACCAACCAACTCCACCTCACCAACTAACTCCACCTCACCAACCAACTCCACCTCACCAACCAACTCCACCTCAACCAACCAACTCCACCTCACCAACTAACTCCACCTCAACCAACCAACTCCACCTCACCAACCAACTCCACCTCACCAACCAACTCCTCCTCACCAACCAACTCCACCTCACCAACTAACTCCACCTCACCAACCAACTCCACCTCAACCAACCAACTCCACCTCAACCAACCAACTCCACCTCACCAACTAACTCCACCTCGCCAACCAACTCCACCTCAACCAACCAACTCCACCTCACCAACCAACTCCACCTCACCAACCAACTCCACCTCACCAACCAACTCCACCTCACCAACCAACTACACCTCACCAACCAACTAAACCTCACCAACCAACTCCACCTCACCAACCAACTACACCTCACCAACCAACTTCACCTCACCAACCAACTCCACCTCACCAACAAACTCCACCTCACCAACCAACTCCACCTCAACCAACCAACTCCACCTCACCAACCAACTCCACCTCACCAAACCAACTCCACCTCACCAACCAACTCCACCTCACTAACCAACTACACCTCACCAACCAACTTCACCTCACCAACCAACTCCACCTCACCAACCAACTCCACCTCACCAACCAACTCCACCTCACCAACCAACTCCACCTCACCAAACCAATTCCACCTCACCAACCAACTCCACCTCACCAACCAACTCCACCTCACCAACCAACTCCACCTCACCAACCAACTCCACCTCACCAAACCAACTCCACCTCACCAACCAACTCCACCTCACTAACCAACTACACCTCACCAACCAACTTCACCTCACCAACCAACTCCACCTCACCAACCAACTCCACCTCACCAACCAACTCCACCTCACCAACTAACTCCACCTCACTAACCAACTCCACCTCACCAAACCAACTCCACCTCACCAACCAACTCCACCTCACCAACCAACTCCACCTCACCAACCAACTCCACCTCACCAACCAACTCCACCTCACCAACCAACTCCACCTCACCAACCAACTCACCTAACCGACCAACTCCACCTCACCGACCAACTCCACCTCACCAACCAACTCCACCTCACCATCCAACTCCACCTCACCAACCAACTCCACCTCACCAACCAACTCCACCTCACCAAACCAACTCCACCTCACCAACCAACTCCACCTCACCAAACCAACTCCACCTCACCAACCAACTCCACCTCACCAACCAACTCCACCTCACCAACCAACTCCACCTCACCAACCAACTCCACCTCACCAACCAACTCCACCTCACCAACCAACTCCACCTCACCAACCAACTCCACCTCACCAACCAACTCCACCTCACCAACCAACTCCACCTCACCAACCAACTCCACATCACCAACCAACGCCCCCCTTACCCCAGCCCACCATTGCCCATTTTAAATTCTGTATATTTCGTTTCTGCCTTTGTTTGTGGCCGGCGGGCAACATTTTCGATGGCTAATTGACCCACTACCCTTCAACTTATCAAGCTGAAACTTGGCACACAGACTCGTTGCCGATGACAACACATTCTTAAAAATTTCGCAAGTGCGTTTGGTGCAAAACATTTTTAAAAAAAATATTTTTCTGACAGAGTCGATGAAATAAATCTGCGGTGTTAAAGCGGGCAGGTCATTAGAATATTAATATAGTTCATAGTAGTGAGAGAACGGACGTTTGCTAGCCCTGGGGAAAGGGTGGGGCACTTATTGGGATTCTTATAAAGTGCGTTACTTGTATGTATGTTTCTTCAAATTTTTAGCCACCCAACCTCCATTGCTCGATACTAAATTTCATAAAGGATTTATACGAAGAATGCTGTTTTTAAAAAGTTTAGCAATTTAGTTTATGTGATTATCCGATATACCGTTGGATGCAACTTGTGGTGCTGTTGTATGCTTGACCAAGCAAATGAATAAAACCAAATTATTACAAATTTTTTAAAAAATGCAGGTTACATCGACAGTATCTTTATTATTATTATTATTATTATTATTATTAGATGTCTTATATAGCGCCGCAACCCAGACTAGGGATGGGCTCACGGCGCTGTACATAAAGTATCAAAAGATCGTCATGTTAACATAAAATACATGTATGTAATAAAGAACAGCTGTGTAACAACAACAACAAAAACAAATGTATATTCACCCCGCCCACACCAGAACTTTTACATGTCAAGCCATGGACAGCAGCCTTTAGGGGTGTGGGATCTGTCCGGTTAGTAGAGTTTAAAGAGATGTATTTTGAGTGCAGTTTTGAAGGCCTGGGAGATTGGTATACTGTGGATATGTAGTGAGAGAGAAATCTTTACTCCTGGGGTCTAAAAAAATATCAACAAAATTCAGCCAACAAATTAAAATAATTTAAAATGTAAAAAAAAATATTTAAACATTTAGTAAATTATTCTTTGTATACATTTGCGTATAGTTTTATCTAACGAAATGAATATAATGACATATTGTTTAAAAATACAGTTATATACATAGTTTTACATGATACAGTTGTATATATCGTTGCGTATAGTTACAAGCAGTTCCATACAGATACACACAAGTTATTGCATGATACTCTGCAAGATGTGCAATCAATTCTGCCTGCTATATTTAATGACGGGAACAGAAGGGTAGGCTGGGGGGGGGGGGGGGGGCAATAATTACTCTTAACATAAAACGCACGTTAATTAAGGTGATTAAAGTCTACAGGTGATTGGGTGGAGGGGGGCAATGGTGTTGGTGGGGGGGGGGGTTGGGGGCTAGAAGATGGTATTTCTATTGTTGTTCTGTTTCTCGTTTGTTATTTTCGTTTTCTTGCGTTTCAAGCGAACATTTGAAGTTGAGAATTTGATTTAACAAAAGTTAAAAACTAAGAGCTTTTTTAAGTGGAACAAAATGTTCAGGGGCAGAAGCAAGGTAACAAAGTTTCCCCGTTGAACACATACAGTGTGAGGAAGTGTGAAATATGCAAGTATCATCTCCCGTACTCTTGGAAAAAATGAACTTCCTAAGTGTAGATATGGGGAGCAACAGTTGATTTCAATTTTTAGAGTATTGGCAGATTGCAATTCGTTGACGAGGACATTTTGTCTTTACAGTAGGGCTTTCTTCTGTGAAATCGTCTTCTGGGGAACAAAGAAATTTACTCTTTCTATTTTAAGGGTAAACTATAAAACACAGTTATAACTAAATACATGTTGTCAATTTTTAAATATTGCATTAAACCTCCTTACACTCCCTCCCCCCCCCCCCCCCCCCCCCCCCGCTTTTTTTTTTACGGTCTCATTCATATCAGATAACAGAGAAGATGAAAACTAAGGTAGAGTGCGAGGTCCTTAATGTTTGTTAGCAAGTTGGTCGCTAGTTTTGTTAGCAAGTTGGTCACCAATCTTTGTTAGCAAGTTGGTCACTGGTGTTTGTTAGCAAGTTGGTCACTAATGTTTGTTAGCAAGTTGGTCACTAGTGTTTGTTAGCAAGTTGGTCACTAATGTTTGTTAGCAAGTTGGTCACTAGTGTTTGTTAGCAAGTTGGTCACTAATGTTTGTTAGCAAGTTGGTCACTAGTGTTTGTTAGCAAGTTGGTCACTAATGTTTGTTAGCAAGTTGGTCACTAGTGTTTGTTAGCAAGTTGGTCACTAATGTTTGTTAGCAAGTTGGTCACTAGTGTTTGTTAGCAAGTTGGTCACTAATGTTTGTTAGCAAGTTGGTCACTAATGTTTGTTAGCAAGTTGGTCACTAATGTTTGTTAGCAAGTTGGTCACTAATGTTTGTTAGCAAGTTGGTCACTAATGTTTGTTAGCAAGTTGATCACTAGTTTTGTTAGCAAGTTGGTCACTAATCTTTGTTAGCAAGTTGGTCACTAGTGTTTGTAAGCAAGTTAATCACTAATGTTTGTTAGCAAGTTGGGTCACGAATGTTTGTCAGCAAGTTAGGTCACTAATGTTTGTCAGCAAGTTGGTCACTAATGTTTGTTAGCAAGTTGGTCACTAATGTTTGTCAGCAAGTTAATCACTAATGTTTGTTAGCAAGTTGGTCACTAATGTTTGTCAGCAAGTTGGGTCACTAATGTTTGTTAGCAAGTTGGGTCACGAATGTTTGTTAGCAAGTTGGGTCACTAATGTTTGTTAGCAAGTTGGGTCACGAATGTTTGTTAGCAAGTTGGGTCACTAATGTTTGTTAGCAAGTTGGTCACTAATCTTTGTTAGCAAGTTGGTCACTGGTGTTTATTAGCAAGTTGGTCACTAATGTTTGTTAGCAAGTTGGTCACTAATCTTTGTTAGCAAGTTGGTCACTAGTGTTTGTAAGCAAGTTAATCACTAATGTTTGTTAGCAAGTTGGGTCACGAATGTTTGTCAGCAAGTTAGGTCACTAATGTTTGTCAGCAAGTTGGTCACTAATGTTTGTTAGCAAGTTGGTCACTAATGTTTGTCAGCAAGTTGGGTCACTAATGTTTGTTAGCAAGTTGGGTCACGAATGTTTGTCAGCAAACTGTTTACTAGTGTTTGTAAGCACGTTTGGTCGCTAATTTTTGTCAGCAAGTTGGGTCACTAATGTTTGTCAGCAAGTTGGGTCACTTTGTTTGTTAGCACGTGAAGTTTCCTTTCGTGCTAAGGAATTTGATCATGTAGTTTAAAGGAATTAATTTTGACTTACTTGAGTAGTCAACTACTTACATTAAAAAAATTCTATAAAAGATATTAATTAGGTTTTAAACATTTAAAACACTATTGTTGTCCTAACCTCATGTTCAAGCTGGCACGCGCTCATTAAAAAGACCGATGGGTCAATCTTTTCATTGTCAACTCCAAACATAATTCTATTTCTATTCTAAGCTCCATCTCAGAATATTACACGCTTAGTGATGTCACAATTTCCATACTGCTAAATAAACCGATGGATTGACCAACGTTTCCCAAAGTCAGCTACCGTACAAAACATTACATTGACTCGGTGGACCAACGTTTCCCAAAGTCAAGTACAAAACATTACAATGACTCCATAGACCAACGTTTCCCAAAGTCAAGTACAAAACATTACAATGACTCCATAGACCAACGTTTCCCAAAGTCAAGTACAAAACATTACAATGACTCCATAGACCAACGTTTCCCAAAGTCAAGTACAAAACATTACATTGACTCCATGGACCAACGTTTCCCAAAGTCAAGTACAAAACATTACATTGACTCCATAGACCAACGTTTCCCAAAGTCAAGTACAAAACATTACAATGACTCCATGGACCAACGTTTCCCAAAGTCAAGTACAAAACATTACATTGACTCCATAGACCAACGTTTCCCAAAGTCAAGTACAAAACATTACATTGACTCCATAGACCAACGTTTCCCAAAGTCAAGTACAAAACATTACAATGACTCCATAGACCAACGTTTCCCAAAGTCAAGTACAAAACATTACATTGACTCCATGGACCAACGTTTCCCAAAGTCAAGTACAAAACATTACATTGACTCCCTTGACCAACGTTTCCCAAAGTCAAGTACAAAACATTACATTGAATCCATCTAATGAATTTTTTTACTACAAACGTTAATTTCTATAACTGAGAGTGTGTTTTGAACGAGAGCTTGTTGACTTACTTGGGAGCGTGTTTCCTCTCTACGATGCAGCCGCTGTCGACGAACTGCACCATCATCTCCAGGGCCGCTTCCGGCTGATCGTGCGGCGTCTGGTGGCCCGCCCCCTTCACCACCACCCGGCACAGCTTCCCGGTCTTCGAGTAGAAGCCGCGCAGCTTGCCGTCCTCCGACCACCACGCCGACCGCCGCGTGGCGTTGTACTCGCCCTGCAGCGACCACGGGGTCGTCATGAGGGCGGCCTCCACCATGGCGGAGCTCACGATGACGTCGTAGTCGCCGGAGTGGAGCAGGACCTTGTACCTGTCCATCAGCTCGGCGAGGCTGGGCTTCTGGCTGACGAACACCTCGGCGCCGAACCTCTCCATCAGGTCACTGTTGAACACGATGAAACCCCTCGCCCCCACGTGGACCGCCTCCCGCAAGTTCCGTGAGCTCATCATCTCCGACACGATCCAGTACCCGTTTTGCCTTGGCTCCACGTAGTTGTCCGGATTGTTCAACCCGACCATCGGAAGCAGGACCCCGATTATTTCAGACATGTCGGTAACGTTCAGCTCGCCATTCTTGATCTCGCGGATGAGCTCCGAGATGTCTCGCTTGTAGTGCATCATCTGGCCGAAGCTAATGCTCCCCATGCTGTAGAGGTAATCGAAGTAAGCCTTACTTTGGACGGGCGGGTCGAAGAAGGCGCCCCCGAGGTGTATCCCCGCCAAAGGGATGTCGCTCTTCCGATCCCGGATCAGACGGTCGATGTGGTGCGCGAAGCTGGGCACGTATTTCCCGGCGTAGGATTGCCCGCCGATGTAGAGGGGCCGCGCCTTGTATTCGGGAAACATCTCGTAGAACTGCTCGATGAAGGAATAGAGATCTTTTGTCACGCCATCCATTGTGACTCGCTCACCATCCGGTCTGTTCTCAGTGAAGCTGTAGCCGACCTCCACCGGGTTGTCTATATATAGCATCGAAAACGGCCCCGCCCACGAGTGTTCCCGAAGGGCCATGTCTACACGAGATGCATTGGCGGAGGCTTGCAAAGGGCCGTTCTCCCACAGGAGCCCAAACATCGAGGAGACCCCGGGCCCTCCATTCAGCCAGATCGTCAGCGGGCCCCCTGTCCTTTGCGACGACGGAAAGAACCAGAAGAACAAGTGGTTCCCAAACGTTTTGTCCACAGTGATGAACCCCGAGTAGCTCTCAAGCTGTGAAAACTTGGGTAGGTGTACCCTGCTGTCTTTCCGCGCATCCTGTATCAGGCCCTTCTCCAGATACGGAGATAGAAACAAGGGGAGACTAATCTTGGCACTCTGCACAAGCGGAACGATTCCCAGAAGCCCAATTATCCAAGTGTTCCGATAAAGCACCATTTTCGTGATGTTCCAAATGAATGTGACTAAACTTTGTCCTGTAAGTTATAACAAATTTGAAGCTTTAAATCAAGTAAAAAAAAAAAGGCATCTCGTAAAACAAATTTAATATGTTATTAACCACTAGCATGGAATAACAGAACATGGTATCTTGAAGCTTGAATGAAGAAACAGGACGAACAGACAAGAATTTTTCGGCTCAGAGCCTTCCTCTGCAGACAGGACACATGAAAATACGACTAGATATATAGTATAGTTTAAAACTTGAATGATACGAGGAAGGCTTTTAGTCGAAACGTTCTTGTTAAAACATTTTGTGTGCCACCAATTCAAAGACATTAAAGGTGATCCGCGGCGCAAACGCTGTATACCATCAATACAGCTAAGCGTTGGTGGATATATGGATACAGGGCCGACCCTAACAATTGCGGGGCCCTATGCAAAACGGACTGCGCGGGGCCCATTCTGGGTAGAGGATAAGGATATTAAGTGAAAATTAAGATTTTGTGTTAGAAAATAAATTCGGGGCGGGGCCTATGAATGTGCGGGGCCCATTGCGGCCGCATAGGTTGCAATGGCCTAAGGCCGGCCCTGTATGGATATATGGAGCGTCATCCGGAATTATTATTATAATGATAGATTATGATTCTCTTTTTCTTCCATATATTAAGGGACCACGAACAATTTATTGATCATTCTGGCTCCTACGCACGTGGAGGGGATTTGTAATGTTTCCGTGCCTGGTGTTGATGAGGATATTTCACTGGCTGCAAGAGTATTGTGTTTTTATTGTATTTTACACGCGTGATCTGGTTGCGATGACCCAGGTAGTGTAATAATATATTCGACTACTATGTTTCTGCGATCCAGGATTTGATTTACTGGTCACTATATACCGTCAACCTATGTGGTCGAGCATATAACATAAAATTTACTGACAAATATTCTATATCTTAGAATCTTTCGAAAAAAAGGTAAATTTTTTTTTTTATTACAGACACATTAAAATACGAAATAATAGAAAACAATCATTAAGTATAAGAAAAAATCCGATTCTACGTCGCACATTTATGAATCTATGTCATATGATCATGAGCCACTAGCCTATTTTAATCAGTTATTTTGTTGTATGACATTCTCATCAAATTTGAATTACTCGTGATTATCACCATTATAGTTTAAAGGGAAGCAAAATGAAAGTTAGAAAAAATGCTGAGATTTCTTTTCTTTAAAAAAAAAAAAAAAATTCGTCTCTTCAATAGCGTTTTCAACAACGTCTCATTTAAAAAAAAAAAAAAAAAAAGAAAACCCTAAATATCTCACAGACTGTCAGGTAAATTCTCATGCGAGTTAGCACTTCCCTGCGTTGAGTCTAAAGCCCTCAATTATCGCGTTTAACGTAATGTGGTACGCCTTACCCTGCCCATGCGCGTTAATTACAGAGAGGGAGAAACAAAACAAAATAAAAGCGATCCTGCCTCTCTACACTCGTTACCTTTAAGTCCGATTCCTTGATTCGCTCTGACGTGATAATTCGTTCATGTCAGTATCCTCCTCCGTCGCATGGCAACCCATAAAATGCTTCTTCCTCGTTCAAGGTTTGCAGACTTTGGTCTGGTTAAGTATTTTTTTAAAACTCTAGTGTTAAAATTTCATGTAAGTGTAAGAGAATTTTTTTGTTTACTGCTAGAACTGCTAGAATTGCAACGCAGATTTCGTCTAATGATACACAGCTCTTGTACGTGTACAATCACGAATTGTTTCACACAGAGTGCTGGCCCCTGATCTAAGTTTAAAGTTCAAGTTGAGTAGAGAGCGAAGTGTTCTAACAATGATAGTAGCTGTTACAAAAATGGCGACCATTATAAACCATCATTCTCACATTGGATAAACTAACTTCCTGGTAAATACTTAATGATTTTTTGAAAAAAAAGGGGGAAAAAGTGTGGGGTGGTCGTGGGGAACTAAATGAGTAAAAACGTTTGGTTTTAAGAGTTAATTCATGACCTCTCAACAGTGTAGGTAATTAGTCACAGAGAACGTAGTTATAAAGGAGTCACAGAGTTGGGGGTTCATGTGATGAAATATTTCCTTTTTTTCTTTACCACAAGTCGATATGAGTAATGCATTAATATCAACTAGAAGATATTATCCAGTGTTTCCGGGTTAGAAACAGAAGGCATACTGCACTGCTTGCTACCTGCTTTTGCGAAGTCGCAAAAATCTACACATTTTTACGTATGCAAATGAATCTGGTTTTGAGACATCGTGTTTCTCTTTTAAATATATTTTTTATTATGTTTTGAGACAAATTTATCCTCTGCAAAATATAGCTCCACTTTTAACTCAATTTCAAGCCAATGAACTGCACAGGAAATAATTGCGTTATTAAATTTAATTACAATTAATAATTATAATAAAAGCTACACATTAGAGAGTACTTACATTTACATAAAAGCAAAAAAATGTTTCACCATCTTTAAATTGTTTCAATTTCCGTCGAGTTAATATATATATATATATATATATGTATATATATAGTTATGAGATTATTTTCTAATCTTTCTTTTCGGAATATCCTATCAGACATTGTCATTTTTTTTATTTTTATACAATGAGTCCTCTCAGAAACTAGTTCAACGTTCGTGTTTAAAAAAAAAAAAAACACACACGGAATCAATATGAATAATTTATAAAATGTTTAATTACAAGCAATCTTTTGATTTTTTTAAATTATGAAGTTCGTTAGCGCAATGCACCCTTTCATAGCTTTCAATATGTCACTGGAAATAAAGCGTGCGTGAATATGTCGCTTAATAAAGAAATGAAGAGTCCCATTTGGAACAAATATGAATCCAGAGGCGTAACAACGGCTTGGCATTGGGGCAGTTGCCAAGGGCGCCGGCCTGCGCCTGTTCAAAAGGGCGCCGCTAAATCTAATTTTTTAATTTATATTATTGAAAAAATAAATTAGCCAAGGGCGCCAAAAACCCAGTAACGCCTCTGTATGAATCAATTATATACAGATGTTTGGGATTATAAGTAAAGGCTGATTATCGTATACATCCGGTGTGAATGAATACAGTGAAAAGATTTTTAAAAAAAATGTTTTTTAACTTTAAGAAAAAATAAATAATTTTTGTGGTTTGCCATTTGAATTTTTTGCTAACGTTTATCATATTACGTTTTCTATGGGACAATCAAATTGTACTATATTTTTTTTTTGGGTCTATAACACTACAATCCTTTCCCTCTTAATAATTGAAATAATCTGTAAAACAAAAAATGTGAAATCGCATCCAATAACGAGTCAAATATAAAGAAACTTACCTAACTTTCAGAGAGCTCAAGGGTTGGAGGTAGAGAGAGAGAGCTCGAGCTCAAGTGTTTGAGGTAAATAGGGAGCTCAAGTGTTGGAAGTAGAGAGAGAGCTGAAGTGTTGGAAGTAGAGAGAGAGCTGAAGTGCCATGGGTGTTGTTTGTTGGTGCAACTGATTCACCGATTGTTTTTGTTATCTCCCCCCCCCCCCCACAACACCAAAAGCCTGGTCCGCGCGCTTGTCACGTGCGCATTCAGTTAATCTAGATCAAGCGTATCAAACCGGAGGGGGTGGGGGGTGGGGCGGGGGCCTCGAATCAGAGCCGTAAGGTTTTCGGGCCCTGGAACCCCCTTCGAATGCAGGAAGACTGGGAAAGATAGGAGTCACAACGGGATAGATAGGGGTCACAACGTTGTGATGTGGCACAAGTTTTTATAATATTTAGCGTCTTTCAATGCAGAAGGAGTGTTGTGGGTGTGGGTGTAGGGGGGTGGATGCTAACCGAAAAAGTGACAGGGGTTGGGTCCAAAAAGTAAAGCTATGCCCCTGACTCTACTCTCTATCCCGCTCTCTGCCATGCAGCTAGGGTTACATATTTTATCTAATGTCACAAGATGAGCTGTGTGGTTGAAGTTTGAGAACAAGACTTAGCATCTAGAACTTCCAACATCATACGCTATAACTTTAACAGATTAAATTTTTGGATGTACAAAAAAAGAAAAAAAAAAAAAGAACGAAAAACGAAATTTAAAAATAAATTCTTTAAAAAGTTAGTGCCATGTATAGAAAAGTTTAATATCTAATATAACAAGTTCGATGCCGAAATAACATGTTTATTCAGTTAAATGTTGTGTGTGTTTAGATATTGACTTTTCAATGTTTTTTCAATGCATCATTACCAAATCAATACAAATGATCATATTCGTAGGATTCAATTCGATATTAAGTTAAATCAAATCTGAATTTTAAAGTAATTATTAATATTATTACTTTCTGTATATTTAAAAAAGATAATAATTATAAAGTTCAAGGGGAAGAAGCGATGTAATGTTCTCTCTTAGAAGTTTCCTGGTTACGGCTCTTACTTCTCTGCACAAAACATAGCTACCCATAGAGGTTGGAAGGACACTTACAGCAGAACCCGGTTATGTCGCCGGACTAGGGTTTTGCCAAAAAAGCGTCGAGATAAGCGATGATCGAGGTAAACGAAAACCAATATGGCGGAAATATATTAACATGTGCTTGAAATTTCTTTATATACATGATGTGCGTTATTAAATGTGCATGAGTCTAATGCACAATATTTAGCCTAGATTTTAGGTTACGACCAATTTAATAATTTAAGTCATAACTAATTAATAGGCTATAGGGCTTGAGCCTCATATGTTTTAGGCCTAGCCTAGGTCTAGATTACTTTAAATTAGACTTGACTTAAGACTGACTGATTAGACTGTATCCTTCATATGATTAGAATAATAATATTATAAATATTTATCTGTGAAGTACTCATATTAGTCTTAGAGTTAGGACAGCTTGCTTGGGCCCACACTTAGAATACCTACTTTCTATTAACGAATGTTATAAATATGTAAGTTATAGTAAAAAAACAACAACCATAGTTCTATAATATTAGATACTTTACATAGCGGCGCGCCGGTAGGTCAAGAGGTGATTTGGAGATTTAGTTTCCTTTGTCTACGTAAACGAGTGACAATGAACTTATTACATTCTATTTTGTGCACATGGGGAGGGCGATCATTACATGAATATTTTTTTTTTTAATTATGCAAACCTTGTTTATGTGTTGTTTGCTATTTCTTCTTGCGGAGTTCAAAAGCCGGCGATCTTTCATGGGGGATCGAGATAACCGACGTTAAGTGGCAAATGTGGCCAGCCTTTTGTGCTAGAGATATCAGTATTATGCGACATAAAAGAATCGACATAACCGAGGAGAAAATGCTAAGACAAAGAGAGAATTTGGCGGCTCCACTTCTAAAACTTCGACTTCGAATAGGATGGCGAGTTAACCGAGGTCGAGATAAGTGAGTTCGACTGTAATGTATTTTATTTTATTTTCGTCTACCTCGACTACATTCGGCGATGACGTGTCACTGGCAATTTTCTTTTTTGGAATTTAATTTCTTGATTACATTATTGCAGGGGCGTCAACACAATGGGGGAAAGCAACCGCTTCCAATCTGAGGTGTGGTTTTTATGCCCCCCCCCCTTTTCTCAAATATCTTTCTCAAAAACTCACATAAAATAACACATTGAAACAATTATTTTGATAAGTCGTCAACACGGACATCACAATGGTCGTGAGAAAATAAACTCATTGAAACCAAAACCCCAGAGATAGTGTCAGCTTTTTTTCTTCTGATGTTGATGTCTGGGCTACTTCGTGATTTATCGTGGGGATATCATCATGGCCCCGTGATAAGAAATGAACATTGCACCACTTGGATTCATCTGGTTATTTCGTTATTCCGTCTATTTTATAAGTGCGCGAGGGAAACAAAAAGAAAGAAAAAGAAAAAAAAAAAAAAAACCACTTGTTTTAGTATAAATAGAAACGTTCCATAATTTTCTCCAAGTGTTACAAAGTATGTTCTTCATTAAATCTCATCATTCTGGTTGACGTAATCACGTGACTATTGAAACGGTTTGAAGATGACAATTTTTAATCTTACTTTTATTATTTTATGTTTGTTCATGATCACCCATTCTTATGGTAAGTGGCACACAAATAACCATGTTATTGATTGATTGATTTTTTTATAGTTTTTGTGACATTAAACAATTATTGGGGAATAAATTGGAGTAATAACAAATATTATTTACAAATATTTTTTTTAAATGGTACTCGATTAAAAAAAATTGGTATCTTTTAGATCAGCTGTCATTTAATTTTTTTTTATTGTTGTGTTCGTATTATAAGATTTAAAGTTTACTATGACATAAATCGGCCCAAAACACACACACACACACACACACACACACACATATATATATATATATAAGAATGAGCTATACTGACATAACGCCAAAGAACCGAAAATATTTTGATACGTTCGGACTCTTAAAAACAATCATAGTTATTTTATATTATTTTACGGAAATCGAATACAATAATGCCCAAAATATATTATATTTCTGCTGTTATTTTAGCAAAAGTTTAAGTAATATTATTATAAATTACAAATACATTTAATGAAACAACTAAGAAAATATCTTAAGCATTTTATATGCGTTTGAAAGTTATGAAAAAAATATATATTTCAAAAATATGATCAAAGAATTACACAGTAATCACATTTATCGGGAAAACCTAAACATCAATTGCTATTAGTGCGTTCTTTAGTGCGTTGTCAATAATGGAAAACAAAATTAAAATTAATTAGTTCTAAATAATCTCGCAAATGACGTCATATTGCGAATTGCTTATTTAGCCAACGCTAAAAGTTCTCTGATTTAATAAAAGAGCTTACAAAACTGATAATATATTTCCCATTCAGACTGACAGACAGACAGACAGAGTGACATACAGACAGACAGAGCATCCTTGAATAGTTGCGAAAAAGTTATCTTTATTCGGTAAACTATATTTATTCATATATAAAAATTAATGTGTGTATGTATGACCCGTATGGGCTTCTATACAATTAATCCAAAAGAGATGAACATTTTGTGAATTGTTTTAAAAACGCCCGCAAATGTTTCTGAATTATTACAAACATTTTAGAATATTCCATTTTGGGGCCGGAATGTTTTGGTCTTTATATGTTCTGGTTTGGGTGGTGAGTTTTTAATGTTTTAGTTTTTGTCATAAGAATTTTTGTTTTAGTGTGGATTTAAAGTTTTTTTAAATTTATATATGACGTAAATATTTTTTTCCAGTTTATATTAAAATACCCACGATAATGCTCACCACAATACCGGATTTGACCACTTTGTTTTGACCCAGGCAATTCCTAGTTTGAGTTTTGTCCCGGTTTCATTCTCAGTTTAGTAAAATTTAATGTGCAACGTCTTTCTTAGAAAGTCTCGATGACGTCCTCTGTATCAGAACTGAGTAGGAACTAAAGCTGTAAATAATATAATCAACTTAAAATTCAATACTTAAAGCGTGTCAACGTCTATTCTTAAAACATACCAAGTTCTATACTTAAAGCCTGCTTAATTCTAAGCTTAAAGCGTGTCAACTTCTATGCTTAAAGTCTATCAGGTTGTATACTTTGAGCCTGTTACGTTATATACTTTAAGCCTGTCATGTTCTATAAATAAATCATGTTAAATTCTTCATTAAAGACTGTAAGTACTATACGTAAAGACTGTCAATATACTTAAGCATATGAAGTTCAATATTTCATCCTGCCAAGTTCTGTACTTATAGCCTTTTGAGTTCTAAGCTTTCATTTGTAAAAGGTGCTCTTATTTATTATAAACTAATGTACCCGGATGGAGATGTTACAGAGGCGATAGAGATGTGATGTTACAGAGGCATTCTTGGCATCTGCTATAGAGACCATATCACCAATGAGCAAATAAAAGAAAGGATTCGTCAGGCAATTGGGCAGTACGATGACCTCCTGACGTCTGTTAAAAAGCGCAAACTTGAGTGGTATGGCCACGTGACCAGAAAACAAGGGCTCACCAAAGAGATCTTGCAGGGCACTACTAGAGGAGGGAGAGGAAGAGGAAGACAAAGAAAAAGATGGGAAGATAATATCAAAGAATGGACGGGATTACAACTAGGCGATGCTATGCGTAGGGCAGAAGACCGAGAGGAATGGAGAAGAAAATAGTGTACATGTCATCTGTGGCGCCCCAACGGTCGAAGGACTACGGGACCTGATGATGATGATGATGATGAATGTACCCGGCGTTCCTCGGGTTTGTGTTCAGTAAAAATCTCTTAAAGCTTTATAAGTTAACATGTTGTCAAAAACACTTAAGTAACGTGACCATTAAAAATTTAAAACAACATCCAAGAGTTATAATAATTATTGTAAAATTTGAATTTGTAGCTCATACCGTTTCAATGAAAATAACTCATTAGATCGCGTTCTTCTTCCATATATATATATAGGGCCCACGATCAATTTATTGATCAGTCTGGCTCCTATGCATGTTGGGGATTTGCAATGTTTCTGTGCTTGGATTTAAAGAGGATATTTTAACTGTTTGCAAGGGCTACTCTGCAAGGGTATCATGAAATGTGGGTTGGAAGGCCTGAGGCGATAGACGCAAATTTGTCAAGTATTGTCGCCTCAACTGTTACTTTTGGAAGCTTGTCACTGATTGTCTTTGGCAGGAATGAGCAGTTCCTATACTGGCTTTTTGCTGATATGTGCCGGAACTGCCTGTCATGGCCAATTCGCTGTCTTATGGTGGAGAGTGACGAGTTTCTGTTTAATTCTGGAGCATTGAACCAGCCCATTATTATTCTTGTACACCATGGTGAGCCTGGACAGTCGTCGTCCTTCCTCCAATGGTGAACAGCCCGGTGTTTCTAGCACGCTGCCAACACTAGAGGTATTCCTGTAGCTGTTCAGGACAAAGCATGCTGCCCTTCGCTGAACCGCCTCCAACCTGTCGATGCTCTTCTGGGTAAATGGGTCCCAGACTGAAGATGCGTAATCTAGAGGCGGCTTGATGAGGCCTTATAGGCTATTTCTTTCACACTAGAGTTCAAGATCATCGGTTGCTGAGGAAGCTAGTGATATATGTTTTGGTAGTGCCTTTGATCCCATATCTCTGAAGTTTATTTAAAAGCAAACTATTATGGACACGGTCAAATGCATTTGAGAAGTCCATTATCCGCACGTCCGTTTGCTTGCTGTTTTACAGATTGGTCATCAAGTTTTCTACAAATTCAATGTGCTGGATTTAACATGATCTATTGATTTGGTAGCCTGCCATTGTAAGGAGTAATTGACATTTTACGAAGTACATGCCATTGCAATGAGTAATTGATATTGTACAAAGTGCCTGCCATTGTACTGAGTACTTGACATTGTACGAAGTGCCTGCCATTGTACTAAGTACTTGACATTTTACGAATTGCTTGGCACTTAACAGAGTAATGCATTTTGACCAGATTCTCAAAGCAATTAATTTTTGGTAGAGCAATTTACTAGCACCATATAGAAGTGATTTGGATGGCACATATAATTTGTTTTATTTCAAGTTTCCGAATTTGTTCAATTCTTGTTTTACTAACGGCTAGCCTTAAACATCACGACTGGCTAGTGACTAATTTTCTATCGCTACAAGGGGCGTTGATAATTTTACTGTATAAAATAATATAAAATACAAAACACGATTCAGTTAGGTAAGTAAAAGTTGGATTTTTTTATCTTTAGATTGTTCCGAAACAAACACAAGCAAGACTTAAAAATAGCAGGGAGAGAGTAGCGCCCTATTCGTTCAAATATTACCCCACTAACATCGGGTCATATCTTTCAGAATATATATATATATATTTAAATACTAGTCAATATACCCGGCGTTTCTAAGGATAGCATTCGGAAAAACAACTTCTACAGCTTTTTGATTAAGTTTGAAATTAAGCTCATGTAATAAAAACTAAAAAAAAAATGACACCCCGATATAAAAACAACAACACTTTCTATCAAATAAAAACACATTTAGAATAAATGTAAACCTTTCGTTCCACAATGGGATCCCGATACCGTTTACCAATGGCAACCATTTTCCGATGTATTTTGGTATCCGAAAGGATACTAACCCCGTTTCCTCAATACATATATAGATAATTTGATAAAATACAAAAGTCCAAAATTTCAAATGTAAAAAGTTTTCAATTACTCATCGATTAGGCTGAAGTGAAAAGAATTTACACTTTGCCCTCCATTTAGAATAAGTCACCTTCTTGTAGCGATGAACACATAAAAGCTGTATTAGGCACTAAACATCAATGCTAGCGACCCTGGATTAGACATCAAAGAGAGAACATTTGCCCTACATCATTACCAACTATGTAATTGCTAAAATGCCTATGTGTTTATTAGTTAGAAATCACGAAAAGCGTTATTCTAACTCAATTCTTCTTTTTAGGATTTGAATTAAACATGGAGAGAAGAAACTTTTCCGTTAAAGGTAAACCCTATTGTGGACTTCTTCGATGTCATGTGGACACCGTCACAGAAGATAACGTCTCGGCCCTCATTAAGATGGACATTTATTATCTAAATAACATGACTCTACTTTCTACGATGTTATCTAAAGACTCGGAAATCCAAGCTCACACAGGACACACAGTTACCATCACTGGATCAATGTCAGAGCATCATGGAGAGCTTCGCTTGTACTTTACTGAAAGAGTAGACTGTCTAGAAGCTAATTTTATATGCAGGATTAATTTTTTTCATATAAATGGTCAAAAGGTTATCTCCGAAAAGGCTACTGCGTCTACTTCTCGTGAAAAAGATTTGTATATAAAATCCCAAATCTCTTTTGAACAAACGATCTCCGACCAGAGTGGTCAGTTTCTAAAGAATTTAATATCGCCAAATGATCTTCTCAGGGACAGAATGGCTTTCAGTTTCCAAACAGGAAATTCCCATGCAATTACTTCAGACAAACTTTCAGAAATAAGTTTAACTAATTTGATGGACCACAAAACAAAACAAGAACCTGATATCAATCAAACGTTGTCTGGTTTAGAATCTAGGCTGCTTTCCATGTTTAATATTTCAATGACGGAAATGTTCATCAACATTAAAAACATGATTGACAATGAGAAAAACATGAACAGAACCGCCATTGAAATGCAATATATAGAGGACATTTTACAAGGGAGTGATGACGCTATGTTTTTAAAACTAGACGCCAAACTGAATCAAATGATGAACAAATTAGAAGTCTGTGTTTCAAGGAAAGAATTGACTCAAGACAACGATGGCCATGTAAACATGTCACAAACGGAGCGTTCATTAGATTCCATTTCACAAAATCTTGATGATTTGTGGACGACTCAAAAGATGCAAGGGGAAATTACACCTTCTCCATTCAAACTACAAGAAAAACAGGTAAGTCTGATACCTGAATAATTTATGGTTTGTACAAACCAAAGTCATAAATTACACAATTTCTTGTGGTAATACATATTTTATACGTATTTTAAATTAAACTTCTTGCCATTATTTGGTCTGCACTTACTGTTTCCCTCTGTCATTATTTGATCCACTTATTTGATCTGCACTTACTGTTTCCCTCTGTCATTATTTGATCCACTTATTTGATCTGCACTTACTGTTTCCCTCGGTCATTATTTGATCCACTTATTTGATCTGCACTTACTGTTTCCCTCTGTCATTATTTTATCCACTTATTTGATCTGCACTTACTGTTTCCCTCTGTCATTATTTTATCCACATATTTAATCTGCACTTACTGTTTCCCTCGGTCATTATTTTATCCACTTATTTGATCTGCACTTACTGTTCCCACTGGTCTTTTTCCTGGTCAGCTCAAATGTGAAAGAGGAATGAACAGTTCACTGAGTCCCAGAGTGGTGACGTCAATTTACAACAATACAAAAGTTTTGTGTGATACAAAAACTGACGGCGGTGGTTGGATTATCATACAGGTAAGTTACAGGGATCATCATACAGGTAAGTAACAGGGATTATCATACAGGTAAGTTACAGTATTATCATACAGGTAAGTTACAAGGATTATCATACAGGTAAGTTACAGAGATTATCTTACAAGTAAGTTACAGGGATTATATTACAAGTAAGTTAAAGGGATTATCTTACAAGTAAGTTACAGGGATTATAATACAAGTAAGTTAAAGGGATTATCTTACAAGTAAGTTACAGGGATTATAATACAAGTAAGCTACAGCGATTATCTTACAAGTAAGTTACAGTGATTAAATAAGCTATTCGGTTTGTACCAACGGCGCGGTCCAACATTTTTGCTTTTAATTTGCCACCCGGTGTGGACCACCGTCTTGACCACTCTTCCTTTGTTTGTTACACGTGAATGGACCCGGGCACGCAGCGCCGCCATTCGTACCCGGTTCCAATTTTGATTCAGTGCTATTCGGATGTCATTTGGGGCAGTTTATTTTAGTTAAAATGCAAAAATTAAGTTTACAAACATATAGTCCATTCAATTATCTTTCATTTGATACCTCATCTTGTCTTACAAACCCAACAATAAAATTTTAAATTGTTTTTTAATCCCAACCTCTCACTTCTGGTACCCAGGTACGAATAGTAACAGTCATATCAAAAAGAATTTTGGTTATTTTCAAAATTTTAAGTAACATTTTTTTCTTTACTTCCAGCGACGTGTCAAAGGAGACACAAGTTTCTATGTAGGCTGGGACTCTTATAAAGAAGGATTTGGCTCTCTACAGGGAGACTTTTGGCTTGGCAATGACTTCATCTCCACCCTGACCAGACAGGTAGTCCTCAGAATATGATGTTTCTTTTGAATTATTTTATTTAAATATTAAATTCTGTGATGGTGTTTTCTTCCTTCAACCCATCTTAGTGAGTCATTTATGCACTGTCCACAAAGAGAATGAATTTTCACAATAATTTATATAAAAAATGTGACAAAAGTTTCATTGTAAGCTGGAAATCGTATGGAAAAAGATATGGCGCTACACAAGGAGACTTTTGACTGGGTAATGACTTCATCACCAAACAGATAATGACGGTAATAGGCAGTGGCGTAGTGAGGGGGAGCAAGGGGGGTATCGTGCCCCGGGCGCTACTCGCAAAGGGGCGCCAAATGGTATATTTTACTATATATTGTATGGTTTTCGAAAAAAGGGGGGGGCGCTAAAAAGGTATTGTGCCCCGGGCGCGAGTTAAGCTCGCTACGCCACTGGTAATAGGCACATTTTTAAAAAAAATAACAAACGTTTATGTTATTTTAAATATTAATTATTTTTGTGACGGCATTTTTCGTTTAACACATCGTTGTGTCTCAAAATTCACCGTCTCAAAATTCACTGTCTCAAAATTCACTGTCTCAAAATTCACTGTTTCAAAATTCACTGTCTCAAAATTCACTGTCTCAAAATTCACTGTCCGAAAAGATGTGGTTTTTTTTTTCAAAATTGAACAATTTAATTGAAATTTTAAATTATTTTTGGAAATTATCTGCAGCACATACACTATCTTCATATTCAGATCATCTCTCGTAACTGTCTATGATTGCCTCATTTATATCTGTAAAACATATTCTTGTACACGACACTCATGATTTTTGCACTTGGGGCAAGATGGAAGGATGTATGAGAAAATCATTAATACCTTTTATCTTCGCGTTAAACATCTTCATAAGTTGAAGTATAGAGACAAGGACAGACATATGGAACAAGGTGGATGTACATATTACACTTAACCAATCTATGCCTAAGAAGTGACATTATTTATATTTATATATGTATTGGAGTTACATATCCTGTGACGTTGCTGATATTATTTTGGTTTTGAAGGATACTTTACCGTGTGAGTAAAGTTCTTAGTGTGAAGTTGGGCTTGAACATTTCATTTTGTATAGAAGTGGAAGTGACAGTATGTAAACTTAGATTACTTTCATGACTGCGTACCTCACACATACACTCAAAGTGAATAGTTACAATATCCAACAATTGAAACGTCGTTTATATAAAAAAAAAAAAGGCTAAAATACAACACATATCTATTTTGTTCTTCATTTGTTATACAGAAGTGTGTCGCTTATCTGAAAAAAAAAAATGTTACTTTGAGCGGCTCGGACGACTTTCCCTAAATAGACGCTCTACTGCACAATGTTAAACAAACTTTATTTGTTACATTTAAAAATCGTAACACCTACTGTGCAGTGTAGGGCGCATTTAATATCAATTTTACAGTTTAGGTCACATGTAATATCTACATGGCAAAGTAGGTCACATGTAATATCTACATGGCAAAGTAGGTCACATGTAATATTGCTTGGTTTGATAGTAAGAGTTTTAATTCACTGTTTAAAATTTTTTATTTTTTTATTTTACAGGAAAATTGCATGCTAAGAATAGACATGAAATGTGCTAACGTTGTTTCCTACGCCATCTACAATTACTTTAAAGTTGAGGACGACGCCCAGCTGTACACTCTGCGTCTCGGTGCGTACTCTGGAAATGCCACCGACGGGCTCAGCTACAACAAGGATCAGGCATTTACGACATTTGACAGGGACAACGACAAGTGGGGATTTAACTGTGCCAACCACGAGGATCACAGTTCAGGCTGGTGGTTCACTGCCTGTAGTCCGTCAAATCTAAACGGTGTGTGGGAGAGCAGCACGAAGAACTTTATATACTGGGATCAGACTATCAAGAATAAGTGTTCATTTGTTGAAATGAAAATTCGAAAGAAAGAAACAGTGACTTCTCATCAAGTTAGTGAATTTTAATTTGTTCCATTTTTTTGGTGAATCTGTTGAAATTTTGATTTTTGAAACAACAACAAAAAAAAATAAAGAAAAAATAAACGAAACCTAAAGATAAATTAGTGATGATAATGATTTTTTTTTCGGATTTATGCTTCCCGAATCTGGTAAACAAATATTCCTCATCAATTTATACCAAAGCATTTTAAAATAGGAAATAAATGTCGTAGATGAGAAGTGACGAACCTATGGCACGCGTGCAGCAGCAGAGACTTCTTTGTTGGCACGCGTGCAGCAGCAGAGACTTCTTTGTTGGCACACGTGCAGCAGCAGAGACTTCTTTGTTGGCACGCGTGCAGCAGCAGTGACTTCTTTGCTGGTGCGCGGACTATTTCGTTCCAGCACTGCCCAATGCGTAGTGCCGAAGACTGAGAGGAATGGAGAGGGATAGTTTTCGTGTCATCTGTGGCGCCCGAACGGTTCAAGGACTAAGGGACATGATAATGTTGATGATGATGAAGACTGCCCCATGTGCCGACCACCGGCTAGCATGGCAAATAAGAGGAGACTCTTTTAAGCCTTAAGTTATATTAAATCTGACACTAGATACAGAATAACGTCCGACCCGAGTGTTGCATGAGTTGCTTGTCAAACTAACGACGTGTGATTCAGGGGTTGACAAATCTTCATCATGCATGCACCAGAAAATATCATATGTATTGTACACATATTCACGCCAAATGTAACATTGTCCTATTAATAAAAATATACATCGTTGATCACCATGCTATTGTGTCTTCTTTTCGGACAAAAAGATTTATTGCATTTTAAAAAAAACCTACATACTCATTATTTAATCGCACTGTTGGTACATTGGGTTTAAAAAAAAAAAATCGGTTATAATTTGCTTTTAAAATTAAAAAAAAATAATTTCTTCACCTTTTTGATTTAGTGATTTCAAATTTAAACATTCTTAAATTATTGATTCAATTTCCTTAAAAATTTTTTTTAATAAAATAAATAAATTATTTACTTTTTAGCGTTTTTTAAAAATCTCTGGGGCGATTTTAACAGACATCCATAAAATTATGTGAAAGATAAGCTATACTTACAGAGGTGATTCAGTTTTCCCAGAAGCCATAATGTTCCATTGTGTAATTACAGTCAAACACCATTACCTCTTATCTGTAGGAGTCGAATTCTAAATATTATTGAGTTATTGGATAATTAAGGGGAAAGAATGACAAATAAGTAAACCAATCCGTTAAAACATTGTTAATCTCCCTTGTTTGGCTTCAAGGTTATTGAGCGTGTGAAAGAAGTCCCAAAATATATGACTAAATAAATTAAGTTGTGTTTTTGTTTACATTGTTGTTACTTCCGAATAGATCTTCATCCCCCCCCCCCATTTTTTTTAAAGATTTTAAATTAATATTTAATAAACTTAATCATGTGTCAGTTTTTTTGTTCTAACGCCTTGTTATCTCTTTACATTAATTCGGATAAGATTTAGCAATTATGATGATAAGAGTTTTCTTTTAAAAACTCTAATTGTAAGGTGAAGTCATTTGGTTGCAAGTGTGGGTTTAGTTGTGGGGGGGGGGGGGGAGGAGCTTTTTCGCACCAGGCAGGACTTTGGAAATTAGCACTTGCCAGCTGGACGTTGGTGTGTAGAGCGCAAATAATAAATAGCAGCATTCACGCTTTTTTGAAACTTAAATAACCACTGCAAATGAATTTTAAAAAAACGCAAGACAAACTGATGCAATCGTAAATGATATTAAAATCAGACGCCTTGAACCAAGATTATTTTGTTTATTATGTGTGAATAAAATATAAATGAAAGTTACGAAGCTGACGCTCTGGATATAAATTCAGCGACCTTGGCGTGTGCTTCTTCTGCATACACGTAGAGGGGCAGTGTGCTAAACTTGTGTTGGTTGTGTATAAAAATTGAGGTACGGTAAGCTAAATTTTGATTTTCTAGACAGGGGTAGGTAGTACTTGGGTGGGTGAGGTTTAGCTTTTTACCATTTGTTTTTTTGAAATGGATACTTCTCTGTAATTGCTAATCTTTATGTGAAGAGCAGTGAGCCTAGCCCTAGGGCGGGGTACTGCGCTATATGAAACTACCTTTATAATAGTATCAATACTAAATATGGCTGAAAGCCAGCTAAAATGTGGTAATATTTCACTAAATTTGGCTTTATTCCAGCTAAAATGTGGTAATATTTAACTAAATGTGGCTGAATGCCAGCTAAATTGTGGTAATATTTCCCTGATTATGACTGAAAGCCAGCTAAAATGTGGTAATATCTCACTAAATATGACTGAATGCCATAAAATGTAGAAATATCTCATTAAATATGGCTGAATGCCAGCTAAAATAGGTAATATCTAATTATCAGAAGGGGCATAGGCAATCCTGAGTGTAGTTAACATTTATTAAAAGTACATATGTTTTTTGATTGAATAATTGATCTCATTCGCGAATTAAGGACACCGAGATATAGTTATGGTGAATGAGGTGAGTGAATATGTAATTTTAAATATTGCCTCCATGCACACACATCTATCACAGAAACAGTGCTCAGAAACTACACATTTAATTCAAACTCAAAAAGGGGCACGTTATTCACTCAAACAGAACACACACACACAATAAACTCACACAAAACACAACACAGGTATACACACAAAGCATACTCACACGCACACACACACAATACAGCAACAACTCACACATACGCCTATCAGACGCTCGTTTCTAAGCTGGTAAAGATTTCTTATTAAAAAAATATGAAAAACAAAAAAAAATTCATTATTAAAAACCCCCGTTCAATTATAAGTATTGAAAACAAATTTTTTTTCCTTTAAAGACGCCGATTACATTTTTAAATCAATTTTAAAAAAAAATAAAAATTCTTTAATCCAATTAGAAGGATGTTTAGCTTAAACTCTTCGTACCTCAGTTACAGAGATATTTTATATTTACTTCATTGTCCATTTTAATTACCACTCACTAGAGCAGATTTATATACTGTTGATTGTAAGTTCATTTGGACATTTCTAATTTTTAATGCCGAGTATTCACCAAGAAAAAAGTCCACAAAGATATTTAGATAAATAAATGTTTACTTAAAATATCGGCATAAAACTTTCCCCACGCCAAACAGGAAATACGTGTTTAAAATATATATATAAAAAAACAAAACAAAAAAACAAACGGTTTTTACATTTGCAGAAACTAATGTCAAGGCCGAATGTCTTTCTCCCCACTCCACATAAAATAACACATTGAGAAAAAAATAATTTTGATAAGACGTTACAACAGGCATCACAAGGGTCGTGAGAAAAAAAACTAATTGAAACCAAGCCCAGGGTTAGTGTCAGTTAATTTAGATGTTGATATCTACGTCGTGGTTCAGCGTGAGAATATCATCATGACCACGTGATAAGAAATGAGCCTTGCACAAATGATTTCATCTGGGTTTTTTTTCGTGGTTTCGTATATTTTATAAATGTGAGGTGGAAAAAAAAAAGGAAGAAAAACCACCGAAAAGTTTTCCTATAAATAGAAAAGTTCCAAAAATTCCTCCAAGTTTTACAAAGTGTTTTCTGTTTTTAAATCTAAGAATTATGGATGACGTAATCACGTGAATATTGAAACTGTTTCAAGATGACAAGTTGTAATCTTCCTTCCATTATTTTATGTTTGTCCATCATCACCAACTGTCATGGTAAGTGTCTCACGAAAATCTCTGATGTTGATTTATTTTGTTCATAGTTTATAGCGTTCAGATTTTAAAGAACAGAGACGTCTGTTATTGATTTATTTCGTAAATAAATTTTGTAGCTTTGAACACATCACTGTTTTTAAAAGGGATACCTAATATGGAAAATATATTGGAGTAATAACAAACAAGATTTACAAATAATTATTTTCCTCGATAATCAAGATAAATATAGTTTCTTTATGATCAAATGCCATTTATAAAAAAAATCATAATAATGTTATAATTGTAAATTAATTATTAGTTTATTATTGCTGTGAAATAAATTTTCCAAATTATTTGCATAAAAAGGCTGCAATACTCACAATGATTTATAGAGTGGTTTTATTTTGTTTTTATGTTTTTATGTTATAGTTTGTGTTGTATGTTTTGTATGGATTTATTTGTATTTAATCTTTTTGAAACTACATAATCATCATCATGTCCCGTAGTCTTTCGACCAATGGGACGCCACAGATGACATAAAAACTATTCTTCTCCATTCCCCTCGGTCTCCTGCCCTGTGCATAGAATCGCCAAGCTGTAATCCCGTCCATTCTTTGATGTTATCTTCCCATCTTTTTCTCTGTCTTCCTCTTCTTCTTCCTCCTTTAGTTGTGCCCTGCAAGATTTCTTTGGCGAGCCCTTGTTTTCTGGTCACGTGGCCATACCATTCAAGTTTGCGCATTTTTACAGACACCAGGAGGGCATCGTACTGCCCAGTTGCCTGACGAATCCTTTCTTTCACTTGCTCATTGGTGATGTGGTCTCTATAGCAGATGCCAAGAAAACCTCTGAAACATCTCATCTCCATCGCCTTTATTTTCTTTTCAAGCTCTGCTGTTAATGTCCAGGACTCACAGGCATATAAGAAAATGGAGAGGATTAATCAGCTCATCAGCCTGATTATGGTGCTTGGGGCTATATTTTTGTCGTTCCATATTTTCTTTTTAGTGCATTTTGTGGTCTGCGCAAACCTGGCCATCAATTCGGGCTTGGAAACATATTCTAGTATTAAAAAATACCTTGAAAATGCCTACACCTGAATCTGGGTTTGACCACCATGTCCCTGTTGGGCCACTTTGTCTCAGTTTGACCACCTTGTCCCGGTTTGACCATGTTGTCCCGGTTTGACCATCTTGTCCCGGTTTGACCATCTTAGCCCAGTTTGACCATCTTGTCCCGGTTTGACCATCTTAACCCAGTTTGACCACCTTGTCCCGGTTTGACCACCTTGTCCCGGTTTGACCACCTTGTCCCGGTTTGACCATCTTGTCTCGGTTTGACCACCTTGTCCCGGTTTGACCACCTTGTCCCGGTTTGACAACCTTGTCCCTGTTTGACCATCTTGTCCCGGTCTAGCAATTGTGACGCAGTAAACCACCAGTGTGAATTTTCTCCCGGTTTCATTCTTAGTTTATTAAATGTTAATGTGTCATTTCTTTTTTTTACAATCTCAGTTTGATCAATGTTGATATCTCGTGTCTTTCTTTGTAAGACATTCTCAGTTTGATCAATGTTAATATCTCCTGTCTTTCTTTGTAAGACATTCTCAGTTTGATCAATGTTAATATCTCCTGTCTTTCTTTGTAAGACATTCTCAGTTTGATCAATGTTAATATCTCCTGTCTTTCTTTGTAAGACATTCTCAGTTTGATCAATGTTAATATCTCCTGTCTTTCTTTGTAAGACATTCTCAGTTTGATCAATGTTAATATCTCCTGTCTTTCTTTGTAAGACATTCTCAGTTTGATCAATGTTAATATCTCCTGTCTTTCTTTGTAAGACATTCTCAGTTTGATCAATGTTAATATCTCCTGTCTTTCTTTGTAAGACATTCTCAGTTTGATCAATGTTAATATCTCCTGTCTTTCTTTGTAAGACATTCTCAGTTTGATCAATATCAATGTGTCATGTCATTAAAATTCTTTACTTGAAGACTGCCACGTTCTAAAATGAAGCCTTTGAAGTTCTATAATTAAAACATGTCTCGTTCTATGCTTAAAATATTTCAAGTTCTATACTTGAGCCTTTTCTATAGTTAAAGCATGTCTTGTTCTTTACCCTAAAGCAATTCAAGTTCTATACTTAAAGACTGTCAAGTGTTTCGTTTGTATTATTATAATACGTATGCTAATATATGATACTTTCGGCTTTGTCATCTAAAGTTTTGAAAAAAAATCATAAACCTTTATATATGAAGACTTAGTCAAAAACGTATCAATTAAGTAACTTTTAAAATTTAAATATGCTCCAATAAAGTTCCAGATTTAAATAATAATTATTGTTAACTTTGAATCTGGGGCACATCCCGTTTAAGTTAATATTCTTGAAACCATGTATCTTGGCATTGTACTTAGTACATGGCATTGTACTGAGTACCTGACATTGTACTTAGTACCTGGCATTGTACTTAGTGCTTGTCATTGAACTTAGTGCCTGGCATTGTACTGAGTACCTGGCATTGTACTTAATGCCCGTCATTGTACGCTAGCAATTGGAATAGTTGACTGGAATTCTGAAAATTGTTCAAATAAAAATTTTTGTTGTAGAGTCATATCCTGGCTGATTGAGATGGAGCCAACATTTCTATATTTTATAGTTAAGAATGGGGTCAATTCTTGTTATGCAAGCAGCTCTTTTAAATATCCATACTCAAAGGTGAATATTTTTCTCTTGATACTTTTACTCAATACCAAATTTTGACATTTTAACTTTAACAAGATTATCGGATTTCAGTAATACAATTTAGAAATAAAATTAGGTTGTTTGTAATTTAAAATCTTATAATAAATGTAGAATAGTTAGATAGTATAATTGAAAAGTGCAATATAATATGGAATGAAAGTGTAAGGTGTGTAACAAACGATTTCTTTGAACAGTTAAAACTGTAGTTTCAGAAAAATAAGATACTTTAATATAAATATTATTACTAAATCTAATAATGAAAAAAACGAATTCTACTTAACATCTACAAATTAAAAAAATCACATAACCTAGAGTTTAATGAAATTGTACCGTGTCTAACAAATGATGTCTTTGAACATTTAAAACTGTGGTTTCAGAAAAAAAGATACATTGTAATGTAAATATTTTACAAAGAATGACAAACAATAAAATTAAACGAATTCTAATTGCCACTTACAAACTCATATATCATATAAATAAGACATTTGACATCAAAGACATATTATATCAGCTTAAGGATTTACAATATTTTTCAGGTTTTGATTTCACCATTGACAGAAGAGAATATTTGGTTAAAAATCAAACATATTGTGGTCTTCTTCAATGTCAAGTTGACACAGTCACTGACGCGAATATGTCGAGTCTTATCAAAATGGATATTTATTATTTGAGAAATGAACAACTTCTGGCCACCATGTTAGCTGGAAACTCAGAAATCCAAGCTCAAACTGGGAATAACACAATTGTTATTGGGTCAATGTCCAAGGACCATGGTGAATTTCATGTGTATTTCTCTGACGTGTCCACCTGTTCTCAAACTGCTTTTATCTGCAAGATTCAATTTAGAAACTCGACTCAAGGAAAAGAAATTACTGAAAAAGTCGTATTACAAATTGATTCTGATCAAAATGAAGCCGACATTTACGTCAAATCTCAAATATCCATTGAACACAAAATCTTTGACAAATCTGGAACAGTTATGAGGAAAGTAAAAGGCTCTACTAGTTTGATGAATGCAGGAACTGAATTTTTTTTGGCATTGGGGAATCCTTATTTAATAAATACAGATGAAATTTCAACGCAGCGAAAAAAAACTGGGACAATTTTAGGGGAAACGACAGAAAGTAATTTTGAAAAAAAACTTTCGGACTTGGAAGTAAAGCTTCGTACACAACTTGAATTGTTTATGAATCAAATGTCCACTAAAATGGAAGATATCAAATATACAACGAGGGAAATAAACACAGATATTAATGAACTTAGGCATAAAGACATCACAGGAACATCCCAACAAACAATGGCTGCTATAATACAAAGTCAAATTGACTCGAAGTTATCAACGTTAGAGAGACGAATGGACGATATCATTGATAAAGTTGATGAAGTTAACGTTTCAGTCAATGATTCAAAACATTTAACATGCACTCCTAATGAAATAAACACAAGTTTTATTGAAAAATTAAAGGAAGAGTTGATAAGAACATATGCAAAATCAATGTCTCTCCCCATCAAAAACCAAATTGACCAAATGTTATCAAACTTAACACCACAAATAGATGACGTCATTGTTAAAGTTGATCACGTGAACATCTCACTGAATCATCTGAAGCAAAATGATGATTTGAGAACAAATAAAATGGATCAAATTTTGTCTGTTGTTCTGGAAAAGCTGGAAGAATTCAAGATAAATCAGAGAACACTAGAATCATTATTAGTCAATTTAATAATGTATGTTAAAGGAGTTGACCTAACACCCGACAAGAACAACACACCTGGATATAATTATTCACTGGGACAACTTGTACGAATTCGATTTTTCTTTTCAATTATCATTATAAAATTGTAACGAAGTAATAACATACGATACATTTTGACATTAAATAAGTAATTTAAATTCAAGACATTTAAATGAAATTAAAGACAATTTTGAAACTTATTTTATTTTAAACCAAGTGAGTTTTCTTTTAACTACATTATAAACCTTAAACTGTCTCCCATTATGAATTGATGTACATTTCCCTGACACTTGTTACGTCATATTTTTAACATTGCCGTCAGCTAAAATGTGAGAAAGGAATGTCAAGTTCACTACGTTCAAGAGTGATCACGTCACTAGACAACAAGAAACAAGTTCTGTGTGATACACAAACAGACGGCGGTGGATGGATCATCATACAGGTCAAGTCAAATTAACGTTTGGCTCAGAATTTAAGTACCTCTTACTGTGTTTTTATAAGTGATGTTAAATCAACAATGTCTGCCTTTAATTGGTAAATGACCATGTATAGATTGTTAACTTAAATCTCCGAGTCTTTGACTAGACAAAATAAGGTACTAAACACTCATTAAATGAAACATCTGATGAGTTACAAGTTCCCTAAAGCCCTATTCATAGGAATTCTGAACAATCCAAGTAGTTGGTTCTCTACGTTATTAAACACAGAGAAAAAAAATAAATCCATGGACAATAATTTTCAGAGACGTGTCAACGGCCAAGTAAACTTCAACAGAAACTGGAATGACTACAAAAATGGATTTGGGTCATTGGATGGAGACTTTTGGATCGGCAATGAACTCATATCAAATATTACATCAAAGGTAAAGACTTTTATTTTTAATCTGGCTTTAGACAACGTTGAAGTCATATAAATAATAAAATTTAAATATATTTTTATATAAATATATATATACTAGCTAATATACCCGGCGTTTACCGAGACTGCAGTTGGAAATAAAACAACTGCTACAGCCTTTTAATTAACAATTAAATTAAGCGACGCGCAAAAAAAAAAAATAATTCCTGTTTCTCTCATAATAACACATTTAAAATAATTTTGGTAAAACTGTAGTTCTCCAAAGGGATCCCGATCCCAGTGAGTTCCTAATCGAATACCTTTTTCCGATGGGATCCCGATCCAAGTTCGATCCCGATCCCAGTCGGAATACGATGCGTGTGGGTTCTCCATCCCGTCTGGATCCCGTTTTCTGGTGTTATCCCCGTGTCCCCGTCAGAGTTCTCTTTCCCAGTTGCATCCCCTTCCCTTTGGAACTCAAATGCTGTGGGATCCCTATCTCGTCGATATAGCGATCCCGGTGGAATACCATTCCATTTTTATCACTTTTTTCTATGGGATAACAATCCCGGTGGATCCCGATGCCGGTGGGATCACGATCTCGGTGGTGTTCCGATCCGTGTGGGATCCTAATCCCTGTGTGATCCCGTTTCCTGGTGAAAATCCGTTCCCGGTCGCATCATGATCCCGAAAACATCAATTAGTCTACAGAAAACAAATGTCATTAAGCAAGAAGCATGTCCCTTCCAAATATATCTATTGTCGGCTGTTGAGTATTTCACATATCTTGGATCAAATATTTCTAGTTCCCTCTCCATGGACGAAGAGGTGAATATTAGGAACGCAAAAGGAGCAGGAACTATAGCTAAATAGATTAAGTGATTGTGGATTAATCTTAAACTAACTGATAGTACGAAGCTAGGCTTCTATCAGACGCGTGCGCTTAGTACGCTCCTATCTTGACCTGATGTGGCAGCCATGAGCCTAAAATTAACAGCGTCCATCTAAAATATCTGTATCACATTTAACGAATTCGATGGCAAGACAAGGTGCTTAGCAAGAGGCGCCTTCACTGGTTAGGCCGTGTAAGGAGAATGGATGAATGACGTGTTCCAAAGAAGCTGCTGTACAGAGAGTTGACAGAAAAGACAAGACTTGTTGGACGACCAAGGCTGAGATTTATGGACGTTGAAATAGATGTGCTTAGAAATCATCGAATGAAGATCATCGATGATCAACGTTACAGCTGGCGACACCTGCGGTGGACGAAGCCCTTTGCAACAAAAGATCAATACGGAAGGCCCCATCTAAACAGGAGTTAGGATACTTGTGCAAGAAATGCAGCCGAGCCTATCATTCTAGGATCGGACTGGTGAGCCATTTGATGAAGTGTTCATAGCTACTGCATCGTATCGCGAAGTCTGATGGATATAAAACCATTTGAAACTACCATTGGGTTTATCAGGATAAGTGTATGATATATGAATCAATTCATTTAGAACCTACAATTGTGTTAATCAGGATAAGTGTATGATATATGAAGCAATTCATTTAGAAGACTACACTAAAGAAGATGCCTAATATAGTCAATGTATTTGGAACGAATAACGAAATTGAGGTCCTAATAAGTCAAACTGAAATAGCCTATATTAAATGAATAATTTTATGAGCTCTTGCCCACTGTAATTTGTTTGTGCCCTTCAATTTATTAATTGAGTTGATATTTAGTTGTATCTCTGCACCGCGTCTATATCGAACCACGTTATTAAATCGTGCCCCAACATTTTGTATTTGTTGTACTTTAAAAAAATAAAAAAACAACTAAAATGCAATGTCCTTTCTTTGAGGCAATCTGCCAATTTTCTTCTATAACATGAATAAAATAATATAGGCAATACAACAAAATAAATATCATATTTAAAGTGGTATTGACTATCATAATACAACCGTAAATCTTACCATATTTAAAGTGAACAGTGGTAAATATAGATGGTGCAATGCTAATAACTCCGTGAATCTGCCATATTTAAAGTGAACAGTGGTTGTATAAATATGTCCATGCTAATACCACAATGTATCCGCCATATTTAAATTACTTTCAGAAACGAAGTTACGATATGAGATCATTGGAATAATGAGATTGTGTCGAGAACATTTGGTTACATTTGGAAGATTCCTAATAGAAAATAACTTTTCATCAAATATTGCAGACAGGCGCGCCCACATATATTGCAAATCCATAAATTTAAGTACACTTTTCTAACCGTACATTTCTATTATCCTATGCGGTGACATACGTCATTTGAATCTATCCACTACCTCTGAAAAATTGTCAGCTTATTCGTTTAAATATATTATTAAATGAGTTTCTAGTGCGATTGATGAATATTACCTATCATTACGTCATCTCTTCGACCAGCAAACCATCATTACATCATCTCTTCGGCCAGCAAACCATTATTACATCATCTCTTCGACCAGCAAACCATCATTACATCATCTCTTCGACCAGCAAACCATCATTACATCATCTCTTCGGCCAGCAAACCATCATTAAATCATCTCTTCGGCCAGCAAACCATAATTACAATCATCTACTCGGCAAGTGAACCATCATTACAATCATGTCCTCGGCCAGTAAACCATAATTACAATCATCTTGTTATAGGGTCAAGTCATTACTCCGTCTCCTTGGCCAGTAAACCATCATTACAATAATCTTCTCGGCCAGTAAACCATTATTACAATCATCAAATATCTTCGTTTAAATTGTCTTGTTGCTCATCTCAATTTTAAAACGTTTACGTCATGTCATCTATTTGTTCTCTTACGTCACACCTAGGAAATCTACACACTGAGGATTGACATGAGGCAGGGAAGTGAAACGTACAGTGCTGAATATGATTCTTTCATGGTGAATAATGAGTCAGACAATTACAGACTCCATCTCGGTGTTTTCAGTGGGGATATCTGGGACTCATTCAGCTGGCATAACAACATGTCATTTTCTACACCAGACAGAGACAATGATAAGTGGAGTAGCGGTAATTGTGCTGAAAGCTATCAATCAGGATGGTGGTATAGGTCGTGCTATCGGTCACATTTAAACGGTGTTTTGGGTTTGAAAACAGACAGTGGTGTATGTTGGAGGGAGGAAAACTCCAGCTGGAACTATTTGGGTTTTGTTGAAATGCAAATAAGACTAAAGTGAAATATACATCTACTCGAGTAATCATGTCTTTACATGTCTAAATGAAACTCGCTTGGTTTTTAGTACTTTAAAAAAAATGGTCTTGTTCGTATTTGAATATTTAATAGAAACTAACGCACGGTTATATTTTAGATTCTTTACACCATGAACATGAAATGTAGACCAACTGAAACGGTACAAGGTATGACACCATTTGAATTACTTCGAATACTTATTTCTATCACAGTAGAATCTCAGATAGCGATTGCTCCCTATAACGGATAAATCGGTTAACTAGTAAGTCGTGTCAAAAAATACTTGTCTAGGTTATAAACATAGACCTACGTCTGTGTACACACGCAGTCCCATCGGCTTAGTAGTGTTTTTGTACGTTTGTAGTAAACCTAGTTTGTGTGTGTGTGGGGGGGAGATGTCTTTAAAGTGCAGTACATCTCGTTTGTCTGAGCGATGGGTTCAAAGTGCAATGCTCCTCGTTTGTGTCAGGTACATTTTGATTTGTTGGCAAAAATATTGAGTACAAATGCAAGGTACATAATGATTTCTTTGCAAAACCACCCCGAGTTTAGGTGCACAAAGTTCATGACAGTTAATAGAGCAGCATTTTATTTGATTAATTTTACATAGGAAGTTGAATTTATGGTTTCGTAAGACTCGGAGGGGCTTATAGTTCAGGTATAAAATCGCTATACCATTTGTTCACGAATTATTGAAGGTCATTGAAGGTCAAGGATAAGTTTTGTAAGATCATTTTTTTATTTTATTTGCAGAAATCACTTTGGGTGTTTTTGAACGTGTATTTTATTTATGGGAAAGTTTAATGACGGAGTCACAGAACGGATTAAGTTTTTAAAAGGATCTAGATCTGTATATTGAAAAGTAAGCATCGCTCAACGCCAGAGTTGGTGCGTTTAAGACTTTTTTGTTGTGCGCAATTTGTACTCAATACTTTCAAGACTTAAACACTTAGTGGTTGTGGGACAAATGGAACCAAGGACTGACAACAAGACAGAACATTAGTGGAACCAATGACGACGGACAACAAGGACAACTGACAACAAGGACAACTGACAACAATGCAGACGATCAGTGGAACCAAGGACTGACAACAAGAGAGACCATCAGTGAAGCCAAGGACAACTGACAACAAGGACAACTGACAACACGACAGACCATCAATGGAACCAAGGACAACTGAAGACATGACAATAAGAACCAAGGATAATAAGGTACCACGGACAACTGAAGACATGATAATAAGAACCAAGGATAATAAGGTACCAAGGAAAACTGAAGACATGATAATAAGAACCAAGGATAATAAGGTACCAAGGACAGCTGAAGACATGATAAGTGGAACCAAGGAAAACTGAAGACATGATAAAGGGAACCAAGGATAACTGAAGACATGATAATAAGAACCAAGGATAACTGAAGACATGATAATAAGAACCAAGGATAACTGAAGACATGATAATAAGAACCAAGGAAAACTGAAGACATGATAAGTGGAACCAAGGAAAACTGAAGAAATGAAAGTGGAACCATGGACAACCGAAGACATGATAAGTGGAACCAAGGACAACTGAAGAAATGATAAGTGGAGCCAAGGAAAACTGAAGACATGATAAGTGGAACCAATGAAAACTGAAGAAATGAAAGTGAAACCAAGGACAACTGAAGAAATGATAAGTGGAACCAAGGATAACTGAAGTCATGATAAGGGGAATCGGAGACAAATGAAACCAATGAGAACTTACAACAAGATAAATAAACACTTAATAAGTGGACCCACTAACATTTAAAGACATGATAAGTAAATGAGCAAACAACTGAAGACATGATAAGTAAATGAACGAACAACTGAAGAGATGATAAGTAAATGAAAGAACAACTGAAGACATGATAAGTAAATGAACGAACAACTGAAGATATGATAAGTAAATGAACGAACAACTGAAGACATGATAAGTAAATGAACGAACAACGGAAGACATGTTAAGTAAATGAGCGAAATCTGAAGACTTGATAAGTAAATGAACGAACAACTAAAGACATGATAAGTAAATGAACGAACAACTGAGGACACGCTTAGTAAATGAACGAACAACTGCAGACATGATAAGAAAATGAACGAACAACTGAAGACATGATAATTAAATGAACGAACAACTGATGTTACTTAATGCAACCTAAATATAAATTATTTTTACTTTTTGTATTGTCGTAATTAAGAAAACACAAATTTGTACCGAGGAACAGAAAATAAATAATTATAATTTTGTTTCTATTGTTCTTAAAAAATATAAGTAAATTTTTCATACAACTGTTTAGCATCTATTCAATGAAATTATACTTACGGCTTTCGGAGATAAAACATCAATGTATTGAATTTCAATATGTCATATTATTAACTTTTTTTTCCTTTAAATTAAATATATATTTTAAAATACATAATTCTAACGATATGAAATGCATGACCACAAATCCCTTTAACATTTGTATCCTTGCTCTTTAAAATAATTTTAATGATCTCTATAACTATACACAAGTCATGCTCACATAATACTTATGGTATATTGTATAATACATGCTAGCAATTCAAAAGGGGCAATTAGCATCTAACCGTTGTTTTTTTCCAATACCATGTTTATGAAACTTAGCTCTAGTTTTAAACATAATGTAATTTTAACTTTATTACAAAATAACTGTATTTTAACATAATGTCATTTATAGCCTTGTTACAACATAACTGTAACTATTTGAACATAATGTCATTGTAACATTGTTTCAACATCACTGTAACAATTTTAAGATAATGCCAATATAACTTTTTTAACAACATAAATTTAACAATTGCAACCAAATAAATAAACGTCATATTAGTAGCTCTATGTTTGTGTTATTCTCTTTAGTCACAGAAACAAATCAAACATAGAATAAAGATATATAAAATGTAAAGAGCCGATAATTGAGAGAGGGGATGGGGGTAGAAAGCTATGAGTTTGTGAGTTAGGGAAGAAGTGGAAGATAACGATACAGAGAAATAAGGCGAACGAAAAACGTTGCTAGAAAGAGACAGAGCAACACGAGATGTGAGGAATAGCGGGAGAGATTGAAGGAGAGAATGAATAAGAGGAAATCTGAAGTTGGGAGAGAAACAGAGAAGAAAGGGAAAATAGCGGTAAAAAGAGATTAAGAAAGTGAAGGAGAGAGAACCGCATAAATTGAGAGAGAGAGAGAGAGAGAGAGAGAGAGGGAGAATGAGAGAGAGAGAGAGAATGAGAGAGAGAGAGAGAGAGAGAGAGAGAGAGAGAGAGAGAGAATGAGAGAGAGAATGAGAGAGAGAATGAGAGTTAAATAACTAAATCATTTAAATTCAAATTTCATTCGTTTATTTCAGAAACATAAACTAGTTGTTATGTAGATAAAACTATTTGTAAGTAGATAACTGAGCTCGCCCTAAGAAGTTACTTAACAGCTCAAACATGTGCAATTTCTCCCCCTGAACATTTTGAGCACAATAGGAATATACATTTTCTTGCCCTTCTTAAAACCGTTAAGTCAGGCTGTTCCCTAATGAAGCCCGTCAGCTTCTCAATATTAATGTATAATGATTTAGATAATCTTTACACAGGACCCCTCAAAGATCATTGATTTCGGGCGAGTATGGTGATCTGCATTTATACATATATCAGTAATTATGTATATATACATGGGGCCTCTGCCAGAAAGAGACGATTTAGAAGTTTATAGTGGTTTGGGGGTGAGAGATGGGGAGAGGGCAATGCTAGACAGGAATTTTAGGAAGTGGTAGTATTGGACATGGTGTTTAGGAAAGGGTAATTTTGGAATGGATTTTTAGGAAGTGGGTAATGTAAGACAGGATATTTCGGAAGTTGGTAATATTTGACATGGTATTTAGGACAGGATTTGACATATCTCATGTGACATCGTCTCATAGGAGATCATCTTACAGGACAACATCTTCCAACATCATATTTATTCTTTTGCAGTAGAGTAAGGTCACTGCTCTCTTAACTTAACCAAACAATATGAATATGATCTATTTATTTTAAGCCAAGGACTTGGTTCACTTTCACAGCATAACAGGCCATTACTTACGTCCCTTGCATGACGCCTGCAGTTTTAACGGCTATTTAACGTAACTCACTGGGTCCCTGGTGCTGTGAGCACTTACATTGTATGAGATCGGTATTCATTGGGTCCCTGGTGCTGTGAGAGCTTACATTGTATGAGATCGGTATTCATTGGGTCCCTGGTGCTGTGAGCACTTACATTGTATGAGATCGGTATTCATTGGGTCCCTGGTGCTGTGAGCACTTTCATTGTATGAGATCGGTATTCATTGGGTCCCTGGTGCTGTGAGCACTTTCATTGTATGAGATCGGTATTCATTGGGTCCCTGGTGCTGTGAGCACTTACATTGTATGAGATCGGTATTCATTGGGTCCTTGGTGCTGTGAGCGCTTACATTGTATGAGATCGGTATTCATTAAGTCCCTGGTGCTGTGAGCGCTTACATTGTATGAGATCAGTATTCATTGGGTCCCTGGTGCTGTGAGCGCTTACATTGTATGAGATCGGTATTCATTAAGTCCCTGGTGCTGTGAGCGCTTACATTGTATGAGATCAGTATTCATTGGGTCCCTGGTGCTGTGAGCACTTACATTGTATGAGATCAGTATTCATTGGGTCCCTGGTGCTTTGAGCGCTTACATTGTATGAGATCGGTATTCATTAAGTCCCTGGTGCTGTGAGCGCTTACATTGTATGAGATCGGTATTCATTGGGTCTGAGCAGCCTGAGCCAGACATTGCAGCCTGAGCCAGACATTGCAGCCTGAGCCAGACACTAGCGCACCTGCTGAACGAATGTCCCTCACTAGATTCCTGGGGGAAGCCAGGGCGGTTGGAGAACCCTACGTGAGTCAAATGTTGTCTGGCTCAGCTCAGCAGATGGAGCTGGTAGCCAATTTACTAGCCAGGGTCATTACAGAGTAATCTTAGACCTTCACCAGAATGTGTGTCTTAGTTAGTCACGGACAAAATAAAAACCAATTTTATATTTAAGAGTTTACCGACTGTTTTCACGTGAAGGATGTGGGCTGAAAGAGTGAGTTGTGAGTTTTTAATTGGGAGAGAGGTGATTTGGGGTGGGCTGAATGAGAGGTGTTTGGGTGAGGGGGGTGAGTTTTTCGGGAGAGATGTGATTGGGGTTGGTGCACGTTTCAATGTTTTCTTGCGTAGGTGGCGCCATTTCGGAAACCATTTAATGTGAATCATTCTAATGACAAGTGACCCCCATTGTTTGAAACAGGGGTCTTAACATGTTCGGCACTTCAGAGGAAACTTCTAATTTCCAACGCTAGGTCCTCAGCAGTGGGTCTGTAGCGTTATTATTGGGCTTCGAATAACAAGTTGGATTACTCGAATGAGGACAAAAATGAAAACAGCTGACAAAATTTTAAACAACTTTCACTAAGGAAAATGTATGCGTTGTTAGGCTGTGTGTTGTTTATTGTTTTGTGGTTGGATTGTCTGTTAAATAGTCCGTGGTTTAGTTGTCTGTTTGTTGAATGTTCTGTGAATGTATTGCGTTCTTGATGATTTGTATTGTGTTGGTCTGTCTGATGCACCGTACTATTTTTGTGTTTCTACTTATTGTTTATTGTGTAAATCGTTGGCTTGTTGGCTGGGTGCTGTTTGGATGGGTTGTCTGTTTGGTGTGTGGATGGGTTGTATGTTTGGTGTGTGGATGGGTTGTCTGTTTGGTGTGTGGATGGGTTGTCTGTTTGGTGGGGGATGGGTTGTCTGTTTGGGGTGTGGATGGGTTGTCTGTTTGGTGTGTGGATGGGTTGTCTGTTTGGTGAGGGGATGGGTTGTGTGTTTGGTGTGTGGATGGGTTGTCTGTTTGGTGTGTGGATGGGTTGTCTGTTTGGTGTGTGGATGTGTTGTCTGTTTGGTGTGTGGATGGGTTGTCTGTTTGGTGTGTGGATGTGTTGTCTGTTTGGTGTGTGGATCGGTTGTCTTCTCGTTGAGAGATCTATGATCAGATTTCACTTGATGCTTCAAATCATAACATTTGTTTTGCCATTGTATGTCTTACGGTCTAGCCTTTACGCTACCATTTCTATAAAAAATATCAATAGTCTTCACTGGTCCAGGGCGCCACCTGCACCTAATGGCGCCACCTATACACTGTGATGTCATCCGCACACTGTGGCCTCAATGGCACCCAGAGGCGTAACTCGAACTCATCGGCGTCACTCGCATCCTTTGGCGTCACTCGTATCCAGTGATGTCTATTGGGCCCAGAGGCGACACACGCATCCATAGGTCCATCCACAACATCTGGCGTCACCCGCACCCAGAAGCGTCAACGGCACCCAGAAACATCATTCGCTACCCACTGACATCAAGAAAGGGGTAGAGAAACTTTAAAAAAAAAGTGAGCATCGGTCATGGTTGAAATGTTAAAATCACATGCAAAACGTGTTCATTGGAAAAGCGAGTGAGGACCTCTGGTGTCGCCTTTGTGAGAGTTTAGGAGAATGGAATCGGGCGATACTGGATATATGTGAATTCGATTATGAAGTTTCTGCACATTTTACTGAAACAAAAATAATCCGTAATCGCGTCGTTAGGCGTATTCGATTTTTTTTTGTCCCTCAGTTCAGTCGTTTGTGGATTGATTTTCCAGGCGGTGTAGGATTTGTATTGACTGCGTACTTTTGTTGTGTTCCTTTATAGCGTTCAAGGCACCAGTTACTTAAACTATCATCTCTTTTTATAGAGATGGTAAGTAATTTAAGTTAACACTTCCTTTATCTCTACACATTTTGTATGACCGTAGTATTTAACTTACTCTTGATTTTATCGTGACTTAAGTTAGCGAATTACACATTCATATACTTAGGTACCTGAAGCTGAGTTTTCAAAGAGTCCTATAGCTTTATTTTATACTGCCGTGTCCAGAACTCATGAGTCTAAGGACGAAGAACTTGTTCATATAACCGAGTTGGTAAAGAAAATAACTTAAATATTCCAACATTCTGTTGCCAACAAAAAAAATTGCTACTTTTGTAAGGTTTTATCTGTAAATGTAAATCCCTTAGACTCATTCACTTACTATCAACACATACCCACATATATAGATAACAGACTCAACACATACTCCCATATATAGAAAACAATCTCAACACATAGCTACACACATAGAAAACATATTCAACTCATACCCACATATATAGAGAACAGTCTCAATTGTTTCAAAGGTAAAAAATAATTCATTCATTAAACGTTATTGTATCGAAACAAGCGCTTCCTCAGATTTTGACAAACAAAATTTAAAAAGGGACGTAAAACACGATTTCTTTTTTTAATTTTCAAAACATTACCAAAAAATTAACCGTGCATAAGGCATACATAAAAATTATATCAACATATAGGGGAACTAAAGGTCTATGTGCTTAAGCATTTTGTGTACCCATAACTTGCATAATTAAAATACGCAAAGTGTTAGAAAAGTGCATGGGTTCACGTGAAGAAAATTAGTATTAATCATTTTGAAAAAAAAAGGCAAAGAAATAAATAAGCTAATTATGCGAAAATATAATTAGCTGAGCCCATTACTTATTTATATAACTGCTTCACTAGAAAAGATGTTAATTTGTTCATCGAAACAATAAATAATTTATGGATGTTTAAACAACACTGAAAAGTCTCTCTTAAACATGTGTCAAAAAATCTTTTCAAAACAACAAATTATAGAACAAGACAATGTGGACACGCCGTCCACTCTAAGACACGTTGGTCATTTTAAACCGTTAAACTAAAAATATTTCCTAGTTTTACGGCCTCCTCCGGAAAATGAGCTTCTCGTCCCTTGGGCTGGGCTTGACCACGACCCTGTCGATACATGTTTTGATGACGATCTGTACAGGTGAGTAAAGATGTCTTAAAATGGTTATGGGCAAATACTGAATAGCAAATGATGCATGAATGAGAAGGGGATCAATGCACGGATGTAATTTCGTATGAATGACAACTGAATAGATAGATGTATGGCCGAATGACTGAGTTATTAATAGAAAGAAGTATGGCCGTATGAATGAGATCTTAATAGATTTATTTATTGTCGTATGACTGAGATATTAATAGAAAATGTATGTTCATAAAACTGAGATAAAATAGATAGATTTATGGTCATATGACTGAGTTACTAATAGGTATGTATGGGCTAATGACTACATGTGACTGAGGTAGTAAGTAGGTAAATGGTGGGTATGACTGCGATCATAATATATATATTTATGGTCATATGACTGAGTTATTAAAAGATAGGAATAGGGTCATATGCATGATTTATTAAAAGATAGGAATATGGTCATATGAATGAGTTATTAAAAAAATGTTGTACGGTTGTATGACTAAGATATTGATATAACGATGTATTGTCCTACGACTGATTTTTTAATAGATAGATGGTTGGTCGTATGACATAGACATTAACAGGTAGATGAATGCAATCAAAATTGTATATGTGGATACAATCAAAGTTGTATAGTGGATGCAATCAAAATTGTATATGTCGATGCAATCAAAATTGTATATGTGGATATAATCAAAGTAGTATATGTGGATGCAATCAACTTTTTATATGATGATACAATCAAAGTTGTATATGTGGATGCAATCAACGTTTTATATGATGATACAATCACAATTGTTTTTGTGGTTTTAAAGTTGTATAATAGACTTCATATAAAATATAATTTAAGCAACCTCAACACAGCAATACAGGAATATTTATTACACCTTATGTACATTTTAGGAAAAAGAAAAGTAGATATTACGAGCCAAACGCAGTTGCGTTTGTTACAAAAATATAAAAGAGCACACTCCATATGACTTCTTGCTGTGTCCATCCACACTTGGAACTCTCAGTAAGTACTATGTTGAAGAGCGCACTCCGTATGACTTCTTGCTGTGTCCATCCACACTTGGAACTCTCAGTAAGTACTGTGTTGAAGAGCGCACTCCGTATGACTTCTTGGAGTGTCCATCCACACTTGGAACTCTCAGTAAGTACTATGTTGAAGAGCGCACTCCGTATGACTTCTTGGAGTGTCCATCCACACTTGGAACTCTCAGTAAGTACTATGTTGAAGAGCACACTCCATATGACTTCTTGCTGTGTCCATCCACACTTGGAACTCTCAGTAAGTACTGTGTTGAAGAGCGCACTCCGTATGACTTCTTGGAGTGTCCATCCACACTTGGAACTCTCAGTAAGTACTATGTTGAAGAGCGCACTCCGTATGACTTCTTGGAGTGTCCATCCACACTTGGAACTCTCAGTAAGGACTGTGTTGCAGAGCGCACTCCGTATTACTTCTTGCTGTGTCCATCCACACTTGGAACTGTCAGTAAGGACTGTGTTGAAGAGCGAACTCCATATGACTTCTTGCTGTGTCCATCCACACTTGGAACTCTCAGTAAGGACTGTGTTGAAGAGCGCGGGATCTGTATGGATCCATGTTTAGAAATCGGTTTTTGAACATATACAGGTGCAGAGCATTCTATACAGCTGTACGAAAGGGTCAGAATTTTGTGGTCAATGCTCCAAATCGATGTATTGGTTGAAGTTGAATAAAATATAGGGGGGCGTACGAGGGGCGTAAACATTTTTCTAGTTTGGGGCACGGATCCTGATATTTTATGGCACGCGAATGACGTTTTCCCAGCTCTGTAGTAAAGTTACTTGAGAAAACAAGCATTCATGTAATGTAATTTATAAAGAGTCCCTGTTAGGTGCAACAGCATTGGATTCTAAACGTTTATTTAACTATCCCTTGTATTATTCATTCAAGGTCTTTAAATAGAGAATACTTTTAAATGTAGTCGTTTGTAGGAATGGTGATTTTATATTAGATACAAATGAAATTGAAAGATTGATACTTTATTTTTTAATGAGACAGTAGCGGTATCTTTGTTTAATGTCTAAACAAAGGAAATTCCATTTGGTGTTAGTAATTAAAATAGTAATTTCTCTCTCTGCCATATGTATGTATATATTTAATATATAGTTAGATTTTAGGGTTAAAACTGAGCTTAGGCCAGAAGCACACCACAGGGGGGCGCCATAAACAAAAGGATTTTAGTTTATTTTATTTGCGTGAGATCGGAAACCGAGCAAGCCGTGTGCGCCACCGTGTTTCAATATAGCACTTCACCCTGACCCCAGCCAAAACGCTTCTTTCCTAATCACCCAGCCCAACGAATGTTTCAAAGAGACACTACTCTTTACATTGGCGTTAACATCTCAGCCAGCCGATGGCTGCGGGATTTGTTTAAGATGTTTTTTTTTTTTTTTTTTTATGTTAGGTGTTTAGGATTGTGTTTAGTAGTGCGTTTAAGGCGTGTGTTTGGGGCGTGTGTTGGGGCGTGTATTGGGGCGTGTGTTGGGGCATGTGTTGGGGCGTGTGTTGGGGCGTGTGTTGGGGCGTGTGTTGGGTCATGTGATTGCTAGTATGTTTGGGGATGCATGCCCGGAAATTCAAAAAGCAATAGAAGAAACGAGCCTCGGCAGTGCTGCTGGTGTTGTTTGGTATGAAATATGGTAATCAATCTGGTATTGCTCTTATTGAACGCTCATTAAGAAATCATTTTAAAAACTGGATTCCTAAAACGAATAATATCCTAGTTTCCCTGTCTTGCAGACTTGCCATTGTTTATGTAATACTCTTTAAATAGTTCACACCAGTTGTTCTGATTAAAAGTAAATTACTTTGTTTTAAGATTTAATATTAACTAGATATAGTCCGCCAAACATTGGCGTCAGCAATGCGTAAACTTCCCATCTACTAAAGTTACTTGACAAAACATGCACTCAAATAAAGCACATGTAAGAATCCCAATTTTTTTTGCTGCACCCCCTTCCCCTCATGAAACGTCACTGCACACTTTTTATTTCACGCCCATGAACTACATTAAATATTCCGATGTCCCAACCACTTTTAAACCGAATATTTGTTACACCATACTTAAATTGAGACGATTTCATTTTCCGAAATGAAAATATTTCGCACAAAACGCAGTTGCGTTATTTAAAAGAAAATCATTTAGCGTAGTTATTGGGGCATTTTATTTTGCGTGCTATTGAACTCATTATAGAACCATACTTTCTTTCTAACATATATACGTCCGGGGAGGTCTCTGACGCCCTCCCGCACGGCCTGCCGCCGAGGCGGCTGGCAGGTGCGGGTGGGCGCCGGGGAGGGCATTAGGAGCGTAAGCTCGACGGCCCGCTGACGCCATTTCCTAATGAGATATATATATTCTAACATATATAATTATTTGTAATATGATCTCAATACCAAATTCGCTGAATAGGAAGCTGCCACGATTGTTAGGAAGTACCAGGAAATGGAAGCAGCCCACGAGTCACACCAGAAGGGTAATATATATAAGAGATTAGGAATCAAAGATAAAAAAACAAAAGTGAAGCGGTATTTAAGCTTTTGCGGTCTGGTACCAGTGTGCGACTACGCCTTTGGAAAACACTGACATAAGTTGACATTTGCTGTGGTACGATGACATACCATGTGATACGATGACACACAGTGTAATTAGATGACATATGATGACATAAGCTCACACGCACTCTGACATACGCTGACCTACGCTGACATACTCTCTGATTCAATCAATATAACGTTGAAAGTACAACAAAATAAATGTTAAAAAATCAATCAACAAATCAATGTACAAATCAATGAACTTAAATTAAACTGCAAAAGCAATGGGAAGAGAATTGAAATATCCCAATTTTGCGCCTTCAAAAAGTTTTATTATCTCTGATATTGTTGTACATGTTCATTATCTCTGAAATTGTTGTACATGTTCATTATCTCTGATGTTGTACATGTTCATTATCTCTGATGTTGTTGTACATGTTCATTATCTCTGATGTTGTTGTACATGTTCATTATCTCTGATGTTGTTGTACATGTTCATTATCTCTGATGTTGTTGTACATGTTCATTACCTCTGATGTTGTTGTACATGTTCATTATCTCTGATGTTGTTGTACATGTTCATTATCTCTGATGTTGTTGTACATGTTCATTATCTCTGATATTGTTGTACATTGTCATTATCTCTAAAATTGTTGTACATGTTCATTATCTCTGATGTTGTTGTACATGTTCATTATCTCTGATGTTGTTGTACATGTTCATTATCTCTGATATTGTTGTACATTGTCATTATCTCTAAAATTGTTGTACATGTTCATTATCTCTGATGTTGTTGTACATGTTCATTATCTCTGAAGTTGTTGTACATGTTCATTATCTCTGATGTTGTTGTACATGTTCATTATCTCTGATGTTGTTGTACATGTTCATTATCTCTGATGTTGTTGTACATGTTCATTATCTCTGAAGTTGTTGTACATGTTCATTACCTCTGATGTTGTTGTACATGTTCATTATCTCTGATGTTGTTGTACATGTTCATTATCTCTGATGTTGTTGTACATGTTCATTATCTCTGATGTTGTTGTACATGTTCATTATCTCTGATGTTGTTGTACATGTTCATTATATTGTTGTACATACAATTCTCTTCAAGAAAAATTATAACAGCTGTTCATTCTATGAAAATGTATTTGATAAAACTCACGGTGTATAAAAATAATCATGGTGATGGTAATCATCAACAAATAGTTGGTATAGCAACCAGCATTTGTCTCAAGCAAATACAATGATATGTGATGGTCAATGGAATTTTCATAATTTAGTTGGATGTGGACGGACGGTGAGCTGAATGGCTCATCTTAAGTTGATGGGCAACGCAACTGACGGGCACTTTAACTCATGGCCACACAAACTGACGGGCAGTTTAACTCATGGACACATCAAATAATGGGCAATTAAACTGTCGGGTACTTCAGCTCATGGACATAACCTGACGGGAGCTTAACTCACGGGCAAATAAACTGGCGGGCACTTTTACTCATGGGCACATCAACTAATGGGCACTTAAACTGACAGTCATTTCAACTCATGGACACAACATGGCAGGCACTTTTACTCATGGGCACATCAACTAATGAACTGTCGGGCACTTCAACTCAAGGAAACAACATGACGGGCACTTTAATTCATGGGCACATAAACTGAAGGGTACTTTTACTCATGGGCACAACCCTATGGGCACTTTAATCCCAAGGGCACAAAAACCGAAGGCCACTTTTACTCATTGGCATATCAACTAATGAACTGACGGGCACTTTAACTCATGGAAACAACCTGACGGGCACTTCAACTCATGGAAACATCCTGACGGGCACTTCAACTCATGGAAACAACCTGACGGGCACTTCAACTCATGGAAACAACCTGACGGGCACTTTAACTCATGGAAACAACCTGACGGGCACTTCAACTCATGGAAACAACCTGACGGGCACTTCAACTCGTAACTTGATGGGATAGTAACCGAATTGTACCTCGACAGGTAGGTACTTATTAACACCTAGACGGATTGGGGTCTTCAACTGATGGGCATCTAACTGAAGGGCAACTCAACTGATGGGAACCTCCAGTGAGGATAATATTAACTGACAGGGATAACAACTGACGGAGATAACAACTGACGGAGATAACAACTGACGAAGATAACAAATGATAAAAATGAAGCCGATGTCTAACATATATTTTATCATTGTTTAACTAAAAGTGATATAACATCCAATATCTAACAAATATTTTATCATTGTTTAACTAAAAGTGATATAATCTTACTGCTAGACTCAATCATACATTATTTGTTGTATTTGGATGTTATCGAAATCTGCTATTGTATAGCTCCACGTGACTTCTTTTTACAGTGCTCTAGACAACGAAAAGCGCACTGGCCATGGCAACTCCTCCGTATAAGACAAGAATATCTGAAAAAAAATTGATTTTTCAAAGTGAATCATTATATTGTGGGAATTATGAACAAGTTTAATCATATCTTAAAGTGTTTTTTTTTTGTTGTTGTTGTTGTTGTTGTTGTTGTGGGAAGTCAAGGGGAAGTGGTGGGGAAAGTGGTGGGAGTGTGGTGTTGAATATGTTCGGGGCACCGGTGGTAGGATTGGTGGGGTAGTTGAGGGGTACTAGTTGGTCAGTGGGCCAGCCTAAAGCATTTTTCAATTGCTTAACAATTCTTTTCCAGATTCGCTTTATTTCTAAGCCGATTTCTTTGCTAATTTTACGTTAGGAAAAGAATGGTCCATTTCTTTGTTGAAACTAGTGTAAAAGTTAACTTTTCCCTAATAATAGTATTTTTCATTTCATCAGTTATTCAAAATACATTTTTGAAATGGCTCTAGTGAGTAATCTTTTACTGAAACTTAAGAAAAAAATACTTTGGTGTTGCCACCGTTCGGATTCTGTTACAAGCAAGCAGAAAACAAACAGAAAACAAAAACGAACAAGACAATTTGACTGTTTGAAATAAACTACAAGTGTTTACTTTTTGAGAATGTTAAGCAGTCATTATTGTCAGGGAAAACACACACACATTCACATGAAGCAGCACAGTGAACAGTATAGCATGCCGGTTTGATTTTAATTCATTTAAACTTTACAATCAACACAGACAGAAAGATTTTAAACCAAAAAAAAGTCCGTGGACAAAATGGGGTGGTGGACAGAATGTCCTCACATAGATGTCACTAAATATCTAATTAATTAAAATATGAGGTTTAGATACCTGCCGGGGTCCCACTGTCAGATGCGCCATTCAAAGATGGGTTGTTTTTAAACAAAGATTCCTCTTCGCACCATTCATATAATGTTTTGTTATAGTATGGCACTTCTTGTTAAATAGTAGAGAAAAAATAGTTTTAAAAAAAAAAAAATGTAAACTGGGAGTTAGACATCATACAAACATCAGCTGTTAAAATATGTTGTACTTTTTATAATTAACGTCTCTGTAAATGTAACAGTGTCCTCTCTTGTCTGACTTAGACAGTGACCTTGCAGCCTAATAAAATACATGTAAAGGAATTAAATAGATTTTGTGTTTCAATCAGGCGATCGCTGTAATGCTTATTTATGTTCTTTTGCAGTTCAGGCCAAAATATAAAAATAAATCTTCGTGCGTCATGTCCAGGACACTGACATACGACATTGCCAAAATGTGTCTAGGGTTCCACCGTACTCCTCCACCCTGCACGATACTCTGTCATGGAAAAGCCTTAATTCCTAATGGATATTCTGCAGCTCGTGGACCACGACTTTAAGGCGGGTCTTTTAAACAAAGTCTTCTACAGAAAGTCTTCTGAACCAAGTCTTCTGAGCCAACTCTTCTGAACCAATTCTTCTAAACCAAGTCTTCTAAACCAAGTGATCTAATCCAAGTCATATAAACCAAGTCATCTTAACCACCCTCTCATTTCAGTCTGACGTCATAGGATTTTGCAATCAATAAAAACCTAGAAAACCTCTGCTAACGCATTTGTTCTTAAAATAAGTTTCTTTCTTCTTAAAAAAAGTCATATCTCTTTGTGTATTTTTACATATTTTGACTTAGTACAGTCAGGCATTCTATAGCACGCAAGTAGAGGCAATGGTGTTGCGAGCAGTTTTTAGAAACGGGTTATAATTTAATAATTGGAATTTTTTTTTAAAGCAAAATTTCTGTCCCCTAAAACAATAAAAAATATATACACGTTTCAGTATATTTTTTTCATATTAATAATTATATAAATTACAGAAATGATTTATTTCTTTCACATGGGAAATAAAATCTACTCTCCTGCTCAAGCTGACACTTACAGACCCTCTAAGATACTGGTCCCTCCATATCTTTATCCAACCCTTACATACAATATATTATCTTCTACCCCGTATCCACTAGACTTATTCTATTTAACTTCGATTTACTTCATGTTAAAAAAATTTTATTAACATGACTTCGATCTAGTGAAAGCTTGGTGATTAAATAAAAAATAGATTAGGAAATCAAAACAGATTACTCAGATTACTTACAACATCTAGTGAATAAAGATTTACAAAGTCTAGTGTATGAAGATTTACAAAGTCTAGTGTATGAAGATTTACAAAGTCTAGTGTATGAAGATTTACAAAGTCTAGTGTATGAAGATTTAAAAAGTCTAGTGTATGAAGATTTACAAAGTCTAGTGTATGAAGATTTACAAAGTCTAGTGTATGAAGATTTACAAAGTCTAGTGAATGAAGATTTACAAAGTCTAGTGTATGAAGATTTACAAAGTCTAGTGTATGAAGATTTACAAAGTCTAGTGTATGAAGATTTACAAAGTCTAGTGTATGAAGATTTACAAAGTCTAGTGAATGAAGATTTACAAAGTCTAGTGTATGAAGATTTACAAAGTCTAGTGTATGAAGATTTACAAAGTCTAGTGTATGAAGATTTACAAAGTCTAGTGTATGAAGATTTACAAAGTCTAGTGTATGAAGATTTACAAAGTCTAGTGTATGAAGATTTACAAAGTCTAGTGTATGAAGATTTACAAAGTCTAGTGTATGAAGATTTACAAAGTCTAGTGTATCAAGATTTACAAAGTCTAGTGTATGAAGATTTACAAGGTCTAGTGTATGAAGATTTACAAAGGCTAGTGTATGAAGATTTACAAAGTCTAGTGTATGATATTTACAAAGTCTAGTGTATGAAGATTTAAAAAGTCTAGTGTATGAAGATTTACAAAGTCTAGTGAATGAAGATTTACAAAGTCTAGTGTATGAAGATTTACAAAGTCTAGTGTATGAAGATTTACAAAGTCTAGTGTATGAAGATTTAAAAAGTCTAGTGTATGAAGATTTACAAAGTCTAGTGTATGAAGATTTACAAAGTCTAGTGTATGAAGATTTACAAAGTCTAGTGTATGAAGATTTACAAAGTCTAGTGTATGAAGATTTACAAAGTCTAGTGTATGAAGATTTACAAAGTCTAGTGTATGAAGATTTACAAAGTCTAGTGTATGAAGATTTACAAAGTCTAGTGTATGAAGATTTACAAAGTCTAGTGTATGAAGATTTACAAAGTCTAGTGTATGAAGATTTACAAAGTCTAGTTTATGAAGATTTACAAAGTCTAGTGTATGAAGATTTACAAAGTCTAGTGTATGAAGATTTACAAAGTCTAGTGTATGAAGATTTACAAAGTCTAGTGTATGAAGATTTACAAAGTCTAGTGTATGAAGATTTACTAACTAAAAAAAAAAATATTCCTTCCATTAAAAATGAACAGTTAGAAAAAGCAATCGAGAAATGGTCATGATATTTACCTGTAAACCCCAAAAACGCAAACTCATTGCTCAATCCTTTCAGCCCATGCTCATTGATAACAATCTGGCGGCCATTAACTTTTTCAACCTCCCCCAAGAAGAGCCTCATAGAACAGAACTTCATAGCAAAGTATGGACTTTGCATGGATGACATTGCAATTCGATAATTTCGCTCTGTACTGGGCGTACAATTTAAATTAGGAAATGTCGTTTCTTGAGGTTCACAAGATTTCAATGGCACTTGAAACCTCTGAAAATAAACATCCCAAAATCTGCGTAAAACTGAAAATGGATCTCGAAAGGACAAAATAAAAGTAAAAATTAGCTGAACGTGTTAAAAGCAGAAAAGCAGGGTAGCGGTAAATACGGTACAAGTGAATACAATCAAAATATTTTCGACTTAAACATAGTTGTTTCGTACTTTTAAAGTGGACGATTTGCCACCACCTTCAGTTGATCGCCAATGATATTGGGGATATCCGCCATTGCCAGTGATAATCTCCGCAAGTAAATCTCCTGGGTATCGCTTATTGCATTTAGCATCAGACATGAATGGTGAATTTGTGTTTTGTCTTGCATAATTTTTCGATCAATCAAATGAAAATGTGTGCATGTGGCGATCTTCTTAATTTTTGCCCATGAAATGGAATACACCCAACAGGGTGTCTCTCAAAAAACATGATGCTTGGCGATGAAATATATTAAAGACTAGCGAGTACCCGGCATGCGTTGCAATGCCACTCATCGAAAAAAAGTGTCTGTGTTTTAATAATTTTTTGTAATTTCTTCTAAGAACCACCTTTTTTTAACCGTCTGGTGCGTATTCGAATTAATGTGAAGGTTTTAAGAAGTGTCAGCAGACCACACGCAGCTGTCCGCTTGGGAAGCATGGATTTTCCAAATTTAGTCCCAAAACTTATAGCGATTGATCCCCCCCATGCAATAGCTATGTTTGAAATTATATTTATATGGCTCATTTATTACATATAAACAAATTTTGGGCCCCCGGCCCCCAAAAGTAATATTGTGAAATATTTGTACTAAATCAGAAACCTATTTATTAAGTCACATATACAAAATGAAATGTCACAGTTTATATTTAATGTAATTCCACCCACTTATGCAATAGCTCTGCTTGACGTTATATTTACATAGCTCATATAAGAAAAAAAAAAGAATTTAAGGCCCCAGGCCCGAAGCGGAATATTGTAAAATATTTGCACTTCTTTAGAAACCTAATGCGGGCCTGCACACAACAACTCACTGAAAATTTATCGCATTCAGATGAATAGTATAGGAACTCATACGAAAATTATATTTAAATAGCTCATATTAGAAAGAAAAACTAATATAGGGCCCCGGTCCAAAACTGGTAATTCTTTGTAAAATGAATGGGTTTTGATATTCATGGATATATTTTTGTAAATGTACTTACATTGTGTTAACGTCATTGATTTTTTTAATTCGTAAAATGAGAATATAGCATCTATTTTTCACAACAGTAATATCATTGGATTTAGAGATATAAAATTGTACACACCCTATTTCCTAACCCCCATGTATATGTACCTAAGAAGGCAAATTATTTGTCAAATTCATTTTGAGACGTATAGTGTGCTGCCATGTGCAAATTAAACAATTGAATTACAACTTCCCCCTCCCCCAAACAGAGTTTTAAAGAAATTAATAAAATCATCCACGGGATTGTAATGCACTTACATACGCAAAAACAATTTTTTTGCATTTCAAATGCTTTGTTCTTATTTAAATGAGTGATAAGTGCATTAGTGGATGCTATTTGGATATGTAGTTTCGCTGCACTGATTGCATTAAACGGCATTTTCGTATTAAAAGTATATTTAAAGGTTAGGTTTTTTTTGTTTTTTTTTTACTAATTTATAAATTTCATAAATGTATATTTTTGGAAAGAATAAAAGTAAAAATTTTTTAAACGTTCAAAATAAAAAGCAAAAATTGTATTTCATTTTTTAAATTGTAGCAATTTAAAAAGCAAACTATTATATTTATTAATTTTACTTTTAGGAAAGGGGAAATACATTATCAATTTTATTAGGCGCGGTTATTAAATTAGATAAATTTTTGCATTGAATAAATATACAATTTGAGTTCTGACGTCATTTGCGTTATTATTTATAACAAATTAGTTTTACTTTTATTACGCAATATTTGGAACGTACTTAAAAAATGCACTAAAATCAACATATGTTTTGGTTTCCCCGATAAATGTGATTACAGTGTAATTCTTTGATCATAATTTGTTTTATTAATTTTCATGACTTTCAACCACATATAAAATGTTTAAAATAGTTCCTTAGTTGTTACTCCAGATTTATTTGTAATTTATATTATTAATACTTAAAATTTTATTAAAATTAAAGCGAATGTACAATATATTTTTCGCATTACCATTGATTCGAGTTCCTTAAAATAATAGGAGATAACTATGATTGTTTTAAAAAATGGGAACGTATTTAAATCGTATCGGTTCTTTGGAGTTAAGGTCAGCATAGATCATTCTTATATAATAGATGTATTACTACATCATTGCTATTCAAAATCACAACACATTTACAAAGCTATATCCGATTCTAAAATACGTCACAAAATTCAAGCTTATTTATAAAAACATCAAAAATACTCTCTACACTAAACATGCAAAAACATGTTTTCTCTGCTCTTGCTACAAATTGATGTCTGTTGGCATTTGTTCAAAGGCGGTTGAGTTGATAGATCCGATTGAAATTATGTTGATAAAGTTTGTTAAAGAAAACAAAACGAATTTAAGGACATCGGCCAATGCGAAATATTGTAAAATGTTGTTCTAATTTAGAAACATTTGCGGGAGCGCGCATATCAATTCACCAAAGTTTTTATCGCAATCGGATGAATGGTATAGGAATGCATACGATAATTATATAGATAATATAAGGGTGGAAAACGAATTAAGGCCCCCGGCCACAAACGGAATATTGTAGAATTGTTGTATTACTTCCGAAACCTACTTATATATAACAAAATTAAAAAAAGAGAAACATATTACTAAAGTTGTATCGCATTCAGATAAATGGTATAGGAGTGCATACGGATATTATTTTTTACAAAGCTCATATAAGAAAAATAACGATTTTGGGGCCAACGGCCAAAAACGGATTATTTTAAAAGTGTTGTAACTACTTCAGAAACCTAATTATTATGTGACACACACAATTTAATGTCGCTATTTGTATTTGATTAAAAATCTATCCATCCACACATTAGCTCTGTTTGAAATTTTATTTGTATAGCTCATATAGGAAAAATAGAACATAGGGCCCCTGGCTCAAACAGAATATTTTAAACGGTTGTAATAATTTAAAAAGCTTTGCGGACGTGGGTAAAACATTTTACTAAAGTTTTATTGCATTCAGATAAATGATATAGGGGCGCATACAGAAATTATTTTGTACAAAGCTCATATAAGAAAAAAAAAGAATTTGGGGCCAACGGCTGAAAATGGAATATTTTAAAAGTATTGTAATTACTTATTAACATGCGCGACTTTATGGACAACCTTTCAAAAAAGTTGTGTTGCAATCACATGAATGGTGCAGGAGCGCATATGGTTTTAAATTATATTTATATAGCTCCTATAAGAAAAAACGAACATGGGGCCCCTGGCTCAAAACGGAATATTTTAAAACGGTTGTAATAATTTAGAAACCTTTGTGGGCATGCTCGCAACATCTCGTCAAAGTTTTAGCGTATTCGAATAAATGGTGTAGGAGCGCAGACGAAATCTATTGTTTACAAAGCTCATATAAGAAAAAAAAACGATTTTGGGGCCAACGGCCAAAACAAAATATTTTAAAAGTGTTATAATGACCCAGTAAAATGCGCAAGCTTGTAGAATACAACTCTCCAATGTTTTGTCGCAATCGCATGAATGGTGTAGGAGCGCATGCGGTTTTAAACTATATTTATATAGCTCATATAAGAAAAAACGAACACGGGGCCCCTGGCTCAAAACGGAATATTTTAAAACGTTTATAATTATTTCCAAACCTTTGTGGGCGTGCTTGTAACATTTTACCCAAGATTTAGCGCATTCAGACGAATGGCGTAGGAGCGCAGACGGAAATATTTTTTACAAAGCTCGTATAAGAAAAAAAACTAATGAAGGGCCAACGGCCGAAAACGAAATAATTGAAAAGTTTTTTAATGTTGCAGTTAAATGCCCAGGTAGGTGGCCCACAACTCACCAAAGTTTTGTTGCAATCGCATGAATGGTGTGGGAGCGCATACGAGACAAACATACATACATACATACATTCATTTTTATATATATAGATAGACTACAGTTTTGTTTTTGAACAGCCGCGCAAAACATTCATTACGATCTAATGATAATGAAGAGTGCAATCACTAGACGCTCATCAATACGCTGCGCTACGGCATTACTAACTAACTTACTTAAGAATATCAGCAAACTATCGAGCCGAGGCTCATAAAGTTTTCCCCAGCACACCTCCGTCGCCCCCAACCGGCATTCAACCACTCCCCCAGTGGTCTCTATTCCAGTCAGGCCGCGAAGCGGCATGCCGGGGGCTCCCCGCCCCTGAGACAGCCTCACCCACCCTTCCACTCGATTGACTATGCGAGTGAGGCCGCATCAGAGAAGGGACGCCTGGCCAGCCGGGGTGATGCTTACACAGCAACCGGGCCGGACTTCGTTGGGCTGGGGTGGATACAATTTACGTCTCTAAAGCCCCCCCTTCCCACCCCGGGGGACCTACGGCATTACTAATAAGTTCAAGTTAAAAATCACGATCAAAAGTCATAATTCCCTACACTTGTGCAATTTTGTCCAAGTTAAAGTTGGTAGAAAAATCTCATCTCCACCTTAATACGCAGGTGTCAGTTATTAATTTATTTAGCAAGCCCATGTAACATATTTGCCGAATTTACCAAAAACCAGCTTCCATCTTGTGTCCCTTCTAAGTGTGGTATTTCTCTGTCACTCCCATTGAAATATGGACATTTGAATTGACATACAATGTGGGGCGGCAGATTTCCCAAAGTTTCCCCCTCGTTCAGAATCATCCGACCAGTGGCTTGAAAGGAACTTGTACAAGTCCGGCTACTCGGAGTTTTCGGCTCGAATCCATCCAATATGATTTTCACACAATTCATCTCTGTGTGATGTAACAGATATGTAAGATTAGTTAAAGAATGTTGACGGCGATAAGAGTATATTAAACAATGAAAATAAGGAGGTCAATTTAGAGCGTAATCAGAGGCGTACCCAGTGTGTGGTAACATACGGCATTGATGTACGCCCAAATGGTTGGTGGGCAAAGAATCGGCGAGCTGGACACTTACATACTTGTTTTGTTCACAAGTTCTTCTAGCTATTTTGTTTATTTCAAATTTTTTGTTTATAAGACGTTTTAATTATTTTTGAAAAGCTAAAACGAAATGTACAAATTTTTATGATTATTTTCTAAACCAAAATTTGAAACTGGTGAATTTTAATTTTCTTTTATTAAACAACCACTAAAAACTATTTTTTTTTCGCATCAGTCCCTTATAAAATGTAATAACCCACTTAATAAGAATCCTAATTATTGGTCCCAATCAAGGCTCGCAACCATACATTTGTTTCACGTTCCTGAGATATAGTAATGTTCTCATCACAACCTACTTCTACACAAAATATATATTGCACCAACTCTAGCAGAGAAAACAAAAGAAAATAGCACTGTCCTAACGCACTTTTTATTTCTTTAAAGAATCTAATTCAGCGCATTTTCGCTAATTGTACATGTCAGAAAGAAAGTGTTTGCGTTTTAATTATGTTTCTTGAAGAGCTTTTAAATGCACAACATTTTTTTGTTTTTTTGTTTTTCCGTCCGGTGCATACACGAATAAATACGAAGGTTTTCCGACGCGAGAGTAGGCCACATACAGCTGTCCATGGGAGAAGCATAGGTTTCCAAAATTTAGTCCACACACTTGTAGCGTGTGTCCCTGTACTTTGTTGATGGTCATTGCAAATGCGAGTCGCACCGGAAACTGCAGACGTTTGAATTCAAATGGTACATCTGTTGGAATAATTGGAAATCGTGGCAGCAGTAAATCGTCTCCTTTTAAATTTTCAATTTAAAATAGTTGCTTCCATGATATTGTTCATCATGTTTTTCACTGAAAGCTTGGTGCCGTTGCAAAATCGTGGTGGATTTATCTTTCGTAAAAAGAATGATAGGCCCGCCAATTTTCAGTGTTAAAACATGAGACGGGATGCCTCTAAGAAATATAATTCATTGCTTTGACATGTAATGGCATAAATAATTCTGTCATACACCATGCCTTGTTCTGGAACCGATTACGAAAGATTCATTTGAACAGATGTTTCCAATTCTTTGATATCAAAGTGTGTTTCTCGTTGCAAATCATGATAGAAAAGGTTGTTTGCAGGTCGATTTGGAGCATAGTGTATAACACAATTATGCATGTAATTATAAGCCAATGCTGATGATTTTTTTTTGCTAGGTTCGTCCGGAGGAACAAGCAACACTTTTCTAATTTCACTTATTTTAGCATACATAAGAAATATTGCAATGGCAATCGCATCATCTGTAATTGCAGCAACTCCTTTCTACAAGCTCGATCACGTTCAACAGCTGCTGATGAATTAAATGCATGTGTCAAGTCAGGAGTTATATTGCGACACGTACAGACATTGCCTTAGAAAAATCAATATGCACGTACATCTATAGCATGATGTAACCGCTAACGTTTGTCAAAACAATTGTTGGATATTGAGAATGGGAAAATGGTTATGTATAAATATACACAATGTTTCACACTGCCAAGAGGCTTTCCGTAAAATCACTGTAACCACCGTCTGAACGATTCACAAAGTTTTCACAAATATCGCACGGACATTCAAAAAATCATCAATAGCTCAGTGCACGTGCTGTATTAGCTGCCGATGTTTCATTGACTTGATTTGCCAGGCATGCCGTCGAAAAATTTTAACATTGAAAATTGGCGCTTGTAGCATTTTTCTCCGAAACATAAATCCACCACGACTTTGCAAAGGTGGCAGGTCTTCATTGAAGAAGTTGATTAACAACATCATCAATGCCAAACATGTATGTAGGAGAAAAACAAAGGAGAAGATGTGCAGCTGACACGCACCCCAATGCTCACCGCGGATATCTATTCGAATTCAAACGTCTGCAGTTTCCGGTTCGATCAAAATTTGCAATGGCATTTAACAAAGCACACGGACCATAGTAACAAGTGTGTGGAATAAATTTGGAAATCGATGCTTCTCACATGGACAGCTGTGTGTGGCCAGTTGATGCGCCGTAAAACCGCATGATTCATTCGTTTACGCACCTGACCGAAAAACAAAAACAAAATTTTAATTCTTTAAATAAATAACATTAAAACACAACTACTTTCCTTATTCGAGTAGCATTGCAAAGCATGTCGGGTACTCGCTAGTTATTTGATAAATCTGTAATGTTTACACGTTTTTAGACTACGCATACATTCAGAGTGAATATTAATATATGTGCCTGTCGACATATTTGCCACGATTATTTCCCTTACCGTGTGGACTGTCCAGTACAGCAATCACAAGAAGCAGTAACCCAGTGTGTTTCAGTCCCATGTCTTTCAATGCCTCCTTTATTCTGTAAGTGCAATAAAAATATACAGTCTATCCGATAGAATGAAAATGTGTGCATCTAACTACTCAAATTTGACAGTACATATTATATATAATAATGTTTATGTGAAGCGATAAGAAATAATAAAAAATTAACTTGACAAGTCTGTTTGTGTAAGCAGCTTTCCAATTCGATTTGTGTATAAAACTGTACAAGTCTGTTTGAGCACGCCGATGTCTAAGTCTATTTGTGTTTAAATTGTAAAAGTCTATTCACAGTGTTTACATCCCTGTTTGTGTGGAGACAGCTATCCAATTCTATTTGTGTAAAGATAGACCAAAGTAACTTTGTTTAAGCAGCTACCAAGTATATTTGTCTACACAACTGTCCAAGTTCCTTTGTGTACACATAAGTCCAAGACTATACAGCTATCCAAGTATATTTTTTGTAAATATCAATCCAAGTCTATTTGCGTTGATAGCTGTCCAAGACTCTAGAGTAAACAGCTGTCACAGTCTATTTGTGTTTGCAGCTGTTCATGTCTATTGTTGTAGGCGATAAATCAAATCTGTTTGTTTTGGCAGCTGTCCAAGTCTGTTTGTTTTGGCAGCTGCCCAAGTCTGTTCGTTTAGGCAGCTGTCAAGGTCTGTTTGTTTTTGCAGCTGTCCAAGTCTGTTCGTTTAGGCAGCTGTCCAAGCCTGTTCGTTTAGGCAGCTGTCGAGGTCTGTTTGTTTAGGCTGCTGCCCATGTAAATCTAAGATATTTCGTAAGAGCCCCATTCATAAACTTCCCTTTTTAAGCTTTAGTAATAGATAACTATCAAATATTATGTTTTTTACAAGAAAATTCGGACTTGACCACTTGAATTTTAAAAAAAAGTTTACATTCTTATTTTACTTTTGCCCATTTTACAGGTCGCAAATCAAAGTTCATATCATTGAAAAATATTTATTAGCATTTGGGTGATTTCTAATGCACAAAATAGTTTTAAATATTAACATTTATGCTTGTATATATAATAATGGGACCTCAACTCAAAAACAAGAAAATGAAGATATTTCTGTGTAATAATAAGCGTAACTCACCTGTGTACCGTGTAACAATTAATCGTTATTCCTCACTGCACATTCCTTTTATACCTCACATCACATGATCACTCACACTACTTCTCCAAACAATATTCGCAGCTTTGAGTTTAAACATTCATGAAAACAACTCACCACGTCCAGTCATTACACATGAAAACAACACAGGCCAATCAGGTCACAAATTTCACTCAGTACACACAACAATAAACGTCAGTCATGCATACTATCACTTTAAACTAAAGAATTTTTAAGTTTTCATTTCTACATAGGGCTTTGATTTTTGGATTGAAAAGTCAATGAAATATTCTTAGTGAAATATTTGTCATTTATGAACTATTATTATCAAATATGTCAAATTACTTATTTATCACAGAAGTTTTTAAACTTTTCATTAAGTTCTATTAAATTTTATAAAAAAGATATTAACAAATCAAGCATTAAATATCTAGGTAAATGTGTAGCTGTAGGGCCACTCTTTTTTACCATGGCCGCCATCTTGGTTGTCCCGACCCGCGCACTTTTACATGTTCACGGGTCGGGACAACCAAGATGGCGGCCGAGGAAAAATAAAATAACTCATGTTTTTGATATAATGACGAATAAAACGTTTTTAAAAATGAAAAAATGATCTAAATCTATCCCTCACCCTAACCTGAACCCTAAATTCCTCCCTAACCCGGTTTTGACCCTCTCCTTAACAGGGTTTTGACCCTCTCCCTAACAGGGTTTTGACCCTCTCCCTAACAGGGTTTTGACCCTCTCCCTAACAGGATTTTGACCCTCTCCCTAACAGGGTTTTGACCCTCTCCCTAACAGGGTTTTGACCCTCTCCCTAACAGGGTTTTGACCCTCTCCCTAACCAGGGTTTTGACCCTATCGGAACCAGCGTTTTGACACTCTCCTTAGCCTAACGTGGCGCTGGGTTTTGACCCTGAAAAGTAGGAAAATTTTAAAAAAACCAAAGAAAAGTGGCCAAAATTAATTATAAAATAAAGAAGTAATGAAAACCCAACTTACATTTTCATGGAATACACTTTTACACACTTTATTTCAGGTTCCAACGAAAAGAATATCCAAAAATAAATGAAACACACCGTGGTCAACCTCTAAGATTATCTTAAAAAATGGCGCCGCTTGGCGGCGCTTTTTAATATATTTAATAGGCCAACCAATGAAATTATAATTAATCAACCAATAAAAATTTGCCACCGTCATATTAATGAAAATGTAACTCTATTTAAAAAAAATATTTAAAAAATCAGGGGAGTGAATCCAAGCAAATGACGACATGGCCATACAGCTACACATTAGCCAATATCTAAATGTAAATGTATCAAGATATTACCGTGTTATTCTTACAACAAAGATTGTTTGTGTGAGTTGTTCTTCTGAAGGACATCTAAGGCCTTGCTGCTGTTGCTGCCACCATTATGATAAACTTATGACGTTTTAAACAAATTGTGTTTATTTAAAAAAAATGGAACGTGAATTTTTCACAGATCAAAAGTTTTAGTTTATGAATTTATGAACTGGTATCTACAGACGCTAAATTTCTGTTATAAAAACCAATAACACAAATACAATAACGTACATATGTTTTCATGATTAAGGTTTAAAGCCCCAAAAGATGTATATATCAAATATATGTTATGGAAAATAATGATTGAATCCGAAAAATATTAAAGTTTAAAATTCAAATATATGATCCTCTTTAAATTTCAAAATGAGAAATAAATTATAAAACATTGTAAGTAAAAAAAAAATATGTCATAAATTATATTAAAACTATTTAAAGCTCGCCAAGTAATGGCTTAACCTCAAACCTACAAAAGCAGGGGAGGTTAGCGTACGACCGTCGAGATAATTTGGTGCGGTCCGTGAGATCATCTGATGTGGTCCATGAGATCATCAGATGTGGTCCATGAGATCATTTGATGTGGTCATGAGATCATCTGATGTGGTTCGTGAGATCATCTGATGTGGTCCATGAGATCATCTGATGTGGTCCATGAGATCATTTGATGTGGTCCATGAGATCATTTGGTCTGGAAACAAGAGATCATTTGGTCTGTCCTGCCATGGGATTTCAAAATCCAAAAATGCAGTAGGTTTTTATTATCCTTACATACATTTATTATAGGTGAACTATAATAAAACATAACTTTTGAAAGCCAAGAAAGACAAGGAAGGACGCCCAAGATCACCGGTTAAATTCACTCCCGAGAATGGCGAGATGTGCTTGAATAATATGCGCAGGGTAATGGTTAAGTAATATTTAACTATTTTAATTTGCATCACTTTTTTTTATTTAATCATGTTGTATATGTATTTGGTGGATAAGATATAGAGGGTGGGGGCTTAAAAACATTTATGCTTGTGGCGCCGGTCCTGATTTTTAATGGTTAGCAAAAGACGCTATTAACATCCAAAAGGCCCTTGGTAGAAAAATGTTTCCCCACCCTTGTCCTAAAGTAACTTAAAGTACTCAAGAAATCATTTAAAAATTGTATAAAGTTCCCTGTTATTGCAACAGCATTCCATTCTACGCGGACTATGTAGTTTATCCCCAAAAAGGTATAAATAAAATAATACAGCCACATTACAATTTAGTAATTTAGTAATATCTAAATAAAGATTTGCGTAAAAAGCTGTTCACACAGAGCCGTCGCTCGACTTTTCGAGGCCCCTTTTGCCGCAGTTTGGTTTTGTTCTCCCCTTTCTTCTCGAGGCCCCTTTTGTCGCAGTTTGGTTTTGTTCTCCCCTTTCTTTTCGAGGCCCCTTTTGCCGCAGTTTGGTTTTGTTCTCCCCTTTCTTTTCGAGGCCCCTTTTGCCGCAGTTTGGTTTTGTTCTCCCCTGTCTTTTCGAGGTCCCCTTTTGCCGCAGTTTGGTTTTATTCTCCCCTTTTTGAATGTTAAAACTAGCATCTCTTCTACTGCTCTCCAAGTGTATAATGTTGCAAAACTAAATTAAAGTATTTCCTAAAACGCATTCTTGTATTTTAAATAATATATTAAAATTTTTCTGTTGACTCTAAAGATTTAAAATGTGTTATTAAGCTACGGGAAAAATCAGGCACCCAGGGGGCGCCAAATCTGTAACGTATTTAATTCATGTCTTGCTGGTTTGGCGTTAAAGAATTCTTCGATCATTATTTCTGCTCATGTTGGCGCTTCCCACACGAAAGTTAGAAACGTCACCACAAAATTAACAGAAAGAAACATCTAGTTCAAGTATGCTACGCGGCCGTGAGAAAGCCGCTCCTAGGCAACCGTTTCGTCCCGCCACTACCAACGTCCCGACCGAAAGACTCCCTGGGCGGTGGGGAATGGCAAGGCAACACCAACCCCCCGGAGTGGAAGCAAAGCCGTCCTGACCCACAGAGAGTGGACTGCGGACGCTTTAAACGCAGCCTCCTCGGTCGACCGGGCCTCCCCTAGGTCAAGGGGGAAGTTCCCGGCGCCCTTCCGCACGGGCTGGCGTCGGGTTAAGTCCTTCAGTGCGCTGGATTGTGTGGGGGCGCGCCGGGGGGGGGGCATTAAGAGCTCGCGCTCGACGGCCCACCGACTCCATCTCTTATGCGACATTTTCAGTTCAAGTATGCGCTAAAATGCCCTCCTGCATTTTGAATTTAGCGCCCTTTCCCTCTCGCTGATTAATGTTACAGTACGGGCATGAAACCAAAGCTTGTGCCGAATGATAACCCTGGCGCACACCACAACTGGACTGCATTCAGTTTATGTATGGCTCTAGCACCAAATTGCCCTCGCAAACCCTCAACGATTTCCTTTCGCTGATCAAAAAGTAACAATCGATTATACTGTACTCCAAAATACATCTCTTTATTTTGAAATAATAAAATAAGTCTAGGAAGAAGGCGGACCCCTCCACCGCCCAAGATTCGTCTTAATTACTTATGACAGCTACCCCGTTAAAAGGAAAAAGGCGTCTACAAGAATTTTCCTTTCATCTCGGTCACGTGCTTTCATTTCCAGTTGCTTCCTGGCGTATCCCATACCTTGTGTGTCTGCCTCTAGCTCACATTACATATATCCCATTCTTTTTGTGTCTGCTTCAAGCTCAAGTATCCATGTATACTAATACTTTGTTTGTCTGCCTCTAGCTCGAGCTATTCATGTATTCCATACTTTGTATGTTTGTCTCTAGCTCGTGTATCCCATGTATCCCATACATTGTGTGTCTGCCTCTAGCTCCCATATCCATTATCCCATACTTTTTGTGTCTGCTACAAGCTCGAGTATCCATGTATCCTAATACTTTGTGTGTCTGCCTCTAGCTCGAGCTATTCATGTATTCCATACTTTGTATGTTTGTCTCTAGCTCGCGTATCCCATGTATCCCATACTTTGTGTGTCTGCCTCTAGCTCACGTATTCATGTATTTTCTATTTCTCTAAAAAGGTGATATCTCGTGGCGTAGCTACTATAAGGGCCACAATTGGGGCTAAATATTTTTGCCACTCTCTCTTTAAGATACAATCTGTGCAGTTGTCCGAAATTTTTCCTTACCCATCCCTTGATAAGTTTGATAAAATGTCGAGTTACGTTTCCTTAGAGATTTCCAGTTTGCTAATGGCGCTTAGATTTACAATAAGCGCTCTTCATTCCCTGTCATTAGATAAGATTTAAAAACTAATATATTTATATATTTTAACTCTAAATATATATATTTCTAAAGCAAACAGGACGTCATACGTCATAAGAATTAAAAGAGGGATTTTCCCATTTCACAAACTAATGTCAAGGGCGCACTTGCTCTCCTCTATGAAAGAACACATTGATTCAAATTTTAGAAAACATCAACACAAGACTACAAAAGGGTCATTGAAGATTTTCATTTTAAACCCAACACATGGCGTTAGTTTATTTATATTGTGTCATTTACGTCATGGTTTATCATGGGGATATCATCATGAAACGTTTTGATAATAGGAGAATATTTTACGAGTGTTTTTCTTCTGTTTATTCTTCGTTTAATTTTGGGTTTTAAAAATTATGTGGGGGGGGGGGGGGGGGGGGGAAGAAGGGAAAAAAAGAAAAAAAAAAGTTTCACTATAAATAGAAACGTCTCATAATTTTCTCCAAGTTTTGCAAAGTGTGTTCATCTTAAAATCTACTAATTCTGGATGACGTACTCACGTGACCAATTGCAACTGTTTAAAGATGACAAGTTTTAATCTTACTCCTTTTATTTTATGTTTGTTCATGATCACCAATTGTCATGGTAAGTGTCTCGCGGAAATCTATGTCATTGATTTAATTTGTAATAGATTTTGTGACGTCGAAGTCATATCTCTCTTACTGATTTATTTTGCAAATAGTTTTTAGGGTTTAGAGCACGTGTCACTGCGGTTGCTCTATTTCAATTATAATTTTTGTACAGCGAACACATATTTCTTTTTAAGCTCAATGTTTAATACGGTGATAACGTGACGCAATTATAATCCACATTTACGAATATTGAACAAAAAATATTGCGGGATAATTTATAAATAAAATTAAAAATATGTTTGAGATCAAATGTCATTTAACAAAAATGTTAAGTAGGATAGTCATTTTTTTTATGTTTTAGTAAGAGTCTTGAGGTTTTTAAATTTCATTTTTAAAAAACTTATTTTCCAGTAGAAAATAAAACCCATTGAAACACTTACCAGACTCCTAAATGATCCAATTTGTCTCGGTTCAACCAATTTGTCCCGGTTTAACCAATTTGTCCCAGTTTAACCGATTTGTCATGGTTTAAACAATTTGTCATGGTTTTTAAACGATTTGTCATGGTTTAACCAATTTGTCATGGTTTAAAAGTTTGACTTGTGCCTGTCCTGGTTTGAATTTCATGCCGGTTCCATTCTCAGTTTCGTAAACATGAATGTTCCATGTCTTTACATTTTGTCCTATAACATGCAAGAGTTAGGCAATTATAGTAAATATGATTTTGTAATCCTTCTCGTTTTAGGTAATATTCCGGACACCGACGTGTCTTCCATTGTGCGCTAACAATGAGGTTATTTGAGATTTATCTGGACCCGGTTTTTAAACCAATTAATTAGTTGTATAGCCATATACTAGCTTTGGAGGGCACCTACAATTTTTTTTAATGTCCCATTTCCCAAATAGGTCAATTCTTATTTTGCAAGCAGCTCCGTTTACATATCTCGACACGGGGGGGGGGGGGGAGGGGGGGGGTTGATTATATTTATCTTGATAAATTTACTTGGAGCTCAGGTTTGAAACGTCTTTGTAGTTCAGAGGCGTATATGGGGTCTGAGAAATTCATGTTAAATGTATATATAGATTATTTAAATTTTAAATTTAAATATGTAAGTGTTTGCTTGTTAAATTAAGAATTTAGTTACAATTTAATGTGTTGAAATGTATGTGTCAACTCCTCTATGTTCTTCTGGATTGAGGAATACGTTGTAATGCGTCGTACTATTCTTAATATCACTGAATAAACTCAAGTCCTTTTCATAATAACTAAACTTTAATAACTATATATAAATACAGGCTGGAACATCAATAGACACATGAATATATTATGATATAGCGCAGACCTACTAGAAACACATCTTACTTTTACAATGTTCCACGCAATACTGCCGCACGACTAAAACTTACGTCACAATACAGTTTAGACAATACGTCACAATTAGCATAAAATACGTCACTAAGTCAAGCGTGAGAAAAGCGTTCATTAACTAATAAAAACTCTCTGACACACACCACGCATAATAAACATAGCAATCAGTCGCACCAATTACTAATGAACTCCCATACTCGACAGTATCCTATACAACTGGTACAAACACAATTCAGATTGATTTTGACTCTAATGTTACGTAAGTCCTTTCAGCACTAGGACATTCATATCCTAAAAATAATTTCCACTTCTTGAATATTTTATTTTTATAAATCATAAATACAACAAAACAAGATTTAGTTAAATGCGTAAATTGAATTTTGTATGTTTAGACTTTTTTTCAATGTAACGCCAGCAAGACTTAGCAATACAAGAAAAAAAGTAGCCTTATACTCAATCCACTATTACCCAAGTAACATCGGGTCATATCTTTGACAGCACGTAGTATATATACATAAAAAATTTAATGATAAATACAAAAATACAAAATGTCAATGGTAAATAGTTGTCCATTCCCAAACGATAGAAAAGGATAAATAAAAAATCCCTAGACGTTTCACGCCATTAAGAATTTAGTCTCCCACTCTTTCGCAATAACTTAAACATTTTATTAGAAACATTTTATTTTTTGCCCACACCGGAGTAGACATCAACGCGAGGAAATGTGGCCTACATCTTTTACCAACTTATAATTATCATTGATGGGAAATAGGCTTTATTTTTTTTATTAGTTAGAACACATGAAACATGTTACTCTAACTAAATTCATCGTCTTAGGATTTGAACTCAGCATGGAGAGAAGAAACTTTTCCCTCAAAGGTAAATCCTATTGTGGACTTCTTCGCTGTCATGTGGACAACGTCACAGAAGATGACGTCACGGCTCTCATCAAAATGGACATTTATTATCTAAATAACATGACTCTACTTGCTACGATGTTATCTAAAGACTCAGAAATCCAATCTCACACAGGAGACACGGTTACCATCACTGGATCAATGTCAGTGCATCATGGAGAGTTTCGCTTTTACTTTACTGAAAGAGTTGACTGTCTGGAAGCTAATTTTATATGTAGGGTTAATTTTTTGCATGTCAATGGTCAAAATGATTTCTCGGAAAAGGCAACTGTGTCTACTTTTCGCGAAAACGAAGGAACTGATTTGTATATGAAATCCCAGATTTCGTTTGAACAAACCATCTCCGACCAGAGTGGTCAGTTTCTGAAGAATTTAATCTCACCAAAAGATCTTCTGAGGGACAGGATGGCTTTCAGTTTTCAAACAGGAAGTTCTGTTGCTGTTAATTCCAACAAACTTACAGAAACACCATTGTATAATTTGTTAAACACTAAAACAAAACAAGAACCTGATATCAATCAAACGTTGTCTGGTTTAGAATCTAGGCTTGTTTCCATGCTTAAAATATCAATGATGGAAATGTTTATCAACATTAAAAACATGATTGACAATGAGAAAAACATAAACAGAACCGCCATAGAAATGCTATATAGAGAGAACATTGTACAAGGGAGTAAAGAAGCCATGTTTTCAAAACTAGACGCCACACTGAATGAAATGATGAATAAATTAGAAGTCTGTGTTTCAAGGAAAGAATTGACTCAAGACAAAGATGGTCATGTCAACATGTCACAAATAGAGCGCTCAGTAGATTCCATTTCACAAAAACTTGATGATTTGTGGACGAGTCAAAAGATGCACGTGGAAATTCTTACTAATTTTTCCAGCACACCTGCTCCATTCACACTACAAGAAAAACAGGTAAGTGTGATATCTGAATGATTCATGGTTTGTGCATACCAAAGTCATAAATTACACAACGATCCTAGTATTTTAACTAAATTTCTTGTCATAATTTTTTATTCAGTTATTTTATCTAAACTTATTGTTCCCTCTGATCTTTTCCCTGGTCAGCTCAAATGTGAAAGAGGAATGAACAGTTCATTGAGTCCCAGAGAGGTGACGTCAATTTACAATACAAAAGTTTTGTGTGATACAAAAACTGACGCGGGTGGTTGGATTATCATACAGGTAAGTTACAGGGATTATCATACAGGTAACATAGAGTGATAAATGTAGCTATTGGGTTTTTACCGACCAGGCGGTCCAAAATGTTTGCTATTCACTTCAACTTAGAAGAACCTCTGAATATATCCATAAATAACCACCCGTGTGGACCAAAGTCGTCATCACTCTTCCTACGCCACTGGTTACACGTGAATGCTCTTCATTTTCTCCGAAATATGTTAAGTTAAATACAAGCTCAGAGAATACCGATCATTACACAGGTAAATTACAAATGTATGAAATGCTGTTGAGTAGTATGGCTCTATATATTGTAACAAACACACACTTCCTCATTCAAAAATGGAGTGACATTCTAATATCATGGAAATTAAATATACGTGTCACATATATGAATATATAATGGGAGATAAGTAATATTGGAGTAATTACTTATATAGTATACAGAGTATTGGGACTTAAAGAAAACTGACCGATCAGGGGAGCAAGGAGTAAAAACAAGAAATTGAGGTTGAATAATATGACGGTTGATTGGCGATATTTATATAAGAAGATTGAACAGAAATCGTTTATGATATTTAAATGAAGATTTATAGTGTGTTAACACTTGATCAAGTGAAGTAGTTTACCAAGAAGCTAGTATTGAAATAGAAATGAAAGGTTATTGCACGCTACTGGCCCCTCTGTCGCTCACCCTAACCCGAACCCTAAATCTATCATAAACAAAGGGAAGTGACTCCCAATAAGGGGACCACAACAGCACATTAGCCAAATGAAACATTCCAAGTGTTTTGGATTTCTATGAAATGTGATACTTATTGTGATCGTGTGTGATAAAGTTCTAGTCACTATTGGACCACTTCGCCTCTGTTTTGATTTTTAAAGAGATTGTGATTGTGACAGTATGAAACATCGTCTCTCCCCTAATAGGTGTTTAGTAACTTCAGTATTTCGTGGTAACGTCACTATCTTTGGGGTAAAGCAACACTAAGACCTGTTCTAAAGAGCGTTATTTCAAACAAATATTAAATCAAAAGTCGGACAATGACCACAGGGCAATATTTCCAAAACATTTTTGCCCTAAGCTACATTTCAGTACCTCAAAAGTCTTAATGTCCGGCCATACCACTTTACTTTCAATTTCTAAATCTGTTAACCATCGAAAGTCAACGCGATTTAACAATATCTTTAACATTTGTTTTTTGTACTGCAACATGTGGCTAACATTACTATGACTATAACTCTCCTACAGTCCGCATTAAAATAAACCAACTTAATTATCTTTTGTGTCTCAGTGACTCAAGTTGACCCATATCTGTGGAGCCGACGCCCCACGATCGGAAAATCCAATGTAATAACACATGTTTAACGGATTTCTAATGTGTCATATCAAACAGAATTATTTTAGAATTTTGCAAAATAAAACACTACGCCATTTGCCAGTCAAGCAAAACACACATCAAGCAAAATTTCTACAAATTGACAAAAGTTCTATTACGTCTTCTGTACTTATAGTCACTAGACAATATTCTTATAAACACTACACTAATAACGTTAAATTTCCAAAGCTTTTTAGAAGAACAGAATGAAAACGTTTTTGTGACCACCAACCATTGACTGAAAGGTTGTTTGTGACCATCAAAAATTGACTGAAAACTTGTTTGCTACACAATTTTATTTTCGCGACGATGACTCAGTATCTTACATTATTTTAAATATTTCAATTTACTTATTTTTTATGACTATATGAAAGAGTAGTTTGGTCATATTTAATAATATGGTTTGTGAAATTATCTCTTACTTCCAGCGGCGTGTCAAGGGAGACACAAGTTTCTTTGTAGGCTGGGACTCGTATAAACAAGGATTTGGCTCTCTACAGGGAGACTTTTGGCTTGGTAATGACTTCATCTCCAACCTGACTCGACAGGTAGTCCTCATATGTTTTTTTTGCTGTTTTAAATTTTATTTTATTTAAATATTGAGTTTTGTTATTCGTTTTCCCATTAACCCATCGTAGTGTGTGATTATGCACTGTTTGTAAAGAATGACCCCCCCCCCCCCAAATATCAAATGGGACACAGGTTTCAATGTAAGCTGAGATACATATACAAAAAGAATATTGCTATCTACAGGGAGGTTTTTGGCTTGGTAATGAATTCATCACCAAACAAATAATAACGGTAGTAGGCAGATTTTTTTTAAAAAATATAACTTTTACTTGTTTTAAATATTTTTTTTTCGGCATTTTTTTGTTCAACACATCTTAGTGTCTAAAAATACATTGTCCTAAAAAGTTGAATTTTTACAAAATGTATTGAAATTTAAAAATATTTTTTGGAAAATAACTGCAGCACATATACTTTCTTTATGTTCAGATCTTCGTTTGTAATTGTCAATGATTGTCACATGTATATCTGTAACAAATGCTAATGTACACGACACTTGTGATATTTTGCACTTGGGACGAAGCGTAAGGATATCTGAGAAAAACATGAAGTGAGGAACTCATTGTTTTGATGTAGTAATTGTCATAGGATTGCAGTGAGGAGACGAGGGCAAATATCTTAAAAGTCAGTTATTTAAAAAAAAATATCTACAACACAACTAGTCGATTACATTTTTTTCTTCCATTTCATTTGTTACACAGAACAGTGTCGATTATCCGAAAACATGTGCCTTGAGCTTTTCGAACAACCAATTTTTGTAATTGGACGCTCTACTGCACATGTTTTAAAATGCTTTATGACTTTTTAAATGTAAAAAACGTAGCATCGACTGTACATGGTAGGGCACATGTAACATCGGCTATACAGTGTTGGGCACAAGTAACATCGACTGTATACTATAGGGCACATGTAACATCAACTGTATAGTGTATGGCACGTGTAATATCGACTGTCTACTGCAGGGCACATGTAACATTGAATGTACACTATAGAGCACATGTAACATTGACTATATAGTGTAGGGCACATGTAACATTGAAGGTACAGTGTAGGGCACATGAAACATCAACTGTAAAGTGTAGGGCACATGTAACATCGACTGTAGAGTTTAGTGCACTTGTAACATCGCTTGGTTTGATAGTAACAGTTTTAATTAATTTTTTTCTTTTGAATTCCCAGGAAGAGTACATGCTAAAAATAGACATGACGTGTGCTAACGTTGTCTCGCACGCCTACTACAGTTACTTCAAAGTTGAGGACGAGACCCAGCTGTACACTCTACGTCTTGGTGCCTTCTCTGGAAATGCCACTGATACGTTCAGCTACAACAAGGATCAGGCATTTACTACACTGGACAGGGACAATGACAAGCGGTCGTCTGCTAATTGTGCAAACGTGGAATATCACAATTCAGGCTGGTGGTTCAAGGACTGTAGCTATACAAATCTAAATGGCGTGTGGGGGAGCCAGACAAAGAATGCGATATATTGGGAACAAGCAAAGATGGAGAGGTGTTCTTTCGTTGAAATGAAAATTCGAAAGAAAGAAGCAGCGAGTTCTCATGGAGTTGGTGAATTTTAATGTGTTTCAATTTTGATGCATTTTTTGAACTGGTATTATGACAGCGACAAAAAAATGCAGGCGGAGGGGATAAAAAAAATTGTAAAACAAAAATAAATTCGTCACAATTATGACTTTTCGGATTTGTGTTTTTTGAATAAGTTTATCAATATTCATCCTATATTTATATTCCACAATTCTACAATGGGAAATAAATGTTGTAGGTCCGAAATGTCGAACCTTTTGCACGCGTGGCGCAGAAAAAAAAAGTCTTTGTTGGCCCGCGAGCCAATTCGTCCCAGCTTCACCCCAGGTGCCGACCATTTACCAACATGGCTAATAGGGGGGGGGGACTGTTTTAACCTTACAATTATATCCCATCTGATACTCGATACAGAATAACGGCTGACCTGAGTGCTGCATGTGTTACACATCAAACTAACCTTGTGTGAGTCAAGAATTTGACAGATCGTCAGCATGTGGGCAACAGCAAAGTTCATATTAATTTTACAAATGCATGACAAATGTAACATTGACTTATTAATAAAATTCTATATCACTGATCACTATGTTATTGTGTTTTCTTTTTCAGACGAATTATTAATAAAAAAATGTACTCAGTACTAAGGTTTAATCGTAGTGCTGGTACTTTGCCCTAAATTAGTGGGATTTGAGTTGCAAATTTGAACAGGGTCTGCTACATTTTCCACATCAACGTTGTATGTGATCGCAAGTGTAACATACAAAAATCAATCACCTTTTATTTTAAAAAAAACTAAGCTTACTGCTCTAAGCGTTTTCATATCCAGACAATTTTAACCGACATCAATAAATCTGTGTTCAAATCAAAAAGGGCTTTATATTAAAAAGTGTATTCAGTTTTCCAGTACCCATATTTTTTCCATTATGTAATTACATTCATCCATCATTAGCGCTATCTGTTGGAGGGTAATGATGTGTATCGAAATATTCGATAATTAAGCGGAAGGAAGGAAGGACAAATACGTAAGCCAGTGTAAACAAAGTAAGTACAGCTGTGAATATTCTAGGTTGGATAGCGAACAATTAAAGTGTCACCTGAAATCGGTTGAAAAATAAAATATAATTCAGTTTATTGAAAATAAGTTTGGCACACCGCTGCACAAAATGTTGTGGATAGTATTATTTGGAAATATAACAATATTTATGAAACTTATCTCAACCAAGTTTGTTGTAGATGCAATAATTTGATTATCTCTTTAATTCTCCGTGTGTTCACTACTTGTGTGTTTCACTTCTTGTGTGTTCACGTCCCCTTGTGTTTATTTCTCCGTGTGTTCACTTCTCCGTGTGATCACTTCTCCGTGTGTTCACTTCTCCGTGTGTTCAGTTCTCCGTGTGTTCACTTGCTCGTGTGTTCACTTCTCCGTGTGTTCATTTCTCCCTGTGTTCATTTGCTCGTGTGTTCACTTCTCCGTGTGTTCACTTCTCCGTGTGTTCACTTCTCCGTGTGTTCACTTCTCATGTTATCGGATATATCAGTTGTATTGGGTTTACTTTTCATTCTTTCAGTTGACAAGGAACTTAAGAATCCACTTTACTTTATCATCCCTAAAAGTACACAACCCAAATCTCAACTTCAGCTCCCATCCACACGAAATCCTAAACCCAAACTTTTGCTTCTCCTCACAGCCCGTCCAAATCTTCAACAAATCTCTTCACTTCCCTCACAGGCCGTCCAAATTTCAACCCAAATCTTCACCTCCCCTCACAGGCCGTCCAAATCTTCAACCCAACACTTCACTTCCCCTCACAGGCCGTCCAAATCTTCAACCCAACACTTCACTTCGCTCGAAGCCCGCCCAAATCTTCAACTCAACACTTCACTTCCCTCGCAGCCCGCCCAAATCTTCAACCCAACACTTCACGTCCCTCGCAGCCCGCCCAAATCTTCAACCCAACACTTCACTTCCCCTCGCAGCCCGCCCAAATCTTCAACCCAACGCTTCACTTCCCCTCGCAGCCCACCCAAATCTTCAACCCAACGCTTCACTTCCTTTCGAGCGCCCGCAGAGACACAGAGAAAGTGAACATTAGAATAATGCTATAAGAACTTAATTTATCCTCGTTAAAGTCGCCAATCACAGTCCTTTACCTTTAATGATTTGATAACCGCTTGTGACATAGCTGATAATATTTGTCCCCTTAAAAAAATTAAATTGATGCACATAATTGATTGATTTTTAAATTGTTAATGCACCACACGAAATTAGAGCTTTGTATATTTAACACATATTTACGTTTGACTTACTTTTCATTCCCAAAATGTGTTTTTATCAAATGTATAAACTAATAAAAACTAAACGTTTAAAAATACTTGTGATCATAAAATTCCGTTTAAGCCATTTAAGTGCAACGAAAATTCATAGCTAAATAGCGCTTATTAATTCACTCATCATTCATCTAAAAACAAAGTAAAAACCATATGACGTTGCATTTGGTTCATTTTTACATCAAGATCAGTAAACACAAATTTTTGTTGTACAATGAACGACCATGGCTTTCAACGTGTCCTCTATGTTCTGGGAGATCCACATCACGCGCGGTTTCCACTTTTCTGATTGGCTAAATTATTTAAAGCGTATTTTTATTCTCATCCGGTTAAATTATTATTATCGAAAAAATTAGCGAAAAAGAATAAAAAATGTATCCAAATAGGGGATAGTGAGCACAAGGCGGAAGTTGAGACGTATTCTCTGTTGATGACGTGTGATGGCTTATAATAGGCTTTGGAAAAGAGCTCCGCAAAGCGTTACCAAGACACAGAGGTTTGTCACGACATGATGCCAAGTGTGCCGCAAGAAGATGCAAGGTGTGCCGCGAGATGATTCTTGGTGTACAGCAAGATGATGCCAAGTGTACAGTGAGATGATGCCAAGGGTACAACAAGCTGATCTCAAGTGTACAGGGAGATGATGCCAAGTGTGCCGCGAGATGATGCCATGTGTGCAGCGAGATGAACACGTATATACATACATCAGAGACGTAATTACACACAAATAATGCAAAAAAGTAGCACATACATCAATCATTAGCTCGTTTCTAAAGTTGGAAAGATTATATTGTGTATGTATTTAGTAAAAATATAAATTTTGTTATTTCTAGTTGTTTTTTTTTTAAATAACAGTATTGAAAGAAAAAAATGTAATATACGTCAAGATCATTCATAACTAAAATGTTAAACTTTTGTTAATCAAACAGAAAGATGTTTAGACTAAACTCTTCTTACCTCGCTTATACAGATATTGTGTATTCACTTCATTGTTTATTTTCCTTAACCACTCACTAGAACAAATTAAGAACTTGTTAAATATAGGTTTTTTTGTGGAAATTTCTACTTTTAAATGTCGATTAATTACATATAAACATAGTCTACATTTTCAAAGGTAAGATATTTTTTTTTTTTAATTTTTAATATCAACAAAAGATTTTCTTAAGGCCAGCAGGATGTGATAAGGCCTTATAATAAAAGTTTTTACCTTTTCAGAAAATAATGTCAAGGATGAATTTGATGATTTTTTTAAGGCCATAAAATAACACAGTAAGTCAATTATTTTTAAAGTGTTTTTTTTAGTGTCAGTCTCTTTTGATTTTGATATCTACGTCGTGATTTATCGTGGGCATACCACCCGGGTAACGTGAAGTAAGTAAAATTACGCAGATATATTTTATTTCTATCATATTTAAATTGATTCAATCTGACTTGATTGTGTTTGGAAATGTAGTGGTTCATATGTCAATATCCTCCACCTGTTTCTGACTTGATTGTGTTGGGAAATGTAGTGGTTCATATGTCAATATCCTCCACCAGTTTCTGACTTCATTGTGTTTAGAAATTCAAATGGCGGAAATTGTTTTCTTTCTATTCATCAATTGTTGTGTAACTGTTGCAAATACTTTATAGATTAATTTATTTTACAATCTTTATTATATTTCTACGATACAAACAAATCAATGGTACGTTATATTTTGTATTATGACTCGGCTCATGAATTTTTCATTAACTGGTCTTTCGAAAAGTTTAACATGTTTATCACGAGATTATGTAAAAATGAAGAAAAACAATACAATAAAAAAAAGTATGTCTAGAAATTTCACTTGAAAAGTACATGCAAAGGTGTGGCCTGGGACCTGGTTAATGCCTAGGTGACAATGCCTCCTTATTGGGTCATGACCCGTCTGTCATCGGTTCACTGATCACTCATGCCTCCGTAGTCACATAGCAGGTCATGCTCGGATCAACAATCATTATCAAAATATGCATTATAATGAGGTACGTAGACTTTAAGCAGGGACGGTTTAGGCACAAGCTTATTGTGAGGGACAGTGTTATCAGCGGCGTCTACAGAGGGTGAATGAAAAAAAGTAGCTTCTTCCCATCACAGTTGGGACAATACCCACCGCCACCGCCACCGCCACCACCACCGCCACCGCCGCCACCACCACCGCCACCGCCACCACCGCCACCACCACCGCCACCACCGCCACCACCACCGCCACCACCGCCACCGCCACCACCGCCACCACCACCGCCGCCACCACCGCCACCACCTCCACCACCGCCACCGCCACCGCCACCACCACCGCCACCACCACCGCCACCCCCGCCACCCAGCTGGGTTTTTAATTTTTCCAGGCAACAATATTAAAACAGTAAAGGAAATGATGAAATATTTCTAAACAAAAAAATTCTTAGGATTCCCTTGGAACTGAGCTTTATTCCAAAGTTATAAATTGAAACATATTTTTAACATATTTTTAACATATTTTTAACATATTTTTAACATGTTTTTAACATATTTTTAACATGTTTTTAACATATTTTTAACATATTTTTAACATATTTTTAACATATTTTTAACATGTTTTTAACATGTTTTTAACATATTTTTAACATGTTTTTAACATATTTTTAACATATTTTTAACATATTTTTAACATATTTTTAACATGTTTTTAACATATTTTTAACATGTTTTTAACATATTTTTAACATGTTTTTAACATATTTTTAACATGTTTTTAACATATTTTTAACATGTTTTTAACATATTTTTAACATGTTTTTAACATATTTTTAACATGTTTTTAACATATTTTTAAGATATTTTTAACATATTTTTAACATGTTTTTCGCACCATCAAAAAATGTTTTAGACTTTAATAATGTAAAAAAAAATAACTATAGCTATAGACCTACTAAAATTAATTTTTGGAACAATCCCCAGATCTGATAATTTGATTTACTGAAAAATGTCATGAAATATTGAGTTGTAAGCGCTATGGAAATAGGTTTTTTTTTTAAAAAACTACAATACCATACCTCACAGAACTGTTTAATGTCAGGGTGAGGGGGGGAGTTGGCTTCCACGTTCAGAAGGGACATAGACGCCCCCGAGGAGGGGGGGGTTGGCTTCCACGTTCAGAAGGGACATAGACGCCCCCGAGGAGGGGGGGGTTGGCTTCCACGTTCAGAAGGGACATAGACGCCCCCGAGGAGGGGGGGGGGTTGGCTTCCACGTTCAGAAGGGACATAGACGCCCCCGAGGAGGGGGGAGTTGGCTTCCACGTTCAGAAGGGACATAGACGCCCCCGAGGAGGGGGGGAGTTGGCTTCCACGTTCAGAAGGGACATAGACGCCCCCGAGGAGGGGGGGAGTTGGCTTCCACGTTCAGAAGGGACATAGACGCCCCCGAGGAGGGGGGGAGTTGGCTTCCACGTTCAGAAGGGACATAGACGCCCCCGAGGAGGTGGGGGAGTTGGCTTCCACGTTCAGAAGGGACATAGACGCCCCCGAGGAGGGGGGGAGTTGGCTTCCACATTCAGAAGGGACATAGACGCCCCCGAGGAGGGGGGAGTTGGCTTCCACATTCAGAAGGGACATAGACGCCCCCGAGGAGGGGGGAGTTGGCTTCCACGTTTAGAAGGGACATAGACGCCCCCGAGGAGGGGGGGAGTTGGCTACCACATTCAGAAGGGACATAGACGCCCCCGAGGAGGGGGGAGTTGGCTTCCACATTCAGAAGGGACATAGACGCCCCCGAGGAGGGGGGAGTTGGCTTCCACATTCAGAAGGGACATAGACGCCCCCGAGGAGGGGGGAGTTGGCTTCCACGTTCAGAAGGGACATAGACGCCCCCGAGGGGGTGGGAGTTGGCTTCCACGTTCAGAAGGGACATAGACGCCCCCGAGTGTAGTTAATATGTATTACAAATACAAATGCTTTTTAATGAAAATATATGTCGTTCACTGATAAGAGACACCGGGGAAATTACTTTGGCTAGGTAGGCGAGTGGATAATTACTATTTACTATTAAAAGCAAACACATACATTAGTCCAGCACATCACTCATACAAACAATACAACGGAATCACACACTCATTGTCCAACTCATTACGCACTTTTGATCCACTCACAAAAAGCAAACTAATAATTAACACACCCAAAACATAACAAATATACACACACAAAACATAACAAATATACACACACAAAACATAACAAATATACACACACAAAACCCAAAAAAAGCCCAGACATACAACAATCATTCCATTTTGAATAAAGCATTTGGTAAAAAAAAAAAGAATTAATTTTTAAATGTAAAAACAACAATATAAACCAATGTAATGAACAAAAAATGTCATTAAAAGACGTCAACTTATTACATTTAAATTATAAGGTTATATATGATATTTTTATTTTTAAATGAGCATTTAAAGTACAAATAAACATGTGATTAAATTGTCACGGATAAGGTCACATTTAAAAAAAAAAATTCTTGGAATGTTTACTCAAAATATCAACTTTCCCAAGGCATGCCGGATGTAATATGATTTTCCACCAAAAAAAAATTAAATAATAAAGGATTTTACATTTGCAGGAACTAATGTCATGGACGAATGTCTTTATCACCAACCTGTACATAACATATTGTGTAAATAATTTGGATAAGACGTAAACACGGGTAACGTAAGGAGCGTGAGAAATGAACTATGCCAATCCAAACCCCATCGTTTGTGTCAGTCAAACTAGACATTCATATCTACGGCGTTGTTTTATCGTGGGTATATAATCCTGAAGCTTTCAAAAGAAATGAACATTGCAAGAGTTGGTTTCTTCAGGTCATTTCGTAGTTTCGTATATTTGATTTTTAAAAAAGAAAACTTTGGTATAGATAGGAACATTTCAAAAAAAAAAATTCCCCAAGTTGTACGAAGTATAATCTTCTTTAAATCTAATAATACTGGATGACATAATCACGTGATTAAAGATGACAAGCTTTAATCTTACTTGGGCTATTTTATGTTTGTTCATGATCACCAATTGTCAGGGTAAGTATGTATGTCATTTATTTTGTTTACAGCTAGTGTGGTTTTTAAATAATAAGTCTTTTTAAGCATAAAAATAAAAAATGGGAAAATAAGTTACGAGTAATAGCAAAATTTTTTTTTACAAAAGTCTTTCTATGAATCAAAACAAGAATGCGTTGTTAAGATGCATTGTTCAGATCAATATTCACTTTAGCTTAGCATAAGTCTTATTAGAAGTCACGGTTTGACCTCATTTGTTCCGGTCACTGGGGCACCGCGAAATATTATTAATTTTCATAACTGTATTTCTACTTTCAATCCAATATGACTGTGGCGGATAGTCGTCTAGGGTTAGGTCCCCTCCGTACGGCCACAGAAACTATTTCTTAGTCTACAATTCCGTATCTTTCTCTTAGGCCCTACTAGGCTGATGTGTAGTATATCACTCACACTTCAAAAAAAATTTCAAGTTGATTTGAAAAAAACAACAATTTTAATTAAATATAAACTGTGTTTAAACACAGTGCTACGTAAATATGTCCTAGTTTTACGTATTAATAGGGTATGAAAATATCATCACGATCACACTTACATATAATGACAATCTATCACTCGCACACTTCTATTAATGTATACGACTACATTCCTTCTATAATGATTATACAACACAGGTGGTTGAGCCCACGAATGTTAATTTTTAATTACATGTATAAGAATTAAATGAACACTTGACATCACACAGAATAAACAATAGAAATATCAACAAAGTATGCTGCATAATGCTAATAACTAAATAGTTGAACTAGTTTACGACTGGCTGGTTAATGCTGGAGTGTATCTTGTACTCATCATCGTCATCGTCGTCGTCGTCATCGTCATCGTCAACCTCATCGTCATCGTCATCGTCGTCGTCGTCATCGTCGTCATCGTCATCGTCGTCGTCGTCGTCGTCATCGTCATCGTCATCATCATCATCATCATCATCATCATCATCATCATCATCATCATCATCATCGTCATCGTCGTCGTCGTCATCGTCGTCGTCGTCATCATCATCATCATCATCGTCGTCGTCGTCGTCGTCGTCGTCGTCGAATCTCAGAGCCTGATTCTGGATTCGGCCCATATTTTTCAATGGGGTCTTGCTTGCAAAAGATTGAATTGGCATACTGTAATCCATCACCAACCTTACACTGCCCATAAATAGAGTTCTATGCGTTTTTGCTCCCGCGTCCCAACTTGTGCAAGCCAATTTTGTCACCAGGTTGAGCTTGGCGGTTTCCTAGGTGCAGATGTTTTATAAAAGATTACACATTTGCACCTTTTGATCCAATTTGACTCCCAGGGAAACCAGTTGCTTGTCCCATTTGAGCGCTACATCACCCACCTTGAGCTCAAACTCCTGTTTGAGAATGGTCCGCCCATTGGTAAATAGTGAATAGACCGTCTTCTTGGTGTTGATTTCCAAATGCCACCACCGCATGAACCTGTTGATAGTGGAAATGTCCTGCTGTAATAACGTTTGCAGGTTGTGGATATCTTTAATGGTGCTCCAGGTAACCAAATCGTCAACATACATCGCAGCATTCGTTGCTAAATTTTGTGGAAAGTCATTGGTATAGGCTAGGAATGGAGTGCAGCTAAGGGCTGAACCTTGGGGTAGCCCTTCTTCAATGGGTTCTCTTCCAAGAGGTTTTGCAGCACAAATTTTTGCTGATTGTCAGGTTTTTTGAGATAATGTATGTGACTTTTTCTGTAGCCAATATGTTGTGGACTTGAGAAGACGGAGTACTTGAACTACAGGCTGCATTCCCATGCGAAAGCCCATCTGTATTGATCTGAGGCTACTGGCACTCTCCAGGTACCAATAGAGCCTCTGGTTAATCATCCACTTGGCTACCTTCACGACATGATGTTAGGGAAATCGGAATGTTGCGCGTCAGTTGATCGAGTTGCTTCCTCTGTTTAGTAATAAAGACGATGGTAGCGCTAAGACAAGCTCTGGTTAGGATTCCTATTACCCATGATCTGTTTATGATCGACTATAGCCTTGCCTTGGTTATCGGGCCAAGGCTTTCCTATGCAGGATAGTGAGTCCAGCGATTGCCAGACTTTTTCCCGTCTTTCAGATTGATTTTTTCATAGGTCCCAACCCATTTGTCCTTCTTTGGTCTAAAATCCTCCCTCCGGTTTTTAGGCATCAGTTTGTTGTAAGCTTCACGAGCAGCAGCCGCCTTCAACTTTCCGGCTTTGCTCCTTCGTGCTCTCTTCCATTCGGGAACCATCTCTGCCAATCTCTTGAGGGTCCCATTGGTTTTGGAATAGTTTTCTTTGCCACTGTAAGAATACCACTCACAAAACTGATGTATGCAGCGCCGGTGGTTTTGGAGGTATCGGGAATCCCTCCTGATTACTCGATCGTGATCTCTCTATTCTTTCACGGAACAGGGTCCACTTGGCGTTGCCGAAAAGCCAGTGTCTCCTATAAAACCTTGGCTTCTCCAGCACAAGATCTATTGTGATGAGCGTTGGTCGATGATCACTGCCAACCTCATCTAAGACTTCACACTGAATCTTGGCCTCGAGCTCAGCTGAGACCAGCGTTTTATCGAGGCGAGACATGGCACTGTTGCCAGTATGAAGCAGTGTGGGCACAATGTCGCCGTTTTGGAGCCTAATGAGGTTGGTCTTGAGCTCGACCTCCTCTAAAGAGCGCACTGATGCGTTAGTAATAGTATGGCCCATATCTCAATATGGGTGTTAAAATCCCCTGCTATATACCTTTCAGTAAAGAGGGTAGTTCCATGGAAGGGCAGACACAATGTGTTTCTAGGGGTATTTTAAATATTGCTAAGGGTAAAAATAAAAAACTTAGCGACTAATCCTACTCTCAGTGTCAGAGTATCTGCCCCACCAAAGTTTCTGCTCTCTACTTGTTCCGCTGTGAGGGGGTTTCGCACAAGTGTTACTAGTCCTCGGCACTGTCGCTCTCAGAAACAGCCAGACATTTGAGTCCATCATTTCCAGCTAGCCATTATCTCCTAGATGTATATTGGCTTGTGTAGTTTATGGTTGCAACGTGATGTAATTCCTTGAATGGGTATGCCCGTATGTAGTTTTGTATTGTTGCGTTTTGTATCTCACTGTGGTAAAATATAGATGGTTTTTATTTCTGTTTTAACGTGGCTGACTTTGTATGGCGCTTCGAGCCTTTGGGGATGAAGCGTGTTTTTCAAATAAACTTAACAATTATTAACATTATGAAAAAATGTTCTTCTAACTCAATGTTTCGTCTCAGGATTTGAATTCAGCATGGAGAGGAGAAACTTTTCCCTTAAAGGTAAATCATTTTGTGGACTTCTTCGCTGTCATGTGGACATCGTCACAGAAGATAACGTCACGGACCTCATCAAGATGGACATTTATTACCTAAATAACATGACTCTACTTTCTACGATGTTACCTAAAGACTCGGAAATCCAATCTCACACAGGAAACACAGTTACCATCACTGGATCAATGTCAGAGCATCACGGAGAGTTTCGCTTATACTTTACTGAAAGAGTTGACTGTCTAGAAGCTAATTTTATATGTAGGATTAATTTTTTGCATGTAAATGGGCAATCTGAATTTTCCGAAAAGACAACAGTGATTACATCTCATGAAAAAAATAGAAACGATTTGTATTTGAAATCCCAAATTTCGTTTGAACAAACAATCTTTGACCAGAGTGGTCAGTTTCTGAAGAATTTAATATCGACAAATAATCTTTTGAGGGACAGAATGGCTTTCAGTTTCCAAACAGGAAACTCCGATCCTGTTGCTTCAGAGAAACTTTCAGAAATACCGTTAAATAGTTTGAGTGACCGAAAAACAACACAAGAACCAGATATCAATTTCACGATTTCTGGTTTAGAATCTAGGCTTGTTTCCATGTTTAAAATATCAATGACTGAAATGTTCATCAACATTAAAAACATGATTGACAATGAGAAAAACATGAACAGAACCGCCATTGAAATGCAATATATAGACGACATTGTACAAGGGAGTAATGACGTCACATTTCTTAAACTAGACGCCAAACTGAATGAAACGATGAATAAATTAGAAGTCTGTGTTTCAAGGAAAGAATTGACTCAAGACAAAGATGGCCATGTAAACATGTCACAAATAGAGCGCTCATTAGATTTAATTTCTCAAAAACTTGATGATTTGTGGACGAGTCAAAAGATGCAAGACGAAGTTCTTGCTAATTTTTCCAGCACACTCGCGCCCTTAAAACTACAAGAAAAACAGGTAAGTGTGATACCTGAATAATTCATGGTTTGTACAAACCAATGTCATAAATTAAACAACGATCATTGAATTTTAAAATAAATATAATATCATTATTTTATCCACTTAATTGATCTGCACTTAATGTTCCCTCTGGTCAGCTCAAATGTGAAAGAGGAATGAACAGTTCACTGGGCCCAAGAGTGGTGACGTCAATTTACAACAATACGAAAGTTTTGTGTGATACAAAAACTGACAGCGGTGGATGGATGATCATACAGGTAACATACAGGGATTATCATACAGGTAACGTAAAGTGATACATGTAGCTATTGGGTTTGTACCGACCGGGTGGTCCAACATTTTTTTTTAACATCAACGAAAAAGAACATCTTAATATTTGACATAATTATGCTGCACAGTGTGGACCACCGACTTGGCCACTCGTCCCACGCCACTGGTTACACGTGAATGTATCACTACTTCTCTTAAATATTTTAAGCTCCAAACAACAAGCGTAGAGAATATCGAGCATAACTTTGGTAAATTACAATTTTATGAAATCAGGTGAATGAGTACGTCTCTATTTATTGTAACTAACGTTAGCTTCCTTTAGGAAAGTGGAATGCGATTCTAATATCCTCGAGATAAACGATATAAAAACATCGGCTCTCCCTTAATAGATGTTTAGTGTGTGATGAACTTCCGCCTTTAGTATTTCGTGGTAACGTCACTGTCTTTGGGGGTAAAGCAAACCTGGGACGTGTTCTAAAGAGAATAATTACAAACACCTAATAAAGCAATAGTCGGATAATTACCCCAAGACAATATTTCCAAACAGATTTTGCCCCAAGCTACATTTCAGTACCTCAAAAGTCTTAATGCCCGGCCATACCACTTTACTTTCAATTTTTAAATCTTTTAACCATCGAAAGTCAACGCTGTGTAGCAATATATTTAAGATTTAATTGTATTGCAATATATGACTAACATAAATTTTTGTTTTTCTTCTACAATCCTTATTAACATATAACCAATTTTAATACCATTCTTATCTCAGTGACTCAAGCTGCCCCAATCTTGTGGAGCGTACGCCCCCCACGCTGGGAAACACAACCGTTATAGCACATGTATGCGGGATCTCTAATGTGTCATAGCACACAGAATTATTTTAGAATTAAGCCAAAAAAAAAAAAAGCCTACGTCATATGCAAATCAAGCAAAATACACATCTAGCTCAATTTCTACAAACTGAGAAAAGTTTAAAGATCTACCAAGTCTTCTGTGTTTATAGCCACTGGACAACACCCTTACACAATACAAGAATTCCGTTACATTTCCAAAGCTTTTTAAAAGAATACAATCAATGTTTCTTTACCGTCGGCACAGGAGCACCCCGGCCACACCCCCTCACTGAATGAAAAAGTATTTTTGACCCCCCACCCCAGTATTGACTGAAGACGTGTTTCTTAACACCTATCAGATACTAAAAACTTGTTTGTGATTACCAACCATTGACTTAAAACCTGTTCGTGACCAAACACTGCTGATTGAAAACTTGTTTCTGTCTGACCACTAATCACTGACTGAAAACTTGTTTCTGTCTGACCACTCATCACTGACTGAAAACTTGTTTCTGACCACTAATCACTGACTGAAAACTTGTTTCTGTCTGACCACCCATCACTGATTGAAAACTTGTTTCTGTCTGACCACTAATCACTGACTGAAAACTTGTTTCTGTCTGACCACCCATCACTGATTGAAAACTTGTTTCTGTCTGACCACTAATCACTGATTGAAAACTTGTTTCTGTCTGACCACCCATCACTGATTGAAAACTTGTTTCTGTCTGACCACTAATCACTGACTGAAAACTTGTTTCTGTCTGACCACTAATCACTGATTGAAAACTTGTTTCTGTCTGACCACCCATCACTGATTGAAAACTTGTTTCTGTCTGACCACTCATCACTGACTGAAAACTTGTTTCTGTCTGACCACCCATCACTGATTGAAAACTTGTTTCTGTCTGACCACCCATCACTGATTGAAAACTTGTTTCTGTCTGACCACTCATCACTGACTGAAAACTTGTTTCTGTCTGACCACCCATCACTGATTGAAAACTTGTTTCTGTCTGACCACTAATCACTGACTGAAAACTTGTTTCTGTCTGACCACCCATCACTGACTGAAAACTTGTTTCTGTCTGACCACCCATCACTGACTGAAAACTTGTTTCTGTCTGACCACCCATCACTGATTGAAAACTTGTTTCTGACCACCCATCACTGACCCAAAACTTGATTGCTACACAATTTATTTTCGCTACGATGATTAAGTCGCATACATTTTTTTAAAATAATTTAGTTTAATGATTTTTTTTAATTACTAAATTAAATAGAATTTTGGTCATTTTCAAAATTTAAAGTCACGCTTTCTCTTTACTTCCAGCGGCGTGTCAAAGGAGACACAAGTTTCTATGCAGGCTGGGACTCTTATAAACAAGGATTTGGCTCTCTACAGGGAGACTTTTGGCTTGGTAATGACTTCATCTCCACCCTGACTCGACAGGTAGTCCTCATATGTTATTTTTGTTGTTGTTAAATTTTATTTTATTTAAACATTACATTTTGTGATACATTTTTCCTTTAACCCATTGTAGTTTCATTATGCACTGTAAGAAAAGAATAACTTTTTCAAAAAACGGAAATATCAAATGGAACACAAGTTTCAATGTAAGCGGGGAATCGTATGAAAAAGGATATTGCAATCTACAGAGAGGTGGGGTTGTTGTTTTTTGTGGCTTAGTAATGACTTCATCATCAAAGAAATAATAACGCTAGTAGGCAGATTTATTTTTTATTACTTTTAAATTATTTTTAAAATGTATTTATTTTTGTCGGCATATTTTATTCAAAACGAAGTAGTGTCTCTAAAAAGATTTTTAAAAAAATTTAAATTTTTGAAATTTTAAAATATTTTTGGGAAAATAACTGCAGCACATAAACTAACTTTATGTTCAGATTGTCGTTTATAATTGTCAATGGTTGTCACATTTATATATGTCACAACTGCTTTTGTACACGACACTGGTGATTTTTGCACTTGGGACAAAGCGGAAGAATATCTGAGAAAAAAATAGCAATAACTTTTATGGGATTGAAGTGAGGAGACGAGGGCAGATATCTTAAACGTCGGTTATTTAAAAATATCTACAACACAACTAGTCGTTTACATTTTTTCTTCCATTGCATTTGTTACACAGAACAATGTCGATTATCTGAACAAATGTACTTTGAGCGTTTCGAACAACCACATTTTGGTTAATGGAAGCTCTACTGCACATGTTTTAAAATGCTACACGACATTTAAAATATAAAAACGAAACATCGACTTCTAGGGTAGGGCACATGTAACATCGACTGTACAGTATGCGGCACATGTAAAATCTACTGTACAGCGTATGGCACTTGTAACATCGCTTGTTTTGGTAGTGACAGTTTTAATTTTTTTTTTCTTTTGAATTCCAAGGAAGATCACATGCTAAGAATTGACATGACGTGTGCTAACGTTGTTTCGCACGCCGTCTACAGTTACTTCAAAGTTGAGGACGAGACCCAGCTGTACACTCTAAGTCTTGGTGCGTTCTCTGGAAATGCCACTGATATGTTCTACTACAACAAGGATCAGGCATTTACTACACTGGACAAGGACAATGACAAGCGGTCGTCTGCTAATTGTGCAAACGTGGAATATCACAATTCAGGCTGGTGGTTCAAGGACTGTAGCTATACAAATCTAAATGGCGTGTGGGGGAGCCAGACAAAGAATGCGATATATTGGGAACAAGCAAAGATGGAGAGGTGTTCTTTCGTTGAAATGAAAATTCGAAAGAAAGAAGCAGCGAGTTCTCATGGAGTTGGTGAATTTTAATGTGTTTCAATTTTGATGCATTTTTTGAATTGGTAATTATGACAACAACAAAAAATTTTTTTCATTCTTAAGGGGGGGGGGGTATGAAAAGAACAAAAAACTGTAAAACAAAGTACATTTGTCATTTTTGGGGGTTTACGTTTTTTGAATCTGTTATCAATATTCCTCCTAAATTTATATTCCACTATTCTACAACGGAAAATAAATATCGTAGGTCCGAAATGGCGAAGCTATGGCTCGCGTGGTGCAGAAAAGACGTCTTTGTTTGCACGCGAGCCAATTCGTCCCAGCTTCACCCCAGTTGCCGAACATTGACTAACGTCGCAAAATGGGGGGACTGTTTTCACATTCCAATTCCTTGGCTCACTACGTCTCTTGCTATCCTCTGATGATGTACATCACGTACTTTCTCCGCTTTTATGATTGGCTAAATTATGTACAGTGTATATTTATTCTCGTCTGGTTAAATTGAATTATTATTATCAAAAAATGAGCGAAGCAGAAAGAAAAATGTAGTCAAATAAGGGATAGTGAACACAAGGTGGATTTTGAGGTGTATTCTCTGTTGATGACGTTGGTTGGCTTATAATATGCATTGAGAAAGAGCTCGTCAACCCGTTGACAAGACACACAGGTTTGTCGCGACATGATGCCAAGTGTGCCGCAAGAAGATGCAAAGTGTGCAGCGAGTTGATGCGAAGTGTGCAGTGAGATGATGCCAAGTGTACAGGGAGATGATGCCAAGTGTACAGCGAGATGATGCCATGTGTGCCGCGAGATGAACAAGCATATACACACTCGAGAAACATACTTACACGCACACACACACACACATACACAATGCAACCAAGTAGCACATACATCAATCATTCGCTCGTTTCTAAAGTCGGAAAGATTACATTGTGTATGTATTTAGTAAAAATATAAATGTTATTTCTAGTTTTTAAAAATAATACCAGTAATGAAAGAAAAAATTGTAATAGACGTCAATTTAATTCATAAATAAAATATTAACATTTTTTTAATCAAACAGAAAGATGTTTAGACTAAACTCTTCTTACCTCGTTTATGCAGATATTTTGTATTCACTTCATGGTTTATTTTTCTTAACCACACACTAGTTAGTGAGTATTATAACTTGTTAAATTTAAAAGTCTTTGGAAATTTCTACTTTTAAATGCCGATTAAGTACATATAAACTTAGACTACATTCTCAAATGTAAGATTATATATATATATATATATATAAATATATATATATATATATATATATATATATATATATATATATTTACTAAAAATATCAACAGAAGATTTTCTCAGGGTAAGCAGGATGTGATAATGCTTTATAATAAAAGATTTTAACTTCCCAAGAAAATAATGTCAAGGATGAATTTAATGGGTTTTTTCAAACCCATCAAATAACACAGTAAGTCAATTATTTTTATAAGACGACCACACTTATCCATCAAAATAAGGGGTAGGGGGAGGGTCAGAAAGAAAAAATTTTCAAATCACGAGATAGTGTCAGTCTTTTTTTATTTTGATGTCTACGTCATGATTTATCGTGGGGATACCATCCGGACCACGTGAAAAGAAATGAACGTTGCACGAGTTGGTTTCAGTTAGTTGTTTTGTGGTTGTTGGTTGTTTTTTTTTTTCATAAATATGCAATGGAAAAAATAGAACGCACAAAAAGCTTCAGTATAAAAAGGAATATTCCATTATTTACGCCACGTTTTTAAAAGCATGATTTTCTTTAAATGTAATAAATCTGAATGACGTAATCACGTGAATATTGAAACTGTTTAAAGATGACAAGTTTTAATCGTACACCCATTGTTTTATGTTTTTCGTGATCACCAATTGTCATGGTAAGTGGTCTCACGAAAAAAAAGGGGTAAAAAAACAGAATATTATTTTTAGAACAATATTCAGTTAAGTTTGTTATTTTTATGGATTTATTTTAAGGCTACCAAATATAATAACAATATCATGAATATAACACATTTCACATATCTAGCTATTTAGTGTTGTTCCCTAGGCAATTAGAGATTATTAAACTACAGAGCTGTTCACTAGCGAATTAGAGATTATTAAACTACAGAGCTGTTCACTAGCGAATTAGAGATTATTAAACTACAGAGCTGTTCACTAGCGAATTAGAGCTTATTAAACTACAGAGCTGTTCCCTAGGCAATTACAGCCTATCAAACTACAGTTAAGAACATCTCCATCAGCTTTGTCACACGTTGTTATTAACTCAGTTAAAATGTTTAATTCGACATTGTTTATAGAAATGTGGATAACATCAATGTAAATTTAATTTAGCAATATTAACAATTCAAAAACTCCAAGAAAGGGGAAAACCCCACTGCAAGATGTTTGGGTTTTCCCGATTAGAGTGATTATGAACCTTTGTTGGCGCGCGGGCCAATGGTCCCAGTATCGTCCCATGTGCCGAGAATTGGCTTACATGGAAAATAGTGTATACTGTCTACACCTTTCAATTATATAATTATATATGACTTGAGTGATGCACGCGATGCTTGTCAAACTAACGAAAGTCAAGAATTGACAAATCGTAAGCATGTATACAACAGCAAAGCCAGCATTTTTTCTACAAATGCATGCCAAATATAAGGTAAACCTATTAATAAAAATCTATATTGTGTTTTTCATTTAAGACAAATTGTTTACTAGCCTTTTTTTTTTTATATAATGCAAACTCAGTATTCATGTTAAATGAGTGTGTTTGTACTTTAGGCTAAATTGTGTTTGTACTTTAGGCTAAATTGTGTTTGTGATTGCAACGTCTACATAAATAATTATCCGAAATTCGTTAAAGAATTTTTTTTATCAAAACGTAAATAATAACTGTAAGAGTTTTAAAACTCCCGTCAATTTTAATTGACTTCCACTTAACTATGTTCAAAAAGATTTTTCTCTTAACTGCGGGACATGCGTGGAGTTTTTGGATAATTAAGGGGAAAGAAGTACAATGAAGTCAAACTATCCGTTAGAACATGGTTGATCTCCCTTGTATTTCGTGGCTTCTCTTCGAGGAGATCGGGCGTTTGACTGGAGTACAAAAGTATGTGACTTAAGAAATAAATAAAGTCGCATATTTTGTTTCCTTACATTTCATAAGCTTGTAAATGTTGTTTTTTTTTTTTTTAAAAAAATCTAATTCTAGGGTATGAAACATTAATGGTCAGTCAAGGTTAGGGATTTTGGGGGGGGGGGGGGGACTTCCCGCCCCAGACATCACTTTTGGGATTTAACAAATTTGGTAAACTGATAATTGTACCCAAAAGTGTGTACATGCCTTCCCCACAATAAAGTATGTGATGTACACACTTTCATAAGTAGGCATAGCTAATAAGGTTGACGTCATTTATGTAGGGCAGTGCTAAACAAACTGTGTGTCTCGACACAGGTGTGTGTGTCGCCTGCGGTGTGTCGATGTATCGAGCGCAAATAAAAACATACAAGCATTAAATAAATGATTAACTTAAAAAAAAAACTTTTGCAAATGAATTAAGAAAAGTTAAAGATAATATGGTAAAATAGTAAATTATATTAAAAGCAGACCGCTTTGAGCAAGAATATTTTGTTAACATTTGTTAGAATTTTATGAAAACTCTTCATTGACAGCTGAGCGCCAGCTCAAATATGTTGGCAGCTCCCTAAGTGTTGACCATTTGGCATAGCTGCAGAGAAACTTCATCCTTAGCTTTACTAATGCTAAAGTCCAAGACTATGATTGGATGGGGAATCCGTTTCTTTCAACTGAGTGATGAACATTTCACTTACTGAGTAAGGAGGACAGGGAAATAACAAATGATTGGATCGTGTTAAAATGATGGATAAAGTGGATGATTAAGATTTTTTTACGCTGGCGTTTTAAAAATAGCATACAAAATATGAATGAAAGTTATTCATGAGATATGCTGTGTCTTCATAAATTACGTATTAACTCTTTGTGTATGTGTCCGCATGTATTAAAATGGATTGGTTGCTGGTAAATCCTACTCGCCGTGTGTCGAAATGTGTATGTCTAAAAGTGTGTCACTAACATGACAAGATTAGTAGTTTGTTCTAAATATACGTCAAGGGCATAGCCTTAAAATAAATAGGACACATTTTGTTCGATGCCATTTAAATAAAATTGCATATGTGTCCACTAACGTTTGGACAAAAACGTCTACATATTAAGTAAGAATACAAAATGCGAGATTCAAAGAACGACCAGTTCCTTTACAAACTAGAATTTATAGTGAGAGAGCAATGAGTAGAACTACAAAAGCACGCAAGTACTTTGTAGATTAACTGGTTTAACAATAGTCTGAATAAGTCAGTAGTAATGAGAACCTGATTCAAAATAATATAATCAACCAGGCTATCATTAAAACATACGTCAGAATCACTGAGTGCAAGAACTATGAATCACCAGAAATTTCAAGTGCACAGGATTTTATTTTATACTAACGGCTGGGTCCATTAATACAAACTGCTGGCTTAAGATTAACAGAACTACATACTCACCAAAAAGATACACATAGGTCGCCATCAGATGTGGCACCTCTATGACCTTAAAAATATCCCGGAACATTAGGTTATATAGTAAAGGTTCAGTCTACCATCATTTGATTGTATAGGAAAGTTCCAGTCTACAATCATTTGATTATATAGTAAAGGTTCAGTCTACCATCATTTGATTGTATAGGAAAGGTCCAGTCTACCATCATTTGATTATAATGGAAAGGTCCAAGTCTACCATCATTTGCTGAGAAATGGGGCATGAGAAAATCATGTGATTAAAACATCCCAGATGTATTGATGGAAACCTGTTGGACAGTGGTCACTTCAAGTCTCCACAAGGGATATAATGATATATATACGGCTGGAAAAAACATCCATAGGCGTACAATAATATCAGGGGCGTGTTATGAAGAGTAAGTGAATTTATTATAGGATAAAGTTTTAGACGAAAGAAGTCATAAACTAAGCCAAGACAAATGCTATTTCACAAAAGATGTATCTCAGATATTTCTTAAAGAGATCAAACGAAAGTGTATGCATTGGTCAATCAAGAGACGTTATGTAAAACAAATTCTGTCGCCTCCCAATTTATTTTAAAACACATCCTTGAAATAACTTTAATTGAACATATAAAACTTTATTAATTTTTTTGCTGTTTTTTATAACATATGGTACTGTTCACATCCCAGGCACATATGTATAAAACATGGATAACATATGGTACTGTTCACATCCCAGGCACATATGTATAAAACATGGATAACATATGGTACTGTTCACATCCCAGGCACATATGTATAAAACATGGATAACATATGGTACTGTTCACATCCCAGGCACATATGTATAAAACATGGATAACATATGGTACTGTTCACATCCCAGGCACATATGTATAAAACATGGATAACATATGGTACTGTTCACATCCCAGGCACATATGTATAAAACATGGATAACATATGGTACTGTTCACATCCCAGGCACATATGTATAAAACATGGATAACATATGGTACTGTTCACATCCCAGGCACATATGTATAAAACATGGATAACATATGGTACTGTTCACATCCCAGGCACATATGTATAAAACATGGATAACATATGGTACTGTTCACATCCCAGGCACATATGTATAAAACATGGATAACATATGGTACTGTTCACATCCCAGGCACATATGTATAAAACATGGATAACATATGGTACTGTTCACATCCCAGGCACATATGTATAAAACATGGATAACATATGGTACTGTTCACATCCCAGGCACATATGTATAAAACATGGATAACATATGGTACTGTTCACATCCCAGGCACATATGTATAAAACATGGATAACATATGGTACTGTTCACATCCCAGGCACATATGTATAAAACATGGATAACATATGGTACTGTTCACATCCCAGGCACATATGTATAAAACATGGATAACATATGGTACTGTTCACATCCCAGGCACATCTGTATAAAACATGGATAACATATGGTACTGTTCACATCCCATGCACATCTGTATAAAACATGGATAACACATAGTACTGTTCACATCCCAGGCACATCTGTATAAAACATGGATAACATATGGTACTGTTCACATCCCAGGCACATCTGTATAAAACATGGATAACATATAGTACATTTCACATCCTAGGCACATCTGTATAAAACATGGATAACACATAGTACTGTTCACATCCCAGGCACATCTGTATAAAACATGGATAACATATAGTACTGTTCACATCCCATGCACATCTGTATAAAACATGGATAACACATAGTACTGTTCACATCCCAGGCACATCTGTATAAAACATGGATAACATATGGTACTGTTCACATCCCAGGCACATCTGTATAAAATATGGATAACATATAGTAGTGTTCACATCCCAGGCACATCTGTATGAAACATGGATAACATATAGTATTGATTGGCATGCCAGGCATCTTGGCCTCTCCATTGATAACATATAGAACTGATTGGTATGCCAGGCATCTTGGCCTCTCCATTGATAACATATAGAACTGATTGGCATGCCAGGCATCTTGGCCTCTCCATTGATAACATATAGAACTGATTGGCATGCCAGGCATCTTGGCCTCTCCATTGATAACATATAGAACTGATTTGCAGAATGTTTGTCTGCATCAGCGCTTCACCAATGTGAATTAAAAATTTTACTTTTCAAAATATTCTTGAATACACGTGTTTTTTTTAATGACATTCATAAATGTGACAATAATTATATTTCAGTTATGATTAAAGGAAGAAAGTTGTTTGAAGAAAATTTTGTGAGCGCCTACCGGAAGTCTTACTCGTACTTACGCTTATCACGTGACAAAACAATCGACTCATCGTAGTCCATTATAATTAAATCGAAAGCATGGGGAATTAGCCTAATTTACAACTGGTGTTGTCTTTTTTATCTTTAGAATAATAAACAAACCGACCGAACTGTTGGCACGATTCAATAATTTTCACCGTATACCTAAATACAATCCTAATCAATCCCAAACAAATTCCCAAACACGTTCTCAAACACATTCTCAAACACATTCTCAAACACACTGCCCCTACTCCTAAACACACTCCGGAACACGCACCCAGATAGTCTCTTAATTGTTCCCAAACATATTTCCAAATACACAATCAAAACACTCCAAAAAACAATCAAAACACACACTCCGAAAAATACGCCGTAGCACACTCCCACACACACGCTTAGAAATACTCCCAAACACAGTTCCAAACACAATATCAAACACTCCCAAACACAGTTCCAAACACAATATCAAACACTCCCAAAACACACTTCGAAACACACTCCCAAACACCCGAGGAAACACACAAAACAGCACAGTCATAAGAACTCACAAACAAACTTATAAACACAACACAGACACCACAGTTATCGGCTGTGTGAGAAGTTAACACATTTAGTAACAAGCAATGTGTCCATCAAACAATTTTTGATTAAGGGGTAGAAATAAGTCGTTTGGGTGGGGTCAGGGGGCACGCGCTACACTTAGACATAGTGGTGCACAATGCTACCTATGAATCCTTTCTTCCTCATATACATACAACTAAATCTCTTTTGGTTATGAGGTGTTGGTGTATACTTTTTGCTTAGTTTGAGTATAGAATATATATATATATATGCACCAATAACAAATAAGGAGAAAATAAGTTTTCAATTAAAAATATTAATTGTAATTTTCTTTGTTTAGAGTTGAAGGAAAGATGCCGTAATCTAAACCAATGATATAATAATTATGTTTCTATTGGGAACTGATCGTTCCAATGATAAAATATATGTTAGATATTGGTTGCTATATTATTATTATTATTATTATTATGGGTAGTTTTCTATAGCGTGGTACCCCAGCCTAGGGCTGGGCTCACCACGCTGTACATGCAAATTAAAATGAACTTAAAAAATATAAATTAAAAACCAACCATTCCATAACAATTTACATGTGAAGCCATGGACGGCACTCAGCAGCATCGTTTAACTTTCAGAGGGGGAATCAGTCAGGATAGTAAAGTTTAAAGAGGTGTGTTTTGAGTGCAGTTTTGAAGGCTGTGATGGTTGATAAATTTCTGATGTGTAGTGGAAGAGAATTGCATTGTTTGGGGGCATAGTAAGAGAAAGATCTTTCACCGTATGTTTTTGTGCGAGTCTTAGGGACAGAAAGAATACGATCGTCTGCGGAGGAGCGAAGCTGTCGAAGGGGTGAATAGACAGAGAGAATTTCGGTTAGATATGAAGGGCAGGAATTCGAGAAAAAGTGGTGGCACAGAACAGAGAGTTTATAATCAATCCGTGCTTGTACAGGGAGCCAATGAGGTGATTGAAGTAGTGGTGTGACGTGATCACGTTTTTTTGCCTTTAAAACTAGCCTAGCAGCCAAGTGTTTTGGTGAGCCTGACAGAAGAGAGTTGCAGTAGTCAAGACGAGAGAGAACAAGAGCACAGACTAAGGTTTTTGTTGCACTAACTGTGAGGTAGTGGCGGATGGAGCTGATCTGACGGATAGCAGTGTATGCAGAGCGACAAATGTGAGATATATGTTTATCTAGAGACATGTTGTTAGACAGAATATAACCAAGATTCCTAGTTGAGTATGTAAACTGTATGTCTGAGTTACCTACTTGAAATGAGGTGGAGAGAGCTGAGTTAGAGGATGATTTGTGATAATATCACTTGTAGTTAAACAATGATAAAATATATGTGATAGATAATGGTTGCTACACTTTTAGTTAAATAATGAGTAAACACTAAAATATATGCTAGATATTGGTTGCTATATCACTTGTAGTTAAACAATCACATTCCACACACTGATTTTCTTTTCGAGTATTTATAGATACTAAAAATATAATTATTGAATATTAAAATCTTTGCATACGGTATCAGGTAATATCGTGGTTGTAAATAACAAAAAAACGTAGCAAATATCATACATTCCAAGATCCCATTTTGTTTTAGTTTAAGATTTAAAATATCTGCTGATATGTATACTGAATGTGCAATCTCTATAAATTAAACTACCAATAAAACCATGGTCGTTTGACGCAGGCTTCTATGCAATTATTTTAAAGGGTTGTGGCGGTAGGAGAATTTAATAACTTCATCATCAGTTGAAGTCTCTGTCAGTTGTTATCTCCATTAGTTGATGTGTGTATAGGTCAAGTGCCCATCCGTTGTGTTGACCATAAATTTAAAGTCCCAAACAGTTTAGGTGACCATCAGTTTACGTGCCCATGAGTTGAAGTGCCCGTCAGTTGCGTTTACCCATCAGCTGGGTTGCCCCTTATCTTAAATTGAGACATTCAGCTCAGTGTCCGTCTATATCTAAATAATATTCTAAATTATAAACTTTCCCTTCACCGTTACCCATCATAGTAGTATTAGTAATTGCTTTAGACAAATGCTCGCTGTCAGATGCCATTCACCATTGACTTGTCATTGAATGAGCTTTAGACAAATGCTGGCTGTTATAACAAACATGTGTTTGATGGTTACCATCACCATGAATGGTTTCATACACCGTGGTTTTATCAAATACATTTTCATAGAAGGAACAGCGTATGTACTTTTTCTTGAAGAAAATTGTATGCGCAACAATATCAGAAATAATGATCATGTACAGCAATGTCATATATAATGACCATGGGCCACAATATCAGAGATAATAAAGATCTTTGAAAGCACATAATTCGGATATTTTTATTCTCTTCACATTCTTCTTGTAGTTTATTTTAAGTTTATTTAGTGATTAGGGACACCGCGAAATTGTTATTTCCAGTTAGGCGAGTGAAAAAGTAGCGTTCACTATTACATTCACAGACGTGCATCACTCAAACACTATTCGCGCACATCACTCACACAAACAGCACCAAGGAAACGCACACCCATTTCTCATTCACTCACGCACACATTATTCACTCACGCACACATTATTCACTCACGCACACATTATTCACTCACGCACACATTATTCACTCACGCACATATTATTCACTCACGCACACATTATTCACTCACGCACACATTATTAACTCACGCACCCATTATTCACTCACGCACACATTATTCACTCACGCACAACATTATTAACTCACGCACCCATTATTCACTCACGCACCCATTATTCACTCACGCACCCATTATTCACTCACGCACACATTATTCACTCACGCACAACATTATTAACTCACGCACACATTATTCACTCACGCACCCATTATTCACTCACGCACCCATTATTCACTCACGCACACATTATTCACTCACGCACACATTATTCACTCACGCACAACATTATTAACTCACGCACCCATTATTCACTCACGCACACATTATTCACTCACGCACACATTATTCACCCACGCACCCATTATTCACTCACGCACCCATTATTCACTCACGCACCCATTATTCACTCACGCACAACATTATTCACTCACGCACACATTATTCACTCACGCACCCATTATTCACTCACGCACCCATTATTCACTCACGCACAACATTATTCACTCACGCACCCATTATTCACTCACGCACCCATTATTCACTCACGCACCCATTATTCACTCACGCACCCATTATTCACTCACGCACAACATTATTCACTCACGCACACATTATTCACTCACGCACCCATTATTCACTCACGCACACATTATTCACTCACGCACACATTATTCACTCACGCACCCATTATTCACTCACGCACCCATTATTCACTCACGCACAACATTATTCACTCACGCACACATTATTCACTCACGCACCCATTATTCACTCACGCACACATTATTCACTCACGCACACATTATTCACTCACGCACACATTATTCACTCACGCACAACATTATTAACTCACGCACCCATTATTCACTCACGCACACATTATTCACTCACGCACCCATTATTCACCCACGCACCCATTATTCACTCACGCACCCATTATTCACTCACGCACACATTATTCACTCACGCACAACATTATTAACTCACGCACCCATTATTCACTCACGCACACATTATTCACTCACGCACCCATTATTCACTCACGCACAACATTATTCACTCACGCACACATTATTCACTCACGCACCCATTATTCACTCACGCACCCATTATTCACTCACGCACAACATAGGAATAATTAACACGCACACACACAAAACATAACAAACATATATACACACACAACAAACATGCACACAGGCGCGACACACACAAAAATGACACATACAACAATGATGAGATCGTGTCTGAAATGGGAAGGACTCCATATTGTATGTATGTTGTAACACAACACAAAATTTTGAATTAAATTAAATGTACTGAAAAAAATGTTTTTAGATAGATGGCAATGGCTTTTGCAATTAGTTAAAGTATTTGTAATTAAATGTATCAAATAGAAAGAGGCTGAACAAATATAAAGATGTTAATTAAATAGAAAGATGTTAGTCAAATAGAAAAATCATAGTCATATAGAAAGATTTTAATCCAATAGAAAGATGGTGAGCAAATATAAAGAGTTAATCAAACATAAAGATGTTAATATAAACACTTCGTACCTTCCTTTACACGGATGATTTATATTTATTTCATAGTTTATTTTCCTTAACACTCACTAGAGCAGATTTATAAAATGTTAAATGTACTTTTTAAAATGCCGATTAAAGTACATAAAAACAAAGATTGCCTTCTCACAGATATTGTTACATTTTTGTTTTTAAAGTTTTTAAATTATAAATATTTACTCAAAATCTCAGCAGAAAATGTTCGCACTCCAAACAGGACGTGATACAGCGTTTACAAAAAAAAATAAGTTTTAAATATTTAAAAAAAAGAGAGATTTTACTTTTGCAGAAATTAATGTCAAGGACGAATTTATTTCTCTCCGACCCATATAAAATAACGCATTTAGGACAATATTTTGATAAGACCCCAAGGTTGGCTTCAAAAAAAAAAAAAGAGGGGAGGAAGGGGGGGGGCGAGAAATAAACTTTTTGAAACCAAACACAGAGATAGTGTCAGCTTTTTTTTCAAATGTTGATATCCACGTCGTGGTTTAGCGTAGGAATATCATCATGACACTGTGATAAGAAATTAACCTTGCACAAATTGGTTTCATCTGGTTATTTCGTGATTTCGTATATTTTATAAATGTGAGGTGAAAAAATAAAAAAAAAACACAATTTTTTTTTTTTAGTATAAATAGAGACGTCTTTCAAAGTATGTTTTCCTTTACATCTAATAATTCTGGATGACCTAATCACGGAGCTATTGAAACTGTTTAAAAATGACAAGCTTTAATCTTACTTCGATTATTTTATGTTTGTTCATGGTCACCATTTGTCAAGGTAGGTGTCTCACGAAAATCTCTGTTATTGACTTATTTCGTTCATAGTATGTGTGATGTTGTTGAACAAGTGTGTCATTGTAAGATGAACATTAAATATGGGACTAACAACTATTTTTATATAGTTTTTATACAAATACAAAGCTTTCTCGGTTTTCAAAACAAAAACGTCGTTGTAAAGATTAATATTCAGATTATCTTGTCGTTTTTAATGATCAATAATTTTAGTTAACCGTGCAGCTCTCTCATTGATGACGAACTTAATATTTGGAGGGATATTTTTCGTTGCAGTAATGGTTGTAAGATTTTTATGTTGTAGTTGTGGCTGTAAGATTTTTATGTTGTAGTTGTGGCTGTAAGATTTTTATGTTGTAGTTGTGGCTGTAAGATTTTTATGTTGTAGTTGTGGCTGTAAGATTTTTATGTTGTAGTTGTGGCTGTAAGAATTTTATGTTGTAGTTGTGGCTGTAAGATTTTTATGTTGTAGTTGTGGCTGTAAGATTTTTATGTTGTAGTTACGGCTGTAAGATTTTTATGTTGTAGTTGTGGCTGAAAGAATTTTATGTTGTAGTTACGGCTGTAAGAATTTTATGTTGTAGTTATGGCTGTAAGAATTTTATGTTGTAGTTATGGTTGTAAGAATTTTATGTTGTAGTTATGGCTGTAAGATTTTTATGTTGTAGTTACGGCTGTAAGATTTTTATGTTGTAGTTACGGCTGAAAGAATTTTATGTTGTAGTTACGGCTGTAAGAATTTTATGTTGTAGTTATGGCTGTAAGAATTTTATGTTGTAGTTATGGTTGTAAGAATTTTATGTTGTAGTTATGGCTGTAAGATTTTTATGTTGTAGTTATGGCTGTATAATTTTGTGTTGTAGTTATGGCTGTAAGAAGTTTATGTTGTAGTTATGGCTGTAAGATTTTTATGTTGTAGTTATGGTTGTAAGAATTTTATGTTGTAGTTACGGATCCGTTCAGGTTTAGTTCCGGAGTTCTGATATGCATCACATAATTTTTTCCGTATTTATTCTCAGTTTGGTTGTTTTTTAAATATTTCTTTTTTAAGTGTCCTGTCTTTGTCAGACATTTTCAATTTAGTAAAGATCAAAGTGTCCTGTCTTTGCTAGACATTTTCAATTTAGTAAAGATCAAAGTGTCCTGTCTTTGCTAGACATTTTCAATTTAGTAAAGATCAAAGTGTCCTGTCTTTGCTAGACATTTTCAATTTAGTAAAGATCAAAGTGTCCTGTCTTTGCTAGACATTTTCAATTTAGTAAAGATCAAAGTGTCCTGTCTTTGCTAGACATTTTCAATTTAGTAAAGATCAAAGTGTCCTGTCTTTGCTAGACATTTTCAATTTAGTAAAGATCAAAGTGTCCTGTCTTTGTTAGATATTTTCAATTTAGTAAAAATCAAAGTGTCCTGTCTTTGTTAGATATTTTCAATTTAGTAAAAATCAAAGTTCCCTGTCTTTTTTAGACATTCTCTGTTTGGTAAAGATCAAAGTGTCCTGTCTTTGGCAGACATTCTTGTACACACTGTCAATATCAGAAATTGGTTGGTAACAAATTGCATAATTAAAATAAATCAGTTTAAAATTCTACACCTAAAGACTTTTGTGTCCTAAGCTGTTATTAGGCAACGTGTTTTTGCTAAGTATAAACTGCAAGTGTACATTTTAGGGCCATTTTGAATGCGAGTCTTGGGCCTAATGTTCTTCTTATAACCTATCAGCTCCTACCTCTCCCTCCCTTGATTTTCACATGTATAAGAAGATAGAGTAACAGTCTCACGACAGGTGATGGGTGGCTGAGCGGTCTGAACTGACTGAGGGGTGGCCGAGCGGTCTGAACTGACTGATGGGTGGCCGAGCGGTCTAAACTGACTGATGGGTGGCCGAGCGGTCTAAACTGACTGATGGGTGGCCGAGCGGTCTAAACTGACTGATGGGTGGCCGAGCGGTCTAAACTGACTGATGGGTGGCCGAGCGGTCTGAACTGACTGAGGGGTGGCCGAGCGGTCTGAACTGACTGATGGGTGGCCGAGCGGTCTAAACTGACTGATGGGTGGCCGAGCGGTCTCAACTGACTGATGGGTGGCCGAGCGGTCTAAACTGACTGATGGGTGGCCGAGCGGTCTAAACTGACTGATGGGTGGCCGAGCGGTCTAAACTGACTGATGGGTGGCCGAGCGGTCTAAACTGACTGATGGGTGGCCGAGCGGTCTAAACTGACTGATGGGTGGCCGAGCGGTCTAAACTGACTGATGGGTGGCCGAGCGGTCTAAACTGACTGATGGGTGGCCGAGCGGTCTAAACTGACTGATGGGTGGCCGTGCGGTCTAAACTGACTGATGGGTGGCCGTGCGGTCTAAACTGACTGATGGGTGGCCGAGCGGTCTAAACTGACTGATGGGTGGCCGAGCGGTCTAAACTGACTGATGGGTGGCCGTGCGGTCTAAACTGACTGATGGGTGGCCGAGCGGTCTAAACTGACTGATGGGTGGCCGAGCGGTCTAAACTGACTGATGGGTGGCCGAGCGGTCTAAACTGACTGAGGGGTGGCCGAGCGGTCTAAACCGACTGATGGGTGGCCGAGCGGTCTAAACTGACTGATGGGTGGCCGAGCGGTCTAAACTGACTGATGGGTGGCCGAGCGGTCTAAACTGACTGATGGGTGGCCGAGCGGTCTAAATTGACTCAAACAAAGCCAAGCAAAAACACCACCAGCACCCCGGGTGGAAGGGACTCGATATCCTTGCACGGCAACTCATCTAAGAGAAGCCAAACTCTGAATTCAAACCAGGAGCCAGAATGATCAATAAATTGATAGTTGGCCCTCAAAATATTGAAGAAGAAGAAGATGAATATAATACATTTCACATTACTTAGCTATTCATTTTTTTTTTTTTTGACTTAACGAAAAAGACATTAGAAGGTTTATGCAAGTGAAGAAAATGATAGAATACACAATACTACGGTGACTTTTCAGACTTTGTGTAACCAATGGCGTGTATGGACTAAAGGTCGCCCTATGCGAATTAGACAAATTGAGACCACTCATACACATATATTATTTAATATTGGTAATAACTATCAGATTCCAAAATCTGACGAACGTTTTCAACATTTTTTGGGGTCGGTTCAAACTCATTCTCAGGGTTTGGGTTCATACTCAGCGTCAGTGTTTGGGTTCATAGTCAGTGTCAGTATTTTGGTGCGGAATCAGGTTCGATTGTCAACAGGGTTCGGGTTTAGGTTCGGTCTTTAACAGCGTTTGCGTGCATTTGGTGTGTTCGGTGTCGGATTTGGTTCGATTCCCAACTCTATTCTACACTGTTCCAACTATACTCTACACTGTTCCAACTCTACTCTACACTGTTCCAACTCTACTCTACACTGTTCATTCATGCAGACAAGCTATCACATGTTTTACTTGTAGGCTAGAGATGAAATGTTTCTGAGTGTGGCTGCTGATTTTAGGAAGGTGGATTAGATACGGACAAACGATGTAGTACTTAAGCAAAAAGTCAAAACACAGCCACTTTTGCACAGGTAATTTTTGGATGCCATCTCAACCCCCACACATTCTGTGAGCGCACTACCCCATAAAAAATATTTATATAAAAACTACAACGGCACCGTTGACCGTGTTAAAAATATGACCAATGTGTTTCACGTATTGTCGCGGGTGGTCAAGGCTTCTGCACAAGGCAATACGAAATTTTATAAAATTTGCATAGTTATATTTCTACTTTAAATCCAATAGGACTGGACACGAAATCTTTGGGACCAGATGCAATCAAGTAGCTCACTAGAATATTTTCACTTCGCGCCAAAATGTGCTTTGGTATTATTTTATTGAAGAAAATAATGGGTTTGAGATTTGAAAAAGGAAAAGAGGGCGCATTGAAGTGAATCTTGTCCCGGGCGCAATCTTGTCCCCGGGCGCCAAACACTCTAGCTACGCCTCTGCTAAACAAGAATTTGTGACCTACATAAGGTTACTACTAGATGTTGCTCGCTGACCAACATTGATGTTTTATTTAGTTTTATTCAACAGTTTACCATGAAAATGTATTGAATGTTTTGAAATGATACTTGTTGGAATTTGACACAGGGCGCCTAACACATAGCTAAGTTTGGCAAGGGCGCCTAACACATAGCTAAGTTTGGCAAGGGCGCCTAACACATAGCTAAGTTTGGCAAGGGCGCCTAACACATAGCTAAGTTTGGCAAGGGCGCCTAAGACGTAGCTAAGTTTGGCAAGGGCGCCTAAGACGTAGCTAAGTTTGGCAAGGGTGCCTAAGCCATAGCTAAGTTTCACATAGGGCGCCTAAGACATAGCTAAGTTTGACATAGGGCGCCTAACACATAGTCACAAGTAATAAAGGGCGCCTAATACGTAGCTCAGTTTGGCAAGGGTGCTTAAGCCATAGCTAAGTTTCACATAGGGCACCTAAGACATAGCTAAGTTTGACATAGGGCGCCTAACACATAGCTAAGTTTGGCAAGGGCGCCTAACACGTAGCTAAGTTTGGCAAGGGCGCCTAAGACGTAGCTAAGTTTGGCAAGGGTGCTTAAGCCATAGCTAAGTTTGACATAGGGCGCCTAAGACAAAGCTAAGTTTGACATAGGGCGCCTAAGACAAAGCTAAGTTTGACATAGGGCGCCTAAGACAAAGCTAAGTGTGGCAAGGGCGCCGAGAATCACACGCACGGAATTACACACTGGCGAACAATGGACTAAATGTTTCTAGTGCGGTAGTTAGTTAAATAACTTGTAAAAAAAAAAAAGGTTTTAGTAAGATGGAAAGATTCGGTGATATTTGTATAGTCTTCGAAAGTAAATAGAAATAAATTAATGTTACGGCTTTTAAGGAAATGGACGGCTGTATTAGATATATCAATAGTCTATTTATATACTGGCGGATTTCCTGGAAAACTATTGCACTTCTCAAAATCTCCAAAGCATAAACCTTAATCTTCTCAGTGTGTACGTAATATATAGATGATCCCCCAAATGGTTGTATTAGTGTCAACGCTGTCTAATTCTACCTTCATAGTGACGTCTGAGAAGTCACCTAATAGCGTGGGAATACAAACTACAAGATTAATAAATACAGCCAATATAGCGTGGGAATTGATACTACAATAATTATACATACAGCACCAACATAGAGTGGCAATCGATACTAAAATGATTTATACATAAAGCACCAACATAGCGTGGGAATAGATACTATAATAATTAAACATAAAGCACCAATATAGCAATGGGAATCGATACTATAAGAATTATACATACAACACTGACATAGAATCAGTTGTATTTTTTTTTTAATCAAAGAATTTCAAAATATAAAATCGGCTATCACGTGTGTTAAAGCATGTCAATTTTATTGTTGTTATTTGAGGTTCACCAAAATACAGTTGAACATAATTAAAAGACCGAAGTGTATTCAAGAACTTAGAATTATTTTACAGGGAATCATATACAAACTATAGGTTTGACGGGTGGAGGCAAGCCTACCGATTTCCTCGTGTAATCTTGTGTACCACGGGAACTCACTGCAATAGGCTATATTTGGAGTTTTGTGAATAAAGAAAGGCTGAGAACTACTGCTCTAGATATTTCAACCCATAAGATTATGTTTCCTTCCTTTCCGCGCAAATCCTACAGGGTTTGGTAACAATAAAATTAGTTAACTCTGGGTAAAACATCTAAACAACAGAGGAGTAGCGTAGGGGGAGGGCGGGGGTACAGATGTACCCGGGCGCCAGCTAGTTAGGGGCGCCAAAATGTGCTTTGGTATTATTCTATTGATGAAAATAATGGGTTTGAGAGTTGAAAAAAAGGAAAAGAGGGAGCTTTAAAATGAATCTTGTCCGCGGGCGCCAAACACTCTAGCTACGCCTCTGCTAAACAAGAACTTGTGACCTAAATTATTCACAACAATTCATTATCATAACTAGGAACGAGGCTACATTTGTCTATGTTACAACATTATGAAACATGTTACTCTAACTCAATACTTCGTCTTAGGATTTGAACTCAGCATGGAGAGAAGAAACTTTTCCATCAAAGGTAAATCCTATTGTGGACTTCTTCGATGTCATGTGGACAACGTCACAGAAGATAACGTCACGGCCCTCATCAAGATGGACATTTATTATGTAAATAACATGACTCTACTTTCTACGATGTTATCTAAAGACTCGGAAATCCAATCTCACACAGGAGACACGGTTACCATAACTGGATCAATGTCAGAGCATCACGGAGAGCTTCGCTTATACTTTACTGAAAGAGTTGACTGTCTAGAAGCTAATTTTATATGTAGGGTTAATTTTTTGCATGTGAATGGGCAATCTGAATTTTCCGAAAAGACAACATCTCGTGAAAACTATGGACCTGATTTGTATATGAAATCCCAAATTTCTTTTGAACAAACCATCTCCGACCAGAGTGGTCAGTTTCTAAAGAATTTAATCTCACCAAATTATCTTCTGAGGGACAGGATGGCTTTCAGTTTCCAAACGGGAAATTCCGATCCTGTTACTTCAGAAAAAACTGCAGGACTTCCGTTATATAGTTTGACAGACCAGAAAGCACAAAAAGAACCTGATGTCAACAGAAAGCTGTCTGGTTTAGAATCTAGGCTAGTTTCCATGTTTAATATATCAATGACGGAAATGTTCATCAACATTAAAAAAATGGTTGAGAATGAGAAACACGGTCACCGAACAGCCATTGAAAATCAATACATAGAGACCAATGTACAAGGGAGTGATGACGTCAAGTTTTTAAAACTAGACGCCAAACTGAATGAAATGATGAACAAAGTAGAAGTCTGTGTTTCAAGGAAAGAATTGACTCAAGACAAAGATGGTCATGTCAACATGTCACAAATGGAGCGTTCATTAGATTCCATTTCTCAAAAACTTGATGATTTGTGGACGAGTCAAAAGATGCAAGGGGAAATGCTGGCTAATTTTTCCAGCACACCTGCTCCATTCAAACTACAAGAAAAACAGGTGAGTGAGATACCTGAATATTTGTACAGACAATAGTTATAAATTACACAATACCTGTGACAATATATACTTAATACGTAATTTAAATTAAATTACTTGTCATTATTTTATCCACTTAATTGATCTGCACTTACTGTTCCCTCTGATCTTTTCCCTGGTCAGCTCATATGTGAAAGAGGAATGAACAGTTCACTGAGTCCCAGAGTGGTGACGTCAATTTACAACAATACAAAAGTTTTGTGTGATACAAAAACTGACGGTGGTGGATGGATTATCATACAGGTAAGTTACAGTGATATCATACAAGTGAGTTACATGGATTATCATACAGGTAAGTTACATAGATTATCATATAGGTACGTTACATGGATTATCATACAGGTAAGATGCATGGATTATCTTGCAGGTAAGTTATATGGATTATCATACAGGTAGGTTACATGGATTATTCATACAAAGAAAACGCGCAAATACATTTCCTATCTCAGAGACCAAATGCTCACCGTTATCTTCAGTTTGGCCCCCACCATGTGAAGCGTACGCCCTCCACGTTTAGAAACACTCCGTAATGACACATGAGTGAGCGTTTTGAATTTGTGAAATTAACCGGATGAAGCAAATGCGCCACTGTTTTATTCCTCCCTCTTCATGTCATAGTAGAGTCATAGTTCTTAAGTCCTACATGGTTGAGTCATAGTCCTTAACTATTTCATAGTAGAGACATAGTCCTTAACTTTTTCATAGTATAGTCATAGTCCTTAGGTCTTTGAAAGTAAGAAAGTTTTGGGTTGCGTTCAAAGAACATCCACGAGACTTAGCAAACAGATACTACAATAACTTTTTTTTAAAAAAATAGGCTTATGCTGATGTAGATATGATGTTAACTTCTGGCTGACGCTGTTGTAGATATAATGTTAACTTCTGACTGACGCTGTTGTTTTCTCTGTAGAGATCCTTACCACAATCAAGTAGGACGTGGTTATTTTATACTATTGTAAATGATATCACAGCTGACACTCTAGGTCTTGTCTATTTGTGTGCTGTATAGGTTTCTGCTATCATCTTAGGGATGGTTTATTTGTTGAATTTGTGTTTTTATTGCAACAATTTGCTGAAACGTTCTGATCATTTGCATTTGAGGGGGGTGACCATTGTTCAAATTTTATATACGTAGATGTGTACTCAACTTGACTGACACATGACGTAGTTGTGTACTCAGCCTGACTGACACATGACGTAGTTGTGTACTCAGCCTGACTGACACATGACGTAGTTGTGTACTCAGCCTGACTGACACATGACGTAGTTGTGTACTCAGCCTGACTATATATATAGTGACCACGTGGTCCATGTTTTGAAACTTTAACGAAATATTTCTGGTAGGGTTGTTGGGGGGGGGGAGGGGGGGGGAGATTATTTGCCCATTCGTGTAGGTAACTGGAAGTTTTAAACTATTGTCAGGGCCGGCCTTAGGCCACTGCAACCTATGCGGACGCAGTGGGCCCTGCACTTTCATAGGCCATCCCCGAATTTATTTTCTAATACAAAATCTTAATTTTCAATTATTATCCTTAGCCTCTACCCAGAATGGGCCCCGCGCAAGCCGTTTCGCATAGGGTCCCGCAATTGTTAGGGTCGGCCCTGACTATTGTTATCATGAAAATTCCGACTGGTGGAGAATGAACAAGAAGTTAAATAGTAACCTTACATTACTTCGACTTATATATTTTTCCAACTAAAGTCTTGAATTAAAATCGTTCCACACAGTACTGTTGGGCATTCAATTATCTTTAAATTGATATATCACACACATTATTTAACAAAGAAATTACAACAAACCTCGTGTTCTTCCTTACGCAAATGCAAACATTATTATCTAATATTTTCGAGTGGACAGGAAGTTGAACAAGGGGGCACGTAACGCAGCGAGGATTCGTCACTCGCAGAACAATGATTTATCCGAATACCTACTATTATATTAACATGTTCATCCAATTATTATGGTAATGGAGTAGGCATAGTTCATGAACAATTCAATTAAATAGATATGTAAGTCATTTAATTGAAATGATATATATATAATTAATAAAATTAGGGCCTGCTTAGTGTAGTCAGCCTCGGCTCCCGGTGAAACATAGAACCAGTGGAACCAACCACAGCCTTACTCAGTACTGAGTCCAATGTCGATTCCTCTCCATTCCAAAAGCTGTTTCAAAGATAAGCTTGAAAAATTCTTTCGGATCGGCACGGGATCACCCCCCACATACTGAGAACCGCCTTTTTGCCAATGTTTTCGCTTACATAATTTCATATGCGTTAGTTTACTGATTTTTTTAAACTGAATATATCAAATAGGAGTTTTGTTGTTTTCAATAGTTCAAGTCAAATTTCCTCTTTGCTTCCAGCGACGTGTCAAAGGAGACACAAGTTTCAATGTAAGCTGGGACTCGTATAAACAAGGATTTGGCTCTCTAGGGGGAGATTTTTGGCTTGGTAATGACGTCATCTCCAACCTGACCCGTACGGTAATATCCATGAAATGATTTGTTTTTAATATTTGTTTGGTTATTTTTTTTTTTTTTTTTTTTTAAATTTCAAAAATAATAATAATATTTAAATTTTATTTTATTTAAATTATTTTTCTTCTTGAAGACATTTTATATTGAACACATCGGCGTGTGTCATTATGCCCTGTCTGAAATTGATGAACTTTCCCAAATTATTGCACGCGTTTTATTCAATTTTAAAATTGTTCTATTTAAAATCATCTACTGCAGAATACATGTCATTTCTGAATGTTCAGATCGTCTTTTGTAAATGTCATTAAATGTCACATATATATTATTGCTCAGATCGTCTTTCGTAAAATACATTTAATGTTACATATATATTTCCAAGAATACAACGTCCGTAATATAACAAATTCTATAATAGAACTTAACTTTATTTGTTATAAAGAAGAGGGTGGGTTATCCTAAATTATTTGGACTTCGAGCTGTTGATAGTACGGGGTTTAATTCACTTTTTTGTTTTATTCCACAGGACGATTACCTGCTAAGAATAGACATGACGTGTGTTAACGTGGACTCGCACGCCATCTACAGTTACTTTAAAGTTGAGGACGAGACCCAGCTGTACACTCTACGTCTTGGTGCGTACTCTGGGAATGCCACCGATCGGCTCAGCTACAACAAGGATCGGGCATTTACCACACTGGACAGGGACAACGACAGGTGGAGGACTAATTGCGCCAACCACGACTTCCACAATTCGGGCTGGTGGCACAACGACTGCAGTTTGTCAAATCTAAACGGTGTGTGGGGGAGCAAGACAAATAATTTGATCTATTGGGATCAGCAGAAGCAGATTAGGGAGTGCTCGTTTGTTGAAATGAAAATTCGAAAGAAATAAAACAGCGATCCCTTTCATTGATTTAGTGAATTTTAATCAGTTTCAAATGAGGTGGATTTGTTAGAATATTTTATTATTGCATTTAAAGAATAAAAAAAATAAAAAAAAATAAAGTTATAACAAGAAATTAGTGGCCATGGCGAGTCTTTATGGATTAACGTTTCCTGAATCTGGATAACAATGTAATTATACCACACAACTCCACTTCTTTCTCAAGGTATGTTTCCCCAATCTTCTACCAGATATGTTGCCATACTGTTCTACCAGATATGCTGTCCTACTATTGTAACAAAGATTGTGTCTTATTCTTTAACAGCTATGCTGCCCCATTCTTGTACCAGATATGTTGCCCTTCTCTTCTGCCAGCTGCGCTGCCCTTACTCTTCTATCATCTATGCTGCCTTCTACCAGCCAAGTTTGCCTACACTTCTACCAGCCATGATGCTCTACTCTGCTATCAGCTATGTTGCCCTACTCTTCTACCAGCTGTTTCACACTCTATTCTGCCAGGAGTATTTGCTGATACACACATTTCTATTCCCTATTTAATCAAGTGTATAAGTGTCGATACTGAACACGTTTCTTTAAACACTTAGCACCCTCTCATAAACACTTAGCACCCTCTCATAAACACTTAGCACCCTCTCATGAACACTTAGCACCCTCTCATAAACACTTAGCACCCTCTCATAAACACTTAGCACCCTCTCATAAACACTTAGCACCCTCTCAAAAACCCTTTCACATTTAACTGATAAAAATAAATACTTATTTTACTTTGTATGCATTATATTTTAAGTCATTGAACGAATCAACTGTGCATAAATATTGCTGATAATTTAAGTATGTAGTCGGAAAAAAATGTGAATAAATTTGTACATAAAGGGCAGTTAACCAATAGTTCCATTTAACGATCGTTAGGACTCAATAATGATAATCTACCGATTGATCAGTGCAAACCTGATACTTTTATGAAATGTACATTTTATTTTAAATTTTCCCGGAGTACGGGGAGAAGCTGGAGCTTACAAAATATGCCCTGTGCGGAGCTAGGCCAAAGTACGCCTGCTCCAAAGCCCTGGTATTGGATAATTAAGGGGCAAGAAAAACAATATTTCATATCCACTAGTTAATCCATATGCATAAGCTCCATTGCCTAGCGTCAACTATATTCAAAGGGATTCGTTTTTTACGTGAATTTTTAAATTATGTATCATTTAATAAACAAAATAATTACTGGTTGGTTTTGTGTTTTTTTCACATTACTTCTTGTTGTTTGCAAACAATTTTTTTGTTCCCAAGATAGATGTACAAAATAAACTGTATTAAACTTCTCCTTTGATCAGCTTCTTGTATTTTTTATATATTTTTTTTGTGATGTCAGTTACATTTATTTTCACAGATCGTTATTGAAAATAGTTCATGTGATTGAAAATAGTTCATGTGATTGAAAATAGTTCACGTGATTGAAAATAGTTCATGTGATTGAAAATAGTTCATGTGATTGAAAATAGTTCATGTGATTGAAAATAGTTCACGTGATTGAAAATAGTTCATGTGATTGAAATAGTTCATGTGATTGAAAATAGTTCATGTGATTGAAAATAGTTCATGTGATTGAAAATAGTTCATGTGATTGAAAATAGTTCATGTGATTGAAAATAGTTCATGTGATTGAAAATAGTTCATGTGATTGAAAATAGTTCATGTGATTGAAAAAAGTTCATGTGATTGAAAATAGTTCATGTGATTGAAAATTTTTAGTGTAAGTAACATTAGCGTCCAGTAAGAAATATAATTAGGGGGGGGGGCAGCTTTCCTAACTAGCCAAGACTTTTTAGGAGTTTTCCATAATTTTGGTCTATTACTACTCTCAATTTTAAACACGAATCTCAATTTATTCTGTGATATTTTGAGCTGGTCCTAATGCCTCGTATGACAATGCACACAGTATTCCGTTTGGATTGCACATCAGTCTCGACGTCTCACATGAGCTCAACACGCTGACATACTCTCACATGTACTTCGTCATAGCTGAGACTAAGTTTTCCATTACTTACTACAGCAAATTTAGATGTATTGAGGGACACATATTATTTTCAAAAATCACAGATTAAATGAAAAGAAGCCAAGGAAACTATTCCAAGTAATCATTTCATACATTTCTTATAATGATCCCAGGATCCCAATGTGAGAACCCCTGGTCAGAATCCAAGAAACATGAATGCAGCAAATCAAGGCTTTAAAAATACAGTACAATAACATCTATAAGGAGGTGCTGCTCTTGTGGTCAACAGTTTTTTAGTGCTGCTCTTGTAGTGAACAGTTTTTTTAGTGCTGCTCTTGTGGTCAACAGTTTTTTAGTTTTATTCAGACCTATAAGAAATACTCTCATCCCAGTGTTTGTAACGCTAACAACGAAAGTGTTTTTTTCATAACTTAAACAGTTCCCTTAGAGCAGCGGCTCTCAACCTGTGGGTCACGGCCCCTTTTTGAGTCGCACGATCCTTACACAGGGGTTGCTTAGACCATCGGAAAACACGTATTTATTAAGTTGCTAACGGAAATAATTTTATGGTTAAGATTCACCACAACATGAACAGCTGTATTAAAGGGTCGCAGCATTAGGAAGGCCGAGAACAACTGATTTCAACCGAACTAGATTACAATTAGATGGCATATCTTGTATTTATTTGATATCTGCCTATTTATAACTAGGTACTGTCTGAGAAGCATTTAGGAAGCCTCTACAAAGTATCAAAACAGTATCTTCGAAGTATCTAGAAGTGTGAAGGAAGTATCTTGGAAGTATCTAGGAAGAGTCTAGGAAGTGTGTAGGAATTAAAAAGGAAGTATCTAGGAAGTGTGTAAGAGGTATCTAGGGAGTGTGTAGGAAGTATCTAGGAGGTGTGTAGGAAGTGTGTTGGAAATATCTAGGAAGTGTGTAGGAAGTATCTAGGAAGTGTGTAGGAAGTATCTAGGAAGTGTGTAGGTAGTATCTAGGAAGTGTGTAGGAAGTATCTAGGAAGTGTGTAGGAAGTATCTAGGAAGTGTGTAGGAAGTATCTAGGAAGTGTGTAGGAAGTATCTAGGAAGTGTGTAGGAAGTATCTAGGAAGTGTGTAGGAAGTATCTAGGAAATATCTAGTATGTTTGATGAGGGTCTACCAAACAATGACCACATTTACACTGGCATAAACAAGTCATATTACAGACCCAGCCCCCCCCCCCTTATCCGAGGCAGAGACCTGAGTTTGTTTAATCTGTATGTGAAAGTTAGTTTCTCGGGATATATAAAAGAAGTGCTATCAAAAGAATAAGTCCATGTGGCCTGAAGAAGTGCTATCAATAGATTCATTCCATGTGGCCTGAAGAAGTGCTATCAATAGATTCATTCCATGTGGCCTGAAGAAGTGCTATCAATAGAGTCGTTCCATGTGGCCTGAAGAAGTGCTATCAATAGATTCATTCCATGTGGCCTGAAGAAGTGCTATCAATAGATTCATTCCATGTGGCCTGAAGAAGTGCTATCAATAGATTCATTCCATGTGGCCTGAAGAAGTGCTATCAATAGATTCATTCCATGTGGCCTGAAGAAGTGCTATCAATAGATTCATTCCATGTGGCCTGAAGAAGTGCTATCAATAGATTCATTCCATGTGGCCTGAAGAAGTGCTATCAATAGATTCATTCCATGTGGCCTGAAGAAGTGCTATCAATAGAGTCGTTCCATGTGGCCTGAAGAAGTGCTATCAATAGATTCATTCAATGTGGCCTGAAGTAAAATTCTCTTTTGGTTGTTGACATGAAATGATTCTATCACACAAACATGTTAAGCCAATCTACTAAAACCAACAATTACATTTTCTAAAACCAACAATTACATTCTCTCAGACTTTCTAAATTTTAAGAAAGTCATATAAAATGTTAAGTGGGTAAAATGTCAAATATTTTATTGCACTTATAACAATCAATCATTTATTTCCATCATAAACAGAGTTTCCATAATATATAAACTAGTAATTTTCATCTGTCTTTAGTGACAAAATACATGACATTAAATTACTGACTCTTTTTTAAAATCTCATTTTCTGTAAATCCTTTTTTTCCTTTTATTTTTATTTCTCTGGTCTGTTGTTCCAGTACAAAGAACATTCACTCTTATCTTAGTATCACAAATTAATTTAAGATGAGGTGTCTCCCTTTGTGAGCCCTACAGATTTGAAACAATGATTCAGCAGAATAAATTTAAATTAATATTTTTGTTATGTGTTGTTTTAAAAAATGAATTTTAAAATAATATCACATATCATTATTCCTCATTCAATTTTTTTATAACTATTGGTATAACATAAACTAATAAACTTGTATAGGCTCCACTTGGCCATACAGTCACTTAAGGTAACATCCATAAAGGATGTCAAACAGTTTTTGGAAATTTTTTCTTACACCCCTTCTCCATCTTGACATATTGTCATAATAAAATAGTCGCTGTTGTCAAACATAGTCACAAATTGTCACAATAAAATATAAATGGTGGTCAAGCATAGCCCCAGACATAAAAGCTCCCCCACCCCCTCCATCCCCTTCTGGAGCATGACATAATTTTTGAATGGCCCCCAAAGTAAACAAGTGTTTACTCACAGCATATCAGCCTGGCATGTCCTACAATAAATTCATAAAACCTGCAGTAAAAACAATGTAACATTTTATAACAACTGCATTTGTACAGCATGTGGTTCTTCTATGTGACAATGTCACATTTTATAACAACTGCATTTGTACAGCATGTGGTTCTTCTATGTGACAATGTCACATTTTATAACAACTGCATTTTTACAGCATGTGGTTCTTCTATGTGACAATGTCACATTTTATAACAACTGCATTTGTACAGCATGTGGTTCTTCTATGTGACAATGTCACATTTTATAACAACTGTATTTGTACAGCATGTGGTTCTTGTGTGACAATCAAGTGGAGAGTTCAATAAATGTATTTGAATGACAATACACCTCTCAAGTTAAAACATGTTTATTTACATTGTGACATACAATTGGAAGTGAAAGCTCTTGATGGACAAAACTATTGGAATAGAAAGCTCTCAAGGGACAAAACTATGGGAATTGAAAACTCTCAAGGGACAAACTATTGGAATGGAAAGCTCAAGGGATTAAACTATTGGAATTGAAAGCTCTGAAGGGACAAACCTTTTGGAGCACCGGGATATTTAAAAATAATAATTTTGTTTTAAAATGCAGAACAAATTTTTTGAATTGTTGAAATTAAATGAGGGGCGAACTAAGGTTCAAATTTTTGTTTCAAAGCTGTGATCAGATGATGAAATGTCAACATTGACCAACAGAAACATCTTACAACGCTATAACAGAAAGTCTAATTTTGTTAAACATTCATTCTCGATATTCAGCAGTTCAAAGAAGTAATCCAAGTACATCAGGGAATTTTTTGATAATGTCAAATGTATCTTTAGTCAAAGAGTGGTACATTGATTTTCTAACAAAGTCCAACAACTTGATTGATCAACTTGATTCAGTTTCTGTGCTATTGGCCTGACGCCAACAGCACAGAAACTTAAAAGAGAGGTCTAAGCTTACATAGGTTTTTACGGCTCTTGGTTTGATCAGTGTGTCAAATGTAATTATTGCAAGTAAAAAAAAAAAAAAAATTAACATAAAAATTTAAGTGTTACTCAAATGGGAAAAGCCATTGAATTATTTCTAACATTGTGCTTTTCACTTGTGCAAATATAAGTTTTAGAGACACTTAATTTAATTTTGACAAAAGTTTTAAAACAATGCCCTTTGTGTAAAATCAAAAAAAAATAAAATGCCATCTCAAGTCACAGATGACGTACTAGTTTCAATGATGCAAAAAAAAATTATGTCATGTGGCTAAACTGAAACCTGGAACCTATCCTTGGTGACTCGCATATAGCCAACATCCATAAACAAGTCCAGAATCTAAATATAAGACCAGGATCCACAAATACATCCAATATCCACAAATGAATCCAATATCCACAAATGAATCAAGCATCCACAAATAAGAACAGCATCCATAAATACAGTGATTGTACATAGTTAAGTAATAAAATGTCTACCCTTTAATTTAGTTTTGAGAGTTTGACAGCAGATTTTGTTCTTTTAATCTCCACAGCTGGCCAGTCAAGAGCAGGCAGAGATGAGGTCCCCAGTGCAACCCTGGAGTCTGTCATTTTAACATGTAAACTACACATGGGTCAGCACAAGTCAAACTCATTCAGAATATTCTGGAGGTGGAGTGTTGTTGACAGTGGCATCTGCGCCATCTGGTGTTGGTGGTGGTGGTAGAAGTGGTGAGCTACGACTGCTGACCAGTTCCTTGTGAGGCATCCTGGACCAAGGCATTTCCTCCCCTTTGGCAAAAATGTTATAGAAGATGGCACCAAAGAAGTACATGCAAGATGTGATGTAGAAAATAATTTTCCACTGACCTCGGGTTTGCTGCAAAACAAGAATTTTAAAAATTAAATTCATTTATTGAATCTAAACAATGAAGTGAAGTACTATTCGTTGACGCGATGAAGTGAAGTACTATTCGTTGATGCGATGAAGTGAAGTACTATTTGTTGACGCGATGAAGTGAAGTACTATTTGTTGAGACAATGAAAAGAAGTACTATTCGTTGACGTGATGAATTGAAGTACTTTTTGTTGAGACAATGAAGTGAAGTACTATTTGTTGAGACAATGAAGTGAAGTACTATTTGTTGAGGCAATAAAGTGAAGTACTATTTGTTGAGACAATGAAGTGAAGTACTATTCGTTGACGTGATGAAGTGAAGTACTATTCGTTGAGACAATGAAGTGAAGTACTATTTGTTGAGACAATGAAGTGAAGTACTATTCGTTGAGGCAATAAAGTGAAGTACTATTTGTTAATGTTCTTTGAACATTACTTTGTGTTAACCTTTGCCTCAGTGATGACTGCAGCCACTATGTTAAACCCCTCCCAGCACAATTTCTTCCTAATCTTCAATATTCCAACTAGAAAACTTACATTGTTATCTGTGAGATATCCAACAACAGCTGGCCCGAGGAATCCAGGGATAGTGGCAGCACAGTTGGTCACCCCCATCAACACACCTGAAACCACATTCTTATGAATTTACCTGGAAATGAATCTCTCTAGAGCGGGGTGGGGGGGGGACGGACAACTTTTAAAAAGAAATAGTCTTTACGCAAGAGTTTACGAGATGTTGGTCTCATCCTTGTTACGGATGGTATTTTTTTAAAAGTACAAAATAATGAAGGGATGTGGTAAAAATGTTTTCACACAGCCAGTGCTAACAACAGTGCAGCTTGGGGGCTGTTAGCAAGTGCTAACAACAGTGCAGCTTGGGGGCTGTTAGCAAGTGCTAACAACAGTGCAGCTTGGGGGCTGTTAGCAAGTGCTAACAACAGTGCAGCTTGGGGGGCTGTTAGCAAGTGCTAACAACAGTGCAGCTCGGGGGCTGGCAGTTACAAAATCCTTTCTCTACAGTAAGCCCTCCTGCAGTGTTATGTTCTATCGGCAGTTTACTTGGCTTAATACCTGGTGTTTAAAAAAATGGTTACCATCACATTACATACCATATCATGCAGAAGACAAACATTGTCTCTTTCAACAAACTACTAGAAACTAGAAATAAGGCCATTAAATGTTACCCCATAATGGTAGACTAATTATTGCCTTCAAAAGATACATGTTAGAGCCACAGCAGATACATGTTAGAGCCACAGCAGATACATGTTAGAGCCACAGCAGATACATGTTAGAGCCACAGCCTAAAATCTCATTTAAAAACAGGTTTAGAGATTATCACAATAAAATCAGCAAATATAAAATGCCCAAAAACATTTTGAACTCAAAATTTCACTTTCAGCTTCCCGCCCTCAATTGTGATCCTGTGTATGCCACTTTTAAGTCACTCACCTGCAAATTTTGGAGCAATGTCCAGGTGGTTAACATTGTATCCTCCCATTATCCCCCCACCCAGCCCCACTGATAATGTCAGGAAGACCATGGCCAGGAGGTGGTCACAGCCGACATAGCCCACCACAAGAAGAAGGAAACCAGGTGCACACAGTCCTGTGGACAGAGTTTTGTTTTACATTGCATTTGTGATATTAAGTAACTAAATAGAATATATACTTTAACAGAAATTATTGAAACTGTTGATGCTAATTTTAACATGAAGCTGAAATTAATTATTACCTTACAAATTTTATGATTAAACTTCACTCAGTTGTGTTTGCAGAGTGTGGTAAAGTATATCAACATTCATCATAATAATAAATGTTTAGTGAATTAATGAGAACAAACTGTTTCTAAGCTATGACAATAAGGCGGAGAGACTGCAATCAGATTAGGCAACAGGATGTAAGCGAAACGAAGTATAGGGAAACCTGAAAAGAGGATGTGACAAAACAATGAACATGTCAGCAAAAAAAGCCTTCTACCGCAAATAAACAATAAAACCAATTTAAAAATGTAAATAAACACTTAGCTGCAATGCTATATATCAGAGCAGACAGCAAGAAGAATGTAAAAGGCCATTAGTAGGTAAGAGACTTAATATAGGCAAAGGGGACAGAGGAGAGGAAAAAATTATAGTTAAAGATTTAACAATTGAAGGAGAACATGACATTCATGACACACGGTTGTGTCAAGGTCTCATAAGTCTGAATCATTTTGCTCCCAAAGTTCACCCTGGCGGATGTGTAGGTACACAATGGCGGTGATGGCCAGGTCGCTGAAGCCCTAGCGGTGACTTCTCTTGAAGTGCTTGCATCATTTTTTTCAGGTTTTCCCATACTTTGTTTCACTTATTTCCTTAAATCACATTTACCAATGCTGTTGAAAATTTTGCGAGCATTTCTAGTTGACACGTAGCCACGATGCCTCAGGTAATCAGCTGTGAACCCAGAGGCATTCTGCATGAGCCAGCAGCAAGCATACGGCAGGGCGGATAGAAGGCCATTCTGGAGATCAGGGAATAATTTAGTTAAAGAACATAATAGCAATGAATAACGAAGGGGAAAATAGAAATTATATCAAGAGATGACTAAAGGGAAAATAGACATTATAGCAATAGTTAACTGAGGGTAAAATAGTCATTATAGCAATAGTTAACTAAGAGTAAAATAGACTTTCTATCAAGAGATAACTAAGGGGCAAATAGACATAAATAGCAAGAGATCACTAAGGGTAAAATAGATATAGCAATTGATAACTAATAGGGAAAACAGACGTAGTAGCAATACATAACCAAGGCGTACTACAGCTATAGTTAGCATAGTAACCAGAGAATGATTTTACCTGTTTCACATTAAACTTAAGGATGTTGCTCATGTAGGTAGGAAGACTGGTCAGGAGGGTGTAGAATCCCCAGTTGGAGGTGAAATGTGCCACGATGATGGCCCACACGGCTGGACATGTTGCAATCTGTTTCCACGGAGTACTCAGGATCTGCAGTCAGTGGAAGGACAAACTAAACACAAAACATTGCACACCTGAGACACATGGACTGATAACCTTTTTAACTGAGGTCCCCTTGAAGATAAATGATTGGCAGTGATGCCACTACACCACAATTTTAAAATATAAGAACAGGTTAAGCTAAACTAGAATTCATAGACATGACAAAAGATTTTGATGTTTTGGCATACAGCCTTCATCTTTTGTCCTGTCTATGAATTCAAGTTTAGCATACCCTGTTCTTGTATTTTATTTACACAACTTGAATGCAGTCCATCAATTATTAACTATAATTTTAACTGTTCTATAATATTTTCAAGAATTACTTATAATAAGATCAGAGGTTCTATGGTTTGTAATCTTTTCAGTCCTAGCAAGTGCTCCTCACCTCTTTTTTACCAATAGAACCTTCTATGTATTCTCTCTCTGTGATTGATATCCTGGGATGCTCAGCTGGTGTGTTGTGGACTAGTAACATCCAAGCCACAAACCACAGACAACCCAGGGCCCCTGTAACATTGAACAATAATCAGTGTAACAAGGTGCGACATACAGGGCCCCCGTAACATTCAACAATAAACAATGTAACAAGGGGAGACAACCCAGGGCCCCTGTAACATTGAACAATAAATAATGTAGCAAGGGGAGACAACCCAGGACCCTTGTAGTATTTAACAATAATCAGTATAACAAGGGGAGTCAACCAGGGCTTCTGTACCATTCACCAACGCTTATTTAATCAAGGAAAGACAACCCAGGACACATAAAACATTCTTAGTATAACAAAGGGATACAGCCCAGGTACCCGGCACAGTTTCCTACCATTCTTACGATAAATATATAGATCCATAGATCCAGAAATATATTTTAAAAAACAATGGGAGGATTGTCTCAATGATACAAATACCATAACACCCTTGCTAGTATATATATATATGCCTTCAATTATAAATGGGGACCCCTATTGGGATAAATAAATAATTGCAGTGGTAAAATAATTATCTTTCAACAAAGTTGAATAAAAACTGAAATAACATAAAGTCAAACATAAATTTAAACAAGCACAGAACACAGATCACAGGACACAGAACACAGAACGCATCCATTGCTGCTTTGTAGCAGCCACACAAAACAATATTTTATTTAAAAATAAACTCACCAAAGACATAGAAAGCTGAAGGCCATCCACCGGCAATGTCACTGTCACACAATATGCCAGAGATAGGAAGAGAAATAACTGTGCCAAGCTGTGCTCCTGGTTCATATAGAAAATAGGACTACTTGAAACTGAGTTTCATTTATTTTGTTGTAAAAAAAAATATTATAATATAATAAAAAAAGAAAAAAAAAGAAAATTTGGCTCTGCATATTTTTCAAGCTTCCGAACTTCAATATACGGGAAGTTGGTTTTTCATAGACAAATAATGATTTCAGATAACAGTTTATAAGACTTGGTCTTATCTTCAAAACGAACACGTTTTTTTTTTAGTTATCAGGAAAAGATGACTGTAAGATAAAGTGAAGGAGAGTGTTGATATTCATGTATTTTTAGCCACTGCAATAATCCGCCCTTCAACATTCTTTAAGAAATTACAAACTGACCTGCATAGGTGAAGGCCACCAGCTTGCTTCTCTCCCACACAGGGGCCCAGCTGCCCCACATAGAGTGCATAGCAGGAAAAGTCACACCCTGTTCAACAAAAGAAAAATCAGATACATAATTATTTTTTATCACAATTTTAACATATAAAAGTTAAAGATATTTTATAAATATTTCTTTTTATAAACTTTGATATCATAATTTTTATCTAGACATCATATCTCACTAAAGTGAAATGTAAAATAAATCTTTCTAAAGCAAATTCAGAAATAATCTCTCAATTATTATTTTTAATCATATCAACAGCTGTGAACTGCTCACTTGATCACTTAAGGCTATAACAAAGCATATCTTCAATCTAAAGAGTTAACACATCCTCTTAATTTGTACCTCTCCAATGCCTTCTAACACTCTGACAGCTATCAACATGTAAACACTGTATCTGGCAGCAAAAGGTGTGATGATGGTCAGTATGGATGTGCCCAGCACACCGTAGCCAAAAAGATTCTTGCCTCCAAACCTGGATGCCAGCCAACCGCCAGGCAACTGTGTGACAATGTAGCCATAGAAGAATGCACCTAATATATAACCTTGCGTCTTCTCATCCCAGTCAAACTCTCCTGTCTGTATGAGAAATTTTTTTTTAAAAAAGCATTTTACTTATGTTTACAAATATATGCTATCTTATATTAAGTTAAATGAGATTGAAATATATTCAGAAATCACTTTAAAAATTGGTTTCCCTCAAAAAGTTCCTTTATACAGAACTTGCTTTTTTTTTTTTTTTTTTTTTTTACATATTTTTTCCCTCTGCATTTAGTATTTAATTAAAATGAAGAAGCACAGGTTTCTGAGCTTTGGTGAATTATGGCTGGCTTGAAAAATGTGTAAACCATTTTGACATATCAACTTTCTGTGATAATGATAAGGGACCAACCTTTTTAGATGATGTTGAGTTCACACCATTAGGGTCTGGGCATTCATGGCTGGAGCTGGTGTTTGTGCTGTTGGATGTGGTGTTGACCATGGCTACAAGTGCCACACTCAGGTCGACCCGTAGACAGTAGACGTTGACAAAGCCAAGGAAAGCCATGAAGGCCAGGACGTGGCGAGCAGCCAGACATTGAGATCCTTCAAGACATGTTCAAGAGATTTCTTAATTTCAATGGTTCTTTAAATTATCAACTTTATTTTTATTGCAAATGAAAACAATAAACAAACAGAGGTAATGAGGTAACTCAATGCAACATTCTATATTTAGATATTCTGCAAACAATACAAAAACACCACTCTTTTAAATTTGGCTTTTTGGTGTGAGACCATAAAGATCAAAAGTTGGAGACCACTGAACTTGTATAATGACAAAAAGAAACTTTTTATTTTACTAGTAAATTTTCAGCACATGAGTTGATGAAGGGTAAGCTAGTGGTTAATATTTGGGGTGGAAGAATCCAGGCAGTGATGTCCACAGTTGGCTCAAAATTAGTCTTGGTAGACTCTGGTTGCAGCCCGCACAGCCTGTGGCTCCAAAGACAAACTGAACATTTACCAGTGACTTTCTATTTGTTAATGCTGCTTCACCTCAGAAATGATTCCCACCTTATAACCGAGGGGCCCTGTGGTGGACTTTTGAAAGGAAAGTGTGGCAACACTGACCAGCAGATGAGAGGCAGTGATGTGAAATCTAAGGCCATACAGATCAAATGGCCACACTCTCCAGGGTGTTTAATTGTTTGAGTAGTTGAAAGTGGCCAACACAGGATTAATTACTGGTACTTTCATTTAAAAAATGTTACATTACTTTATTTCATACGTTTCCATCTTCAAATTGTGCTTATTATTTTGCCTTTTAAAAAAACTATAACATTGGAGAACACCATACTGTAGCTCAAGTCCTTATTAATTATTTTTTTTTATTTATACACCACAAGATGGGAGCAGTGTGGTCCAATTAATTATGAATTACTATGTTGTTTTCTCCCATGCCATTAGCTTTTGTTACAGTCAAAAAATTATATTTTTAAACCAAAACTAGCCACAGGATTTATTACCCTCTTCTCTCTGCTTCTTTCTTTCAACATCCGAGTACGATGGCAGCAAGGATGAGCTTTCATCCATGTCACTCTCGTTTATCCTGGTGGGACTTCTGAGTGAACCATGGGAAGCATTGGACAGCTGGCTGCCTGTCCTCTGAGATCTTGACATTTTCTCTACACATGAAGCCAAGCAGAGAATGTATACAATCATCAATGAACATTTTTACAGGTAATCTTTAAATTATATTATTGTAATTCTGCTGATCCTTTGAATTTTTTGTGAATTGTTGACCAATAAAGCCTGGATCGATTACATTCAGTCTTGAAAATTATGTCATTGACAGAATTACTAAAGTTAATGTGATAAAATATTCTGCCTTTCATATATGAAGCTTTTTTTTTTTATCAAACAAACAAATGGATTATTTCCTCATATGCTAATCTCAAATATTGGTTTGTTATCAGATATGTAAATACATTCTAAATGCTAGCAGAGACATAAAACTAAGACTTTGGTACAATGTCATTATCATCTTGTGTAACACATGCCTCACTTCCACAATCTGACATTTTTTATCTTCCAAAACATTCAATAATTACTTCTGCTGATAAAAAAAAGGGAAGTGCACCATTTGAATTTAAAAGGAAAAACATTGTTGATTTAAAGGATGTGGGCACATCACTTCAAAGCCCCTCAAAAACTTTTTATAAAATGTTTGAGATATCTTTCAAATTCTGAACACCTCTCAAATGCATAACTTAGTCATTTAAGTACCACTCTCTGTTTCTGGAGCACATTTGAATGTTGTTAAGTTAATTAATGTTTCATCCAATTGATCCAAAATATCTAAATGAGAATTTATTTTTTTGAAAATCAAGTCCCTAATCATTTGATTACATTATATCTTTATTTTCAAGTGAATTAAAATTATAACTATTTTAAAAATGTTATAAATTGATTTTTACTTTTTTCAATCACAATATATATTCACATAATCTGTTATCTTACCTGTCTATAATACTTAATCCAGACTAAAATGGCTGCATCTTTTAGATCTAAAAAACAACAATGTACAAATTTGAAAATTTAAAATGCTCGATTTCTCATATCCATATTGATGGGAAAAGTAAGATAACTCAATAGATATTATCTTGTACAATTTATCTTTGTATGAAATAATGTATAAGTATAAACACTGGCTCATCCTGAGGAGATAATTCCATTCTGATAAGGTAAAATATGTTATCTAAGGACAGTCATTTTCAGATTTTCTCAAACTTGTGTTTTCAGACCCCAATAAATAAAAAAAAAATTTTAACTAAATTATTGGGATTGATGAGGTTGTTGATTACTGAACATTTTCTCAAAACTTGAAATAAAACTGAACACAGCCCCCCCCCCCCCCCCCCCTCATCCTGTCATTTCCTTCTCCACAAAGGCTTTCACATGTTTATTAGCTTTTATCACAGGGACCCAGTCTTTTCACATTGAAATGAAAATAAATTTAGGAAAAGTTTTTAAGATTTTGCTGGCCCCTCTCAGGAAGCCAGCTACTAGCTACAGAACCATGTTACATATATTGTAAACCCTAAACTAGTACATGTACTAGTAGCCTAGGAATATGCCTATATAACACATGCTACAAATAGGCCTTTCATAACTAAAGAAAACAAAATAAAAGCACCAATAAAATTATTTGAAAACTTAAAAAATTTCTTAATCTGACACCTTGAAAGGCTTGCACATTTATTGACCTAAAATGGAGAATTCTCTCAGTAAGACTATACTTTTCTACACTACACAGTTACAAAATACATCAGTATAGACTAGTGGTTGGCAAACTCATTAGTGGGGTACCACGCTATTATATAAGACAACTAACTAATAATAATAATAGTCAGTCAACAGAGCCAAAATTCAGGAGCAGAACAATTTTAAAAAAATTTAAAGCCAAATTTCTTTTCAAGAATCATATTTTCTGGTGTCAAAACCGATTTTCCCAAGCCGCACTCAGGTGGTTTAAGAGCCGCAAGCAGCGATTTGCCGACCACTGGTATAGACCACAGAATAGATATGCATTAATTAATGATTACTTTATTAATGGCAGGGGGGCTATTATTTAAATTTTAAACAATAGCATTAATCATTTGTCATAGTGCCACTAAATAAAATAATTATTTTAATTAAACTTAGAATAAAATCTGGAAATCTAACTTTCTAAGCTCAGTTATGAAACTTATAATTTAATTAGGCTCATTAGGCTCATTAGGCCGCCCTTTTAATAGTAAATTGACATATTGATTTAAACACTTAAATTAATTTAATAAATTGAATTATTGGCCATTTAAATTTTAATTTAGTATGATTTAGTGTGAAAAAATAGAATGAAGTGTAGCCTATAAACTATGTTCACTCTCCGGTAGTAACTAGGCCTATTCTATTGAATTGGCCAGTCTAGGGCCTAAACTAAATAAATACTTAGAATTTTAAATAGTAAATACTAGTAATAATACTTTATTATAGCCTATTCATACTTTACTATTAGACCATATTGACTGTATAATTTATACTTCACGAAACAGATGAACTTACAATGTTGGTGATAAGAGTTATTCCAGATTTTATTGAAAGCATTTTGCTTAAAAGTTGCAAATGAAAGTCACCTGATTACATTTCTTTTGCTAAGCCACCAACTGACACAGCTTACCCAGTTCGAGTTCTACAGTAAACATTAGAGATAGTTAAGAGTAGTGTCCCCTTATCGTTGAACGTTCTTGGGTGGTGATTAAATATTTCATGTTTTTAAAAATTAAATTATCATAACTAACTGCGTTCTGGATTAATCAGTTACGTGACGTCAAGTGACACAGACGTTATGTTTAAATAGTACAAATTGAGTTTTATATAAGTTTAAAATCATAAAATAGTTTGAGTTTGAGACACTATTGGGACGGAAGAGAGCATGTACCGACCCCACTAAAATGCCCAAATCAGTGTTTCTTTCAGACATCAGTGGCCAGAGGCGTAGCTAAGGCGTGGCAGATGGGGCATGCGCCCCGGGGCGTTAGACTAGTGGGGGCACCAAAATAGACTTTGATGGTTGAAAATAATTACTTTCATATTTGGGGTGGGGGCGTAAAAATGATTCATGTCCCCTGACGCCAAACTCTCTAGTTACGCCATTTTGTATCGTAAAAGAGAGAATGGAAAAAAATAATTTTGGCCTCCATGGTGGCACTAATAGTACCTAAGCCTCTAGGCAGTGTATCTCTCGTCAACAAAATTATCGATCATTTTTTCATTGGGGTCTAGGGTAGACGATCAAATGTTCGTCAAATTTCTTTTTGAACGCACTATACTATATAGTAAAACAAAATAGTCGCCTCCGAAAAAATTAACCTTTCGGCTGCGAGTTCAACATCACGCATGACCAGAGGCGTAACAACGGCTTGGCATTGGGGCAGTTGCCAAGGGCGCCGACCTGCGCCAGTTCAAAAGGGCGCCGCTAAATCTCTAATTTCTAAAAAAAATGTATTTAAAAAATAAATTAGCCAAGGGCGTCAAAAACCCAGTTACGCCTCTGCGCATGACGCTCGCTGCCTGGCAGCTTAATTTTTCCCCCTCAGAACTATTCATATGAAACAAGGTGACTTGGCGAAGGGCCGGTTGTGGAAAGGAAGCAGCCATACCAGAAGCAAAAAAATGTATTTTTAAGAGATCGGATTGCCTGCCGACAGGCAGACACAGTGACAAGTTTGACTTCTGGTAAACGGCCGAAACCCTCAATCACTTTGGGCTGAAACCGAATATAAACCTGAAAACATTACTTTTCTGTTTCATCTGAAACCGAAACTACGCAAAAAAGGGATCAAATGACAGCTTTCGGCGCCGAAATCGAAATTCGGTCGGCCTCTAATTGAATGTTTAGATGAACATCGTTTAAAATTGTCAATTACTTCAAAAGCATTGTTTTTTTGTAATGATTGAAGGATGTTTTAATTTGCTATTGCTAGAGCCCACGAATAATACTAAGAACATTATGCTGTTTAGTTACTTATAAAGTGTTTATAGATGTATATAAATAGGTCCCCGGTGAAACTTTGGATTAGTACTGCCACTTGGGCTATGTCTAGGGTATGATTATAATTAAGTACTCTAACTTATCTCACTCCACACACTAACATTCAATGCCAACTATCATTCTCTCGCGCACTTCTATTACTACTATACTTAACTATACTATATTATACTTATGAACACAGGGTGGTTCAGACCAAAAATAAAATATATTTAATTACTATAGAATTAACTACAAATACACATATAAAGAAGTAACTAAATATACTGATACAAATACAGTTTGCGATGGTTATCTTGTCCTCTGTAGTAATTCAGGTCTCACCACACACAACACGCCCCTCTCTCTCTCGCTGGTCACTGGTCACTGCGCGGACGTCAGGTGTGGACTTCAACACTGCGGCCGGGAACGCTCGGGCGGCTGCTGGCTGAGCCTTTGTTTACCATCCGTAGGCCTGACCTACCTTTCGGTTACTTTACTGAGTCTTAAGATGTCAGCGATAGTCTGACCCTAAATGACTGACTCCACTAACTCAACTCTACTGTCTCTACTCATTACTGACTACTCTATACTGGGTATACTTATACCGGGTATACTATTATACTGGATATACTTAAACTTGGTATGCTTAACTGGATATACTTAAACTTGGTATGCTTAAACTGGGTATATTTAAACTGTATGCTTATACTGGGTATAGAGTATACTGGCTGTAAATAAGAATAATAAGGCAATACATAACTGAAAATGTCACATAGGAGATAACGTCGGTGGGCCGTCGAGCGCGAGCTCTGAATGCCCCCCGGCACACCACCACAAGGGCCAGACGCCGAGTTTCCCCGCCGACAAACCGTGCGGCGGCACGCCGGGAACCCTCCCCCCTGGCCTAGGGGACGTCCGGTCGACCGAGAACGCTGCGTTTAAAGCGTTCGCAGTCCACTCTCCCACGGGTCAGCGCGGGTTTGCTACCACTCCAGAGGGAAGGTGTTGCGTTGCCACGCTCCACCGCCCAGGGAGTCTTTCGGTCGGGACGGAAAGCTGGGACGAAACGGTTGCCTAGGAGCGGCTTTCTCACGGCCGCGTAGCTAGAATAATCGGCATGGGTTTTGACCGCCACCCAAGCATCATATCCATCAACGGCAACAAGTAATCATGTTAGACACTGCTACTCCCGTTGCGTGGGGAGTCATGCGGTCCGTCGGGGTTTTTTTGCTAGTCTGCCACGCCACGAAGAGGCAAACCCCATGTGGACGCCTCCAATTTTCATTGGTGGTGCGTTCCTAGTGGAACCATCAATACATAACTAACTAACTTACTTAAGAAAATCAGCAGATCATCGAGCCGAGGCTCATAAAGTCTTCCCCAGCACACCTCCACCGCCACAACCGGCATTCAACCACTCCCCCAGTGGTCTCTATTCCAGTCAGGCCGCGAAGCGGCATGCCGAGGGCTCCCCGCCCCTGAGACAGCCCCACCCACCCTTCCACTCGATTGACTATGCGAGTAAGGCCGCATCAGAGAAGGGACGCCTGGCCAGCCGGGGTGATGCTTACACAGCAACCGGGCCGGACTTCCTTGGGCTGGGGTGGATACAATTTACGTCTCTAAAGCCAATACATAACTAAAACATTCGAATCACATAATTAATCATTATTAATAATTAATCATAGGCTAACAGTAACTTAACTAAATTCCAATCCTAACATTTATTACTAAAAAGTATAAACATTTGAAACTAACAATACTAACCTAGCCAATAATGGATTAACAAACTTTATCAACAATAAATGCTAGCCAGGCTCTGCTTGTCAACTACAGGTGAAGAGAACGGATAGCATGGTGCGCTCCCATTTATAGTTATATCTTAGCGTCTTGCCCTGCATTCTACTAAATTCTAGCGTCGCATCTGACGCCCCGATCAGACGCGCGCATTGTCTAAGCTGGGTCAAGTTCCTGTGAGTGATTGTTATTAATTGAAGTACACTTTAGGGCCAAGCTTAATCGCGCAATGTCACGTGGGGTAGCGATGGGGAGAGTGTGAGCCAGTGGGTCTCACAAAGGTGAGGACCCACCAGCGGGTCTCAATATGTTTATCTCTTAAATGTTATGAAATGAGATTTAAAGACATTTTTAAAAGTTTCCAGACAGCTTCAAACGAGTGTAAAAGATTCTTAACTATGATTTCCTTCAAATAGCCAAAGCTATACACAAGTTATTCCAAAAAAAAGATGCAATTGAAAAATATATATTAAAATAAAGATGGTAAAGAGAAAACACTTTTTTTTTTTTTCATATTGAAATTGAATGGCTTCGAGGGATGTTCAAATTAAGTTATTGTTTGGTGTATGCGTTTTTAATAGACCTAAGCCTTTCCCCAGAACGGTGCAGTTTCAAACATCTATGAAAGGGAGGTTTTAGGTGCGTTTTTATTTGCTGCACGCATTGAAATAAAAAAAAATAAAAAGCTTTAATCCAAGTGCTTTAAAAAACATAGTACATTATAATTATCCCAAAGTTCAGGTGCAGGCATGAAGCGGGTTTTTGGCAATGTTTATTATATAGCAGATGTGTATGTGTGTGTGTGTGTGTGTGTGTGTGTGTGTGTGTGTTTGTAAGTAAGGGAGAATCGCAAGTTTGTGATTTAGCCCCAAATCATCATTTATTAAAACTACGTCCCTGAATGGGTGGGTGCACTTTATGAGTATAGAAATGTCTTAAAGGCATCATTTACGACACATGGAACTATTTTAGTCTATTGTATATATATAGATTTCCTAGTATGCTAACTGAGGCAATAATGTAATCCGCATGCCTTCTTTTGTTTGATGTGTTTAAACACATTTTCAGAGGCAGTCCAGGAAACCAGATTATTATTGATTGTCAAAAGCTGAAACATTAGAACTAATTAGAAATTTTATTCCGGACGAGCCTCTTAACATCGTGTAGAATTGTTTTTTTGTTTTTTGTGTGCTAACTTTATGTGGTACGCAGTTAGCCAACACTAGGCTGGCGCACCGTGCTATATAAGACCACTTTAATTATAATAACACAGTTGACAGATAATTTTACAGCTACTTAAATATTTTAATGATAATCGAATTGACAGCGTGTTCAAGATATTAGATATATCTGTTAAAAATCCATGATTGCACATAGGCTACTTGCTTACCACTTGACAGCACAAGCAGGCGTGATGACATCATTCGTTCACTGCGTGTCAAGTTAGTGTCAACTCAATTGACTGCATTAGCTGTGTTATCATTGAAGTTACAGATATTGTAAGTTCAAATTGTAGGCTCACTGAGAAACAATCCCTGAGTGTCTGGGTCATTCTTTTAGTTCGGGGTGGCAGCAGATTGTGGTCAATGTAACGTTAACGACATCAAATTCACATAATCGCGTCTAGATATAAGCTCTTGCATGTGAAATTAAAAATACGCCAAGGACCAACGCCCGGGAAATGTGATTTCACAAATTACATTCGCCCCCCCCCCCCCCCTCCTTTCCCAAATAAATCCGTGAAAATAAATTTGAACAAATTGCATGCTTTTTACATTCATTTATTTCCGATTTAATGACGCTTTTAATTCGTGCCTCAACATTTCAATGGCTGCAGTAGTGTTAACAGTACTCGCATATTATATAACTAATACACCCCATATTGAAAGATTAGCGTCGTCACGACACTGCATCTTTTATCATTGGAAGCTTATATCCTCTGAAGTGGCAAATTGATTCCTTATTTGGTGATAGCAAAACAACTGTATGTCTATGTAGTGATGGCAGCGCCGTGACAGGCAAAAGCGAGCTAGAATGGCAAAAAAAAACACCAAAACAACAGCATTTTGTCGCCCTCTTCCGCCCTAAAAAGTATATTTTATGTTATAGGTGCACTTTAAGAAATATGGTTTTTATCTTTCAAAACAGTTATAAAATTTTAATTTCGCTACACTTTAACAGCCAGTGTCCCAAAATTCACTTGTGTTAACAATGAGATTGAGTGTTCCGTGCCAAACATTGATGTACGAATGTCAGTCAAGCATGAACAATGTTTAAATTTCACAGTTACAAATGTACTTAGCACATCTACATAAAGACTTCATCGTCATCATCGTGTCCCTTAGTCCTTGCACCGTTGTGACGCCACATATGACATGATAACTATCCTCGTCCATTCGTCTCTGTTTTCTGCAATTCGCACAGCATCGCCTAGTTTTAGTCTCGTCCACTCTTTGACGTAATCTTCCCATATTTTTCTCTGTCTTCCTCTTCTTCGCTCTCCTCTCGTTGTGCCCTACATGATTTCTTTGGCGAGCCCTTGTCTCCTTGTCCCGTGGCTATACAACTCAAGTTTGCGCTTTTTTACAGTCACCAGGAGGTCATCGTACTGCCCAATTGCTTGAAGAATCCTTTCTTTCACTTGTTCATTGGTGATATGGTCTCTATAGCAAATGCCAAGAATGCCTCTAAAACATCTCATCTCCATCGCCTTTATTTTTCTTTCGAGTTCTGCTGTTAATGTCCAGGACTCACAGGCATAGAAAGAAAATGGAGAGGATTAATGAGCGCATCAGCCTGATTTTGGTGCTGGGGGGGGGGCTATATTTTTGTCGTTCCATATTTTCTTGATCCTCTTTAGTCTGTTGTGATCTGCGCAATCCTGGCCATCAATTCGGGCTCGGAGCCTTATTCTCACAGTTAGAAATGTACTTAGCACATCTACATAAAGACTTCACCCAGTTAGAAATGTACTTAACACATCTACATAAAGACTTCACACAGTTAGAAATGTACTTTTAACACATCTACATAAAGACTTCACACAGTTAGAAATGTACTTAACACATCTACATAAAGACTTCACACAGTTAGAAATGTACTTAACACATCTACATAAAGACTTCACACATTTAGAAATGTACTTAGCACATCTACATAAAGACTTCACACAGTTAGAAATGTACTTAACACATCTACATAAAGACTTCACACAGTTAGAAATGTACTTAACACATCTACATAAAGACTTCACACAGTTAGAAATGTACTTAACACATCTACATAAAGACTTCACACAGTTAGAAATGTACTTAACACATCTACATAAAGACTTCACACAGTTAGAAATGTACTTAACACATCTACATAAAGACTTCACACAGTTAGAAATGTACTTAACACATCTACATAAAGACTTCACACAGTTAGAAATGTACTTAGCTCATTTACATAAAGTTAAAGTTAGTAGAGAGAACATTAAGGTTTAATATAAAGGTGATACTGGAGTGTATTAATTACTTTCTTTCTACACCCTAGATCAGAGTATCAGCGATCAATGAAGTAGGAGGTAAGCTTTGGGCTGTTCAAACCAAAAGTCTACCAACAGCAAGGAAAAAAGAGTAATTTTCCTCTTTCTATGAAGCTGGTGAGTCCCTGGGCAAAAGAGCTCGATCCGGTGGCACGGGGCTGGCGAGTCCCTCGTCAGACCCTCGGCAGAGGAGCTCGATCCGGTGGCACGGGGCTGGCGAGTCCAGCCGGGGGCATCAACTAATGACTTTACGTAAAAGAAAAACGTATAGCTTAAACAGACATTTTTAAAAGTACTCTCTAACTTATCAATTTTCGAAATTTTCTCCCATAAAGCCTTATGTATATAGTTTAGGTGGAAACTCTTTCAGTTTCTTAAGACCGTTTAGAAAATCAGTAAACTCCAGGTCTATAATATAGGTTCCTGTTTGTGCACCCCCCTCCCCACTTCCCAACCGTCTTCAACGCTGGTCTCCCACTTGGCAGGTTTGTCTGGTGTAGTCCTTTCATGTAGCTAGAGGCATTCTCTAGTTGAACTTGATTGCATTTTTATAACCACAATGCACGTGGTTAGCACTGGCTGTTTTAAAAGAAAATATTTACTAAATTCGTCTCAAACTTGTAATTTAATAAGACATAACGTTAAACCACACCGAGTTGTCTCTCACTTTTCACTGCCCTTGATTGATTATCTGAGTGATGAAAGATTCATGCCAAGTGACCATAATACCCTACTGATTTTTATTGGACTCGTAGCCTCGCTCCGAACCTCCGCCACCTACAATTTTTTCTCAAGATTCACGACAAGTAGATCTGTATCATCTTTGTTATAAATTACATCTATGGAATTAAAGATCACCTCTTTACCAAAGAAAATAGAGCAGCAATGTAGCATGACATTACTGATGAGTGGAAATAATATTCCCTGTCTTATCAACTTATACCCAACCATTGGCGCTTTGCATAATAGTGAAATAACTTTGTACTTACAGAAAATAACCTCATTTTTTTAAGGAATCAAATTGGGAGACACTGTGGTCCGGCTATTTAGATAAAGAAATGGGGAAAACACAACAACTGAAAATTTGATAGACCGGCAATATTTTCTGATCTTAAATATATGTTGTTGTTTTTTTAAATATTTATACCGAACCTTTTAATATAAAAGCTATTCGCTATTTGACAGTGAACTATTTAAATCTTTAATACTTATGTAAAAAAAAACTTGATTCAGCAAGGTTGCAAACAAACCAAAACTATTTTGGAACCTTTGGCGTATACCCCTGGTTGGTCCTAAAATTTATCAAAGTGACTCGGTCATCCTTAACTCAAAAGCTGCATAATTTTCACTTTCAATTTTTTGTTCAGTGTTGACAGTGTCTCAACTCTGTTGAATCTCACGTGTGTATATTGCTCAGTAATCGGAATGGTTTTTGCAAGGGTTGGACTTAATAAATTGGACAGAATTTTTTCCCACTGGCTGCGGAGAACTCAATTGATTATGAAATCGAATATGCTGTATTTCTGACAGTTAAAAAAAACAAACAACGTATACAAAACTTAGAATTATAGATATAAAAAAATAGCCGGTGGTTATAGATAAAAGTTGATGAGTGTAGGCGTACTACTCTGTAAAGAGAATATCCAAATCTACATATTACTTAAATGTAGTCTACGCTGTTGACGTGCTTATTACCGGTCACGTGCTCATGTTTGTGTCCAACGTACTTATCTATATTATCTTTACAAGCAAGTTTAATTTTATCTGTCAACATTTGATGTTTCACTTCTGTTAAAAGGTATATTTTAAAGGATGATTTAAAAAAAATAAATTTAAAACCAAACAAACAAACAAACCAAACAATTGTGCATGGTCTGAAGATAGATCAGAGAGCAACTACTTCCTACTACAGTTCTTTAAGAGGAGAAAAAATATCCTTTACATTATTGCATCTATATTTATAGTAAAAATCAGGAGCTTTAGGGCATTCATTACAAAAATCGTTACGCTCGATTAGACATGGTTGAAAAACAACCTAACGATTTCAGTATATAATAATAACACCTATTTTATTTAGAGCAACTGAAAATATTTTAAAAGGTATATATTAATACCGTTAATGAATAAAGATGCGCTTTAGTACAACCCAAAAAGTGAATGAAAATAGAAAATAATAAGTGATCAGGCTTTAAAGAGGAATTTCAACTAAATTTATATGAATTTTTTTTTTATAATAATATATCTTCTTTCTCGTGCCTTTATAAACTTATGAGTACATTATTAGATAACCCCTGAGGATTTGAATAAATAAAAATAAACGTGGTTACGTCTCTTTAAAGTATCGTGACTTCTCCCCATAACCTGGTTTTAAAATCGATCCGCTGAGCTCTTCCAAGCAATATTTGACCGGAAGATGATTCATCCTCAGCCCCCGGATGTTGTATTTATAACTAAACATCAAAGATGGCGACGTCTGCTAACGTCTGCAGGTGTCCCTAGGAATTTTACCATATACCGACGATTCTGAATGGATATGTAGTACAGAGTGAACATTGGATTGTTTTAATTATTGTGTTTAGTAGTAATTTCTTTATCTTAGTTCCTCAAAATGTCTGACAAAGTTCAGGTGGCCGTTAGAGTTCGGCCAGTGAACAAACGAGGTAAGCGAGAGCGGTTTTAATTTCATAAACATAATATTGATGCAGGAAATAATCGAATACAAGTATTCATGCATGAAGGCTTTTAACCTAGTTCGAGCTACTCAAAAAAAATAAATAAATAAAAAAATATATATATATTAAATTATATTAATACGTAATTAGAACTAGGCCTAATATATGCTTTGTAATAATTATTTTCGATTATTGTTAGGCTTAAAATTAAAAAAAAAATTGTGTTTTAGATCCTAATTTCTAAAAATGTATAAACAAACTTTAGAGTTGAGGTCCGCCACTTGTTGATTATTTTTAGGCCTACATTCCTACATTGACACTATACTATTATAGTGACACTATACTGTGACTATACCATATTCATATACAATATACTAGTCATAGGCTACAGTACCGGGCTTACCCATACCCATATTATGAGCCTTAGGCCTAACATTAAGACAATAACAGTAATTCTCACTTGAGCTAATTAAATAAAAATGCCTGGGCAAATTAATACTAATACTAATAGTAATAGCCTTTTATTTCATTAAAAGACTAGTCATAGGAAGAGGGCTTAACCTCTTAGCCTTAGCACTAGCCTAACATTTACGAACAATGTTTGGTAACATGTATTTTAGGCTAATTTATTGTACATATATCATTATCATAGGTCAAAAATCAATAATAAGGATAAATCTGTTATAAAAATTGTGCCTATACTATGATGCCTAGGGCTAGGGCCTAAATAAAATTAAATAATTATATTAGGCCTATATATATTATTATTACATTATGGAATTCAATAATGCTATTATTAAATTAATATCCCCTATGCAAATTCACTGCCTGCATACTGGATTACTGTGTTTGTCAAATCTTTGGATCATAATTTAATTATAGACAAGGCTGACTAGGCATAAAAATGGACCTGGTTAATATAACTAATTGTTGTGTTGTATAAATAGGCCTCTCTATTCAAACCGCCTTACTTAATTTATGTCTGAAAGCCTCATAATATAAATGAGCCAGCAAATACTAGTTTTGACCTTAAGCATACTTTACATTTTTTTTGTTTTTGTTTTATGTTGTTGTCTTAGTTTAACAAGACCAACATTATGTCTACTTAAAATAACATATTAAAATTTTAAAAGGTTTTTTTATGCCAATATGTTATAAATTTAATTTTCAATTACTGAAATAGTAATTAAACACAAATAATACATTCATACAGGCACCTCATTTAGACCCAACTGCATTGTAGGCCCATAGCTTTGGTGCCTGTGATGAATATTCCAAAATGTTGTTATATTACATCTTTATATCGAGAAGTCCATCACGAATAGCATTTACATAATCTAACAAACATATGTGTATAAATACTTAACATAGATCCTCATTTGTATGAGGAATACTTCGGAACAGCATTTTAAAAGCTGTACTGCTGGCAATGAGTAATAGTAATTGGAGATGTGTTAGACTTTCTTAAAGCTTAAGACTTAAGAAGATTACCATACATAAGCTATGATTTTAGCACAGTTCATTTGCCAGATCTTACATGTTCCATAAAAAGTTACAGTTTCCATTTTGTTAAAGTTTAGGAAATTAGTATTTTTTTCTTCTTTATATGTCTTTCTCAAAGTGTATATTATATAAACATTACGGTGGGTTGCAATCTTCCTTAAAAAAAAAAGTTGCCGCTCCACATTCCATAACATGCCACATAAGCCAACATAAATTATATGTCAGACTTTTTATAACCATATTTAAGTTTTCAATCCAATCTATTTTGCCTATTCGTTTTTACTCACATAGCCACTGTAAATCTATTTTTTTTAAACAAGTCACTGTATGATAAGAAAAGAATGATTCAAATGTAAGATAAACATCGCTACTTTGGTACAAACACTTCTATGATAAGATAGCTATTTCAAGGATAATTCTACAACACCATAGGTGCATTTTTAAGCTGCCCTAAATCTTTTGCAAGGAACTTATTACTTGTATAGAAAACTATGCAGATATATTTGCTATATTGTTCATAAATTCTTTTTATGTCATTTCTGAACACTCAAAAAAAAAAAGCTACAGTTTAAGCCTTTTAAGTACACATTAAAAACTCTACTACTACTACAATGCTTTGAGTAACTGGTGTTTAGTTTATTCAATCTCAAAGTCTGAATGAAAAACAACTTAAATAGTTGAAATTGCTTAACAAAATATCATGATTAGAAAGTATTACATTTGAATCCAGAATAGAAATTCATTTTAAATTTCTATTTTTTTTAATGATTAATATATCATACAGTTCCCAGGTCTAATTAATCTCCATTTTCTGATCTAAGTAAACAAACATTTTTTAGTATGTTTAAAAAGAAAACACAACATTTTATCTTTGAAAAAAAGGAACAAAACAAAACATACAACATTTACTTAGTTTCCCTGGCTTCCTTGTTATTTACCCGTGTTGTCCTTGACCCTGGTGTGGAGTAGTTCATGAGCGTGTAGGCGAAAGTCTAAATATAACTAAAATGTCAGCGTGATTTCTGCACTCAAATTTATCCCACTAAACAAAACTTTTTGTTGCACATCAGGTGTAGAGCTTGTTTTAGATTTCCAAATTTTATTAAAGGTCTTGTTTTGATGACTGACAGTGGTACAGACCTGTTTACCTTCAAACTCTTTTAAAATCGTACAATATCATCACAAAATCGTTCAATACATTATCTTAATAGTGAAAAAATAAACATACACCTCAAAATCGTACATTGTACGCCAAAAATCGTAAGAATAAACAGGTCTGGTGGTAGAAAGTCATTGTAAACTCGCTTGGCTTTGTCAACAATGTAGTAAAGAGTGGTTTTTTTTATTATTGAGCACCAGATGTGTTAAGAATGAGAAATTGACACACAGCATCTGCATGGGGATGGTTTCCTGTCTCCAAACAACAGACATGCTCAAATTTTCGTCAAATTTCTTTTTGAACGCTCTATACCAGTGGTTCTCAACCTGTGGGTCGCGACCCCTTTGGGGGTCGAATGACCATTTCAAAAGGGTCGCCTAAGACCATCGGAAAACACATATACTCCACAGTTATGAAGCAGCAACGAAAATAATTTTGTGGTTGGGGGGGGTCGCCGCAACATGAGGAACTGGGTTTAAAGGGTCGCGGCATCATAAAGGTTGAGAACCACTGCTCCACACTATATAGTAAAACAAAGAAATGCGTTCAAAAAGAAATTTAGCACAAAAAAATTCATCAATTAAATTGGATTAAATTTCTTTCAAACAAATTTCATGATACGCACTTTGATGGATAAGGCTCTATTGATAAAAATTTCCCCACACCCACCTGTAGGGACCATCCACAGTAGTACATACGCACTGGGGGATGGGGAATGTCGATTTTGAAATTTTTTAGTAGGCGTGCGTACGGCAAGTGACAAAAGTAATAATTCTGCTCTAATTGTCCTGAAATTGTGACAGTCCATAAATAGCATATTTATATCTGCAAAGCTGTAGCAATATCACGAAGAGTTCTGTAATTGTCATACTGTTTCTTTGTGGGTTCTAGATACCGCACTCCCTAGTACTAGTAGTACGGCAATATTTAGTGGACCATTCGCCTTTGAAGCCATCAGAAACAACGTCACACGTTTAGGGGAAATATGTGTTGTGTGAAATTTTTTTGTTTAAAAGGGGCGAGAGGTCAACAAATTTGCGATTAACGTGTCGTACATGTATCAAATTTGTGACGAAGCGGGGGTGTTAGAAGGTTAAAAAATATCTGCCGAAATAGTGTCATGACCCTTGGTATGTTCCATGTACGTGACGTATTTAGTTCATTTTGTTTCGGCTACGCTTGTGGTTTCTAGAATTATTCTTATTTTCCATACCAGTGCAAAATATAGGTGTTCACCAGGCGCACTATATCAAATTCTAACAAAAGTTCTATCTTCGAGATAGCGATTACAATTTCATTAAATAAAGGGTTGCCCCTTTCTCACGTCCATGCCCCTGGTTGACGTGGCGCATATTTGGGTAATTGCCGCGGCTTGCCCAACAGCGGTATTAACCCGTGACACATTTTTATACCGTGAAGTCATACTTGTATAACTAAATACGTTTTTTTGATGAGGTAGGGGTCAAAAGCGTATTTGTTAATATGCTAATTGTCTCAAAAGTATGCCTGCAATTGTGGGGGGGGGGGGGGGGATGTCCGAAGATTTGACTTTTTGTGCCTACGCTCTATATGGATGGCCCCTGACCATATCATTAGTTATTAGTATATGTGATTAACAAAAGTGCATTCTTAAGTCAGAAGAAATCCCGGAATACTTTAAGGTTGCTAAATGCGAAGTTTCTTGCAGCACCAACAACCAAAAGTGCGAATCGACTAGAAAATAATTAATGTTGATAGCCATAAAAAATATCTGCATATCATATGTGCTGTTGTTCAGATATACTTGTTCAAAGCAAGGGGGGTATGTAGTTGATGCATTTTATGGATACTACAATTCTGATGTATCGCAGCGTTGATGTTTTGAAGGGAACGGGTCAACAAAATGTGCAGCAATAAGGCGCATCGCATGAAAACCAGGTGTAGGACATCCAACATCCCATCTATATTCAAGTTTTCATTTATTTTTTTTTGCACATTATTTCCCATCATCTCCATACCATTCTTCTCTTCATACAACATCGAACATTCCTAGACTGGAGATGCTTAAGATAGCCTTCCATCTCGCCTCTTGTTTTGTGGCTTCTGTATTGTCAGCCCAATGCTTGTGTATATTTATAGATTTTTTTCAGCAGCCCAAAGTTTCGACATTGTATCGTTTGATGCCCCCCCCCCCCACACAATTCTTACAGTGCATAATTCATTGATTACCCTCTTTTGTGTTTGTCTCTCCCCCCCAGAGAGGGATTTGGCAACGAAATGTGTCGTGGATATGGAAGGAGGCCAGACTATTTTGCATCCAATCAAAGACGGGTAAGTTCCTCAGTTTGTTGTCTCCTTTCCTTCTGCCTTCACTTTGGACCTGGCTCGTGGTCGCACCCCGATGTCGCCAAGTGCACCGAGTGGGGATTACTGTGCCCCCCCCCCCGCATATAATGTACTTGATCTCAAAGGCCAGATTTATACCATTTATTATAAGGTTTGTTTCAGGGAAATGGGACATTTCCTCCAAAAGTATCTCTACAGTATGTCACACGAGATCTTCTATCACGAAAAGCAATGTAAAGACTTAAAACAAAGTAATTGTGCATTTAAAGTTACGTCAAAACTTAACGTATTTATTCCCTTATATTAGGAATACAAATATATTATTACGATGATGAAAAATGAGTACATGTAATTGATGTCTGAAGTTTAGTTTTTTTGGGGGACTACCTGTTTTGAAATGTAGAAGAGATACGCATAGAAGTTATACTTGTTTTGTGTGTCTGTGTGTTAGTGTAAATAACGTGAATGTGTGTTAGTGTAAAGAGCGTGTATGTGTGTGTGTGTAAAGAACGTGTCTGTGTGTTAGTGTATATAACAAAGGTCTTTTGGTTACATTTCTAAAATGTAAAACCATGTCATTCTAGTTTTGGTTATTCATGAAGAAGTTGTCGTGTAGATGATATCTGTAAGATTTAGTGTAACACCTTATATAATATGGATGCAATGGTCCTGTTAATTCCTCAAAAAACCACTGCAAAGTATTGATACCTTACGATTCACTTAGGGCATTCATTGCTTACAGATTTAATTGAGGCATATTGCATTTTATTGTACCTCACACAGCAAGGTGTCGTGTGTTGCAAAACATATTATGACATGAATCCGTCATTGACGACTAATCTTTAGACCGGAGAGCCATGACCGTGTCGCCATGCTCCGTATTTTTGTGGGGCACCCGCACTCTGCCATTCATTAAGTTTTAAGCCATATCAATTGCTTGGCGGATATTGATCCAGGCATGCGTAAAGCCATGTTTCACAATAGCCCGGCCGCTCACCTGCATCTGTAATCACCAGTCTGGGTGATTGTTCCCTTGTCATCGAACTCTTTTGTTTTGTGTGAAGCCATCGGGAGATTGCGCCGTGTGTGCAATGTCGAATGTTAAACTGCCGTATAATGGAACATTAGCAATGCACGCCTTTGAAGCCCAACAGAAAGGTATCCTACGTGGCATCTCGACGTGGAAAAGTCAGCCGGGTATGTTCATTCCCACCCCTTACCCTAATGAATTAGACCAAATTGCAGATACATAAGAATAGTTGGAAGCAAAATATGGACTATGCTGAATCTGTCGGCAGTGTTTCAGTTGTCTGCAGTACTTTTGAATTTACTCTGAAGTCTGGGACCTGGATCAAGCCAGCTATTGGTATATGTAGGCCGAAGGAGCTCAAACATGGATGGACCATCGTATTGTTGTCTACATTTCATCTTTATTTGGAATGTTTATAAAACCCCCGTTGTTGGTGGCATTGCCAGGATTGGAGACCGTTAAAACCCCCGTTGGTGGTGGCATTGCCTGGATTGGAGACCGTAGCGCCTTGCGCTCGCCCACATATTGTTTCTATAAGCCATGTCCTTACTCTTACGTAAGGTATTTTTATTTCGTTTATTACTTTCTGAGGTGATCGATTCGTTCGCCGGCGTAGACGCGCGCACACACTCGGACGAATCTCGTGTTCGTAAAAGCAAATGAGAAGCCAACTGACAGGGGACAATAAAAAGCCTGGTCTTTGATGTTATTGCTTGGAACACAGGCCGGGCATTTGTATCGATGAAGTCTGGCACTGAACGATGCAAGCGTTAGTGTAAGGGGAGGGACGGGAAGCTTACAGACCACAGCAGCAGAGACGTGTATGTCAGTTTTCATCGACACGAATTCGGATGGGTCAAGGAATAAGAAGAAAACTGTAATGAGAGGGAACTGTGGTTTTGATGTTATGTATGTGGATTGGTCAGTTTTCATAGAGATGAATGCGGATGGGTCAAGGAGTAAGAAGAAAACTGTACTGTAGGAGCTTGTGGTTTTGATGTTATTGTATTGGTCAGGGAGGGTAAAATCGGAAGTTACGTGGTCGATGGATCTGGACTTTATAGTTTAGTTGGGCTTTACGAGCTCATCGTCTCCATGATATGGGAATCTCTGTTAAGATGTTATTGTTGATATGGTTGAAGTATCGCTTTGTTTGCTACAATACAAAACTTTTAGTACGCTTTTCATTAAGTACACAGCTGTTTCTCGAAGTTTTTTCTTTATATTTTGCGTAATGGTTAGTTTTCTATGGGGTTTATTAAGATAAACATGACTTAGAACTATGTATAAATCGTTTATGGATTAAAACATTTTTTTGGAATCCATACTCTTGCATCGCAGAACAAATTCTGTTTACCTTTCTCAGATCTTTGTCCTACGATCGCATGAATCCAATTTTCCTGGCAGTTTTTAGAATCAATGTATATGTGTTTTATTTGGTTATTCAATTATACATTTGCATAACTGTGGCATCTCACCAACAGTTGTGTTTTTCATAATCCCCCCCCCCCCTGCTTCGCCAATTTGGTTATCACCTCTGTTACACATGCTGCCACTAAGCACCTTATTTTCTTTATTTATTTAGCAGCACGGTGCGGTGTAACCCGGCACATGGAGCTATTGATCAGTGACATTGCTGTTACAGCACCGTTAAGCCTCAGCAAGCTCGAAGGCACAGGACATGTCCTGATGCACTGGAGCGTTTTTCGACATGATACAAACGTTTTCGTATTCCTACCACGGAGCTTCTCGTTACTTCCTTTAGACGGCAATGGGTTCATATTTATACGTGGAGCCGCGGGTTAGATTTATACAGCTTTCATATGATGTCTAAAGCTCGAAATAAGTAAAATAATATGTATAAGTAAACACACCGGTGTGGCAATAAGTAGTACGTTGTTCCCTGAGATTTCGATCATCAAAGATCTCTGTAAAGGGCCGGGCGGGGTACATTTATCATCCCACTTTGGTGTACTGACCCAAATCTGTTACGCTCAATGGATGAATACTTAAAGACTTGAATGTTCAAATAAAATTGCATAGTAATGAAGTTTGTCACCATTTATGAGGAGACGTGTTTACTATATAAAGAGTGTCAGCACTTGAGATCGAGGTACTCTCTGCCATTTACGGTTCATGGTTTCCTGTAATTCTTTAGCTGACATTAGCATAGATTGTCAATTGTTATTTTATCTATTAATTCATTTGTCTGTTCCAGATACCAAAAATCCTCAGTTCGAGCTCAAATTTCACTAAACTTCCTACATATTTTGGTTAGAGATCGAGTTTTTATATTATGACACACGAGATCCTTATTCTCCATTGTCCTATTTTCACAGCGGAGTAATATAGCCAGCTTGCTTCTTCTTTTTTTCTTTTCTTTTTAAGATCTCTTTAAGATCTTGCACAAAGGGAGTGAACATGTTTTTTGTGAGCCTCGGCTTGTCCAGAGTTATTATTCATCAACTACTGACGGCAAACTATTATAGCTCCATCACTATTGAGAATTGTATTTTAGTTGACACAACTTTGATGTGGCTACCTACCTCGGTTTTATTTTCAAGTTATTAGTTTTGACACCTCTGCTGTACCTGTGTTATTCACAAAATAAGGCGATCCATGCACGGGCGTCTACTGAAGTAATCGAGACTTCTCTTTCTTTAAAAAGATGTGTATGCGAATGAAGATACAAACCCCACAAGCTTTAGTAAAATCCTGCAGTTGATTGTCTTGGGATTTGTTCTGTTTTAAAAAAAAATGCAAATGTGCATTTTCTAACACACAAGTGTGACGAATGTAAGCGCTGTCAGTGGATGAGTTGGGAAGTTGGAGTCTGTGCAACGTCTCCACTGAGCTTGATGTACTTTTCAAAGTTGGACATTTTTAACACCCTCGACATAATGTCTGACTTTTTTGTTTGATTCCCTAATAAGACAGAGGATTTCTATTTGCATATGCGTGGATGACACGGCACTGGTGCTTGGCTGCATTATGTTACACGAGGAGATGTAAGGTGGCCGACAATATACATGTTCAAACCTCAGAGGCATTTCATTATAACAGCCATGAAAATGTATCACATGTGAACATATTCCTTGTTTTACAAATATTTCGAAAGAAGTTTTTCAAAAGTAAGTTGAATTTTTGTTTTGTCAATCCAAAGACATGACATCGTGTAATGACCCCATTGCACGTGAAGAGGTTGGGCAGCATATCGTGAAATGACCACATGGCTTGTGGACAGGTTAGGCAGCATATCAAGATATGACCACAAGGCCCCTGGAAAGGTTGGGCAGAATGATGCTTACAGGCTTATTACAGATATAATGTACTACACTCATTCAGTTCAATTATTGTCTACGGGTGTGTCCCCCAAACTGGTGTCCGCGGACCAACACTGCTCTGGTCCGCAAGCATTAGTTGCCAGTCCGAAAAACTGGAATATTCATTGCCTAATAAAAAAGAACGAATTAAAAAAAATTGAACCTGGCAAATGTGCCTGGTGGCATTTCGAAACGTGTCCATCGATATGCACAAAACTCAAACGATTGGGCAACACTGGGCTCTACGGTTCTTCAAATATGAAAATCACAAAAATCCGACTGCTAAAGCCTGCACACATGAACTCGTTTTGTTTTAAGGAATATTGGTAGCAGATGTTGGGAGAAATGCCCCCCCCCCTCTCTCCTCCTACGCACACACGCTTTTAGATAGCGCCCAAACAGACTGTGCTGAGGTCACGGGGCCCCAACAACTTTCCAGCTGATCATGACGTCATATGTCACAAGAGCTATTTGCACGCCAGCCGTTTACCTTTTTTTTAAATTTTAAATTTGATGTTCGACCGACTGTCCCTTGCCGTGATGTATTCTAAACCTGCTGGGCACACGTCAACACTGACGTAGAATTGCCCCGAATGCTCCTTTGTCTGACGGGTTCTTGCATACCAAGGTTCGTCAACTAGGACTTTGTCGCTCTACGTTAAGTAATGTGTCGGTGATGTACTGCACATTAAATAATTGAAGACGTCAACAGTTTTCTCATGGGATTCCTATTTGCACAGGTGTTACACGGAGTAACCCCAACGTTAAATCGTTTGCGCCACACTAACCTGTCCCTGCAGTCCCTTCATTTTACCACAAAAAAATAAATAATCATATTTGCTTATAATGATTAATTCATATATGTATCGAGATGACGCCATTACGGTCCATTCCACTACTTTCTCAAACAGTCACTCGCAGAACCAAGGAAGCCATTACTAGATTTACTTTACTCCCGACATCCTCCCCAATCAATTTGTTGATTAGGGAGAACTTAACTGCGATGAACTATTGATAGCTGCTGCAACGTCTCCCACGGGTACTGTGGCTGTATGAATAACTCATGTTGTGGTGTCGTAGCCCCCCACTGCCAACTCTGACCCGCCATCCTCCAATATCTATCTATCTATCTATCTATCTATCTATCTATCTATCTATCTATCTATCTATCTATCTATCTATCTATCTATCTATCTATCTATATATATATATATATATATATATATATATATATCAACAATATATATATATATATATATATATATATATATATATATATATCAACAATATATATATATATATATATATATATAAGTCTTTCCATCACATCACTGTTTTTTTTTTCTGAGCTCTTAGTTTTCGAACTGGACCTACTGAAATATGAATTGTTGCTTCGGTACTGAAAATGTACATCAGGAAATGGAGAGCCGTAGAGCTAGTACCAAGCTCCTTATGCTCCTTAAAGCACACCCCCAAGCCCGAGTATCGGACCGCGAAGCGGCACGTTGGAGATCCCCCTTTGCCATGACTTTGCTTCGTTACACTTCGTTACACTTCGTACTGTCAGCTATTGTTGCAGTCCATCCAGTAATTGATGTTGTATTTGATACTTTAATAATAGCTTTTGTGAAGTTCATGTTTTCATTTGAAATCCGTATGCGCTTGCGGTCGTTAAAAATGTCATTTGGAGGTATTTTTAAAACGGACACTCATATATTAATAAATAAAGGATTTTGTTAGCATTGAAGTTCAACAATCCCAATAGTCTGTGGGGTTGTTAAACTTCAATGTTTTAAAAATGGCTCAGATATCCCGGACCCGAAACCGTCGCTTTAATCCAAACTTTGGTTACTGGTAAAACATTTATGCTTCAATCGTTAGTTGACACGTTAAGAGTCCCAAGTAAGCCATATATGGCCTAAATGCAAAGCCATAAGTTTTTCATCTGTTTTAAAGGTTAACACCGAAAGCGTTTTGCAGTATTCCTGTAAGCCCTAATTTCCTTAAATAGAATATACTTAAATAGTAAATACCGGTTGGTTTAGATAGACAAACACATGTTACTAGTGGAAATGGCGTGTTGCCCATAGGATAGTGCTGATAGTATCGCTTGCTTATACGGGCAAGAATAATGTAATGAATTTTTTGTCTAAGTAAACATTAAATTATTTTTAATTAACACATTTTAAGGCATATTATAAAGCGATATATATATATATGCGCAGTGGCGTAGTGAGGGGGGGCAAGGGGGGCATCATGCCCCGGACGCTACTCACAAAGGGGCGCCAAATGGTATATTTTACTATAATATTGTATGGTTTTCGAATAGGGGGGGGGCGCTAAAAAGTATTGGGGTGGGGGGCTAAAATGTATTGTGCCCCGGGCGCGAGTTAAGCTCGCTACGCCACTGTATATGCGTAAAGATAGAGTAATATATATTTAAGGTTAATTATAGTGACTAACAAAGCTATAACAAAATAAATGTGTATCATGTAGCGGGTTTTCAACCTTTCTGCAATATGTTCAATGTTGGGAGATTTAGCTTTCATTGCGACTCACTATCGACTAATGACGTGTCAATGTTTCATGCAAACGTTGGTTACCCCCGGTTGAGCATTGATGCACTGGAGTAATACGCTTTCATTTATACGCATTCATTCATGGTCACATGACAGGTTACCCCCCCCCCTCCCCCTATATCTTTTCAGTCATCCTTCTCCCTACCATCTCCACCTATATACCGTACACCAAATGGTGACGTAGCGGTATGTTGGCTGTCTTTCAAAGAACGCCTGGGGATGTGATTGTTATACAGTCGTTCCCCACCTCCCCCATAACCTCCCGTTTGAATTGCCCGTGTCAGACATGCTGAATTGGAGCAAGGAAAGTCGGTGAAACTGCCTATACTACCTACTGTGTAATGTAATTACTGTGTAATTTCTGGGTGTGCCTGTGGATGGAGCGGGGGGTATGTTGTCGGGGTCCTGACTTGCTTTGAAGTTCAATTATTTATTTGAGCACTATCAGCGTTACAACTGATAGTGAATCTACACGAAACACGCGCCGTACCTATTCCATGTGTTTGCAAGCCAGGTGTATACACACGTAATGTCTTCATCGATATATACAGTGCAATGCAGCGCGTTGAGGATTGAGGATGTGTTTCGTAAAGTATAGAGATTCTCTGCCGCAGTATTCAATTGTAACTATAAACTAATGCTGGCTCTCCACCCCCCCCCCTCATGAGGTAGTTAGTATCGGATAAACCAACCTTACTGTATAAAGGTAACGAAATGCACAGTATCGTTTCGGTCATTTATCCGGCCATCTATTTTAACGGGAGCTTAGTGTGACGCCGTAGCTCTCCGAGGACGGGAAGCGTATTAATTATTGACACGAGATGGAGCTTTAGATAACCCCTTGAGACTCATACGTAAATTATGCACAAAACCGGCTAGAAGACTCACAACAATACCATTACAGTTTTACTTGTGACTTGTGCTTATTGTATGCTATTAAAAATAAAAAAAAACCACACAAAAAACAACAGTCGGAACCAGTATTTGAAATAATTTGCATAACATTTTGCTATTTCAAGAGATTTAAACCGGGACTGCAAAACGTGGATAAAATAAAGTCATCAAGCGTGGTGAATAAAGTCATCATAAGTGAGCTCAACTTAAACAGTTGGATTAGTTGTCACACTAGTCTAGACTGGTACCTCGCGCTTCTTCTAGGCACTAGCAAGATCAACACAGATGAGTGAAGAAAATGAAATGGAATCATCCCTTTTTTAAAGTAGGAAACCATCGATTACAAACTAGTCGGGGGGACTGTAATGGCTGCCTTCTCACGATTTCCCAATGATATTCGATTATACACGAAACCCAGGCGCACGTAATGGTCGTCTCCACTCGATTCCCTGTGATTTTTCGATAGCTTTTAAAGTTCGTCTCTAATTCAGGTTCGACTATAGCAGTTTACCAGACTTCGGCTACAAAATCAGATGCCTACGCAAAAATATTATCAGCAGTTTTAACAGTTAGGTCCAAAAGGTTTTATATATTAAAAACAACAATCCACAAACATACGTCCACTCGTAAGCAATGTTTCCTCTAAGGTTTGCTGGTTCGTGTGCAAAATCATAAAGTTGTGTGCAAAGTTTTACTTTGCAGAGTGCTGCGTATCAGTTCGAATATATTTTTATAAAAATTTTCTGCGCGGATGCTCAGAACTGCTGCGCGGCATCCGTGAGGTAGCTGCGCAGCCGCGCAGCTTAAAGGGAACATTGCTCGTAAGTCATTATCATAACAAATCACCGATATGTATTATGATTGCTTCACAATTTTAACGAATCAATGTTATGTTCATTGTTTCAAATCCGTATGTATATTCATACCAGAATAGTTTAAAAAAAAAAAAATAATAATAACATATTTCACGCTTCAACTACCTACCAAAAAAAAACAACAAAAAAACAAACAACAGCAGACTACACCAAACCACCTATACAAAAAAAAGAGCAGCTGCGGAAATTCTTCACAGGCCGAAGAGCAAATGCCCAAATTACCCCTAGATCTGAATGATGATGATGATGATAGTAACAAAGCTTATATATACAATCTTTTATGTAAAGGTAATCCGCTCAGCATTGACCACGTTCACCATAAATGTGGGGTTTCAATTGAAAATAACATAACCAGTTGTTGGGAAGGAATAATTTCTTCAGTTTCTCAAAGTCAGAGTTATGTTTATACGACCTCGCCTATTTGTATGGCTTAAAACATCTTGGACCACCTTTTTCTGTAGAGGGCGCATACGTATTATTTTTGCATCATAATTTTCGTTGATTCTGAATGCTCTACTTTTAATACGTGTCATTGGAAATGGGCTTCGAAAAAATTCTCCCCGAGTTCAGTTCGGAAATAAGCCCTGAGATCATGTTTAAATTAAACTTTTACAATTGTACACAGTGATCGTTCATTTTCAAAGACGTTCATCGATAATTCATTCAGATTTTAAAAATATTTTAGAAAAACTTGTATCTAGCTCTCGAAAGGTCTTGATGGCCGGATTAAACGTTTCAGTGGGCCGCATGCGGCCCGCGGGACGTAGTTAGCCCACTCTGGTGTACATGGAGCTAAGGTCTATTGATACTTCATGCTTAAAAAAATAGCCGTAGTAGCACAGCGAATACATTATGCATGTTTATTCCACGCATTAATATTTATCTTCATTTTTATGTAATTTTCTTCATTTTTATGTAATTTCATAAAAGAAACGATACGCCTGTACGGAATAACTTGTGTGTATATGTTGTATTGGAGACACACATATGTGTATTCAAAGCACACACCTGTCTGTGTTCTATTTTGTGTGAAACGACTTTTAAAAAAAGACCATTTTCCTATGACAGAACCTGTGCACGGGGTTGACGTACCAATTGAAATGGAGCGCTCATAGTCATACTAAAATACTTTTTCGAATGGTGAACGTCAAACGAGATCAAACACACATATAGATTCGTGTGGATGACAGAGACGTCTCCTTTCACTACATGCATGCATTAACAACTTTTGAGATCCATTCTTTCTCATTATTTCTCTCTTTCTCTTTCTCCTCACCTCTTTTTTAAAATTATTTTTTATATATACTCCCTCTTTCTCGTGAACTGTTTCTTAAACCCAGTAGTTAAATTTCCCTTAGGTAACAGCTTAGTTGAACCAGTCAATCAAACGACCAAGAGCTTCCAGCATATTGATGAGAATGGTTACACAGACTACCATTATCTAGTCAAGCCACGATAAGTATGATTATTGGAGATTATCGGGCTTCACTCTCTGTCATTTTTCGCCGGTGGAGCATCCATCACCCCCCCCCCCCTTTCCGACTTTTCCCCTCCATCCTCCTCACCATTGAACTTCACATGGGACAATACCTTGAAGATACCAAGTGGATTGTAGCAACATCATAAATGCCTTTCAGTGCTTCTGTGTTATTTGGTTTCAATTCCAAAGGATAGAGAGCGCTTCCTGTTCTGAACATTGGCCTACATTGACTCTATAGAGATCTTATTTTTTAATATAAATGTATCTGTTTTTTTTATAATTTGTAGTGTATTGTCTGCTGTAGAATGCATCTAGCCGAAACGTCAGCTTAATTGTCTTGTCTTTTATTTCCAATCCTAAACGTATCTTTTCCCGTATATATTTCAACCTCCAATGGTTTTTACGCCTTAATGGAACATTATTGCGTCATATACCTTAAGTAAAGAATTTTATTTATAATTCTTCAGCTGTAGTTTCAACTGCAGTCTTCGCTGTTATTGTCACGTTTAGGGTATTCCTGAATCATATTCTTGGTATGTATGGGTTTTAACAAAATACACTTGGAAGCTTCCCAGTAGACTCATTATTTATAATAATTGTAAATGTGTGTCTTCTTCTCTCTCTCTCTCTCTTCCCCCCCCCCCCCCCCCCCCCTAATTGTCGCGTCTTGAAGCGGCATGGAGTACAACGACCTTTCGATTTAGGAAATCTTTTATGACTACCGGACACGCTGAAGTTGACAAAGTTCCCATCAGAAAATAGCCCACTTTCCTACATTGACGCATTGAGCATGCGTGCACGCTATATTGTTAGATTGTTCATCCTTCGCATTCGAATATGACCGCAAGGCTTCGACTTGAGTAGTAGCCATGACTTGAGATGTATTTTGATTAAAGTGAGGGGGAGATGCTCAATTCATCAGCCTCACTAACTCGTCTTTGTCTATTTGATACATTGGCATGACTTAGTCATGACGACTGAAAATTGACCAGGTTGCACTAGATGACCAGCAGTATATTTTTGTGTCACACTTTCCTCTGTATGCGTTCTAAGTCGCAGGAGTTTTGGAACTGTCATTGTATGAATGTCATACCGCCTACGGGACGCCAACTCTGGGTTTTGATTTCAGAGTTTACTTTCTCTTAGAGGAGTTTCCATCCAAGGTTAACTGTGTGGATAGGACCCGCTAACCACGGCTCGGGTGTTGTTTTTGCTTGTTTGGACATTTCCTGGGGGATTGAACCCAGTCCACTGGCTTGGGATTGACTCCGTTTAGACCACCAATCAGTGCACCCAGTGTACGCAAATACAAAGCTCTGCTGTCCTTTCTAGAGTCGATGTTGTACGTTATATATATATATATGTATACTATTAGATTTCTCTACAAAATTCCATTCTTCGGATCCTCCATCATCATCATCATCAGTGGCGCTACAGCCCATGTAGGGCCCTGGCCTGCTTCACCACATCCTTCCATTCGGAACGATCCATGGCTTTCCGCCTCCATGCGCGAACCCCCAACTGGTGTAAATCCTTTTCCACATCGTCGATCCATCTGAGCCTTGGGCGACTGGTGAGTCGTCTGGCCCTAGGTTTCTGCCCGTATATCCCTTTTGCTGCTCTACGGATCCTCCAGTCTCAACCATATGTCTGAAATCAGTTAGCAGTCTGTACGTTTTGTGGGGTAGATCTTATAAAATAATTATAGGAATAAAATAATCATTACTTAAATACCTTTGGGCGCAATTTATTGAATCATCTAATAGTTTTGTCTATCAATGACATGTGTAAATTGCAGTACACTAAAGACAGTTATTTCGAAGTCGCCATTTTAAAATTTACTTTTATTTCCGGATTCCCCCAAGGGCGGCTCAAGTGTGAAGGAACGTCTAGCCGCCCATCACCAGCTTCCCCTTGCGAGTGGTCGTTTCTACACACTGAACTGAATGAGCCCCTGGCCGAGTGCCGCACAGGGAACAAATGTGAGGAATCAGCCTGTTAAAAACCTCAACTGAGAAATCCCGGGTATAGCCGATCTCGAAATGAAATAAATCAATAATGTTCCTATTTTACTACTATAAAAATACTATACATTGGTGTTGTTGGCTGTAGGAGTAGGAATAGCCCGAACAAAGAGCACTTTATTCCTTGGTAAAAACAACAAGAACAAAGAATCTCTGATCAGACGCCATAAGCCATAAGAGGGAGTCAGAGAATCGTTGTCGAGGAGTCCACATTCCTGTAAATAACACTAAATGTAGGAAATAGATACACACGCACGCATAAATATGAAGTTAGTGCTTGGTACAAATTTCAGCCCGGTGGTATTAACCACAGCAGTGCCTTCTTCGTGCCCCTCTCCTTGTTAGCTGTTCAGACGCTCTATTTAAAGGTCATACATCTCATGGATTATTGAACAAAATCATACAGATGCTCGTTAACGTTGACATTATAATTGCAATATAGACCATAACTAATTTTTTTTTCGGTCGCCAGAGAAAAAAATAAATCCCTGTGTAAAAATATTGTTTATAAAAAATCATTTAACTCACCCCCCCCCCCCCCCCCCGCTTTTCCCAACTGACCAGTATCTCTGGCAGTGCATAATATCAATTTATGAGCTGTCAAAGTTTTTCTTGAAGCAGCCTTATCACGTATATCAATTTGCGTCCGCGCGTGGGCCGTTATCAAACGGTAATGAGAGTGTTTTAAAAAAAATACTATTGGTTCTTCCCTTAAATAAAATAATATCACAGGGCTTGAAGATGATGTCGTGTCCTCCTGGGCATTCACGGTTTCACGACCTAACATGGGATTTCTGGGCATTCACGGTTTCACGACCTAACATGGGATTTCTGGGCATTCACGGTTTCACGACCTAACCTGGGATTTCTGGGCATTCACGGTTTCACGACCTAACATGGGATTTCTGGGCATTCACGTTTCACGACCTAACATGGGATTTCTGGGCATTCACGGTTTCACAACCTAACATGGGATTTCTTGGCATTCACGGTTTCACGACCTAACATGGGATTTCTGGGCATTCACGGTTTCACGACCTAACATGGGATTTCTGGGCATTCACGGTTTCACGACCTAACATGGGATTTCTGGGCATTCACGGTTTCACGACCTAACATGGGATTTCTGGGCATTCACGGTTTCACGACCTAACATGGGATTTAGTTTAAATTTAGTTTTCATTTATTTAATATATCGGCTTGTTCCGATGATCCTGAAACGACTTCCTGACTTCCTGCTCATTGAGATAAGACTGATCTTTAACATTTTATTTCCCCCTAATTCTCCACACACACCGTACTATTTTTCTTTCTCAAATGTCTTTCCCCCCTCTATTTCTTCCTTTTCGCCTTTTATTTGGAGTTGGTAGTTGGAATTCATGTTGGGAGTTGCAATTTACATGCAGTCATGTGAACTATTCCTTTACATTTATACCGAACATACACACGGCCTTATTTGAAACTTTCGCATTTCGATTACATATTTACTTCCCATCATGTTGGATTTAGTGTTCTGTTTTACATCGTCATTGCCAGACCTCTTTAGGAACTTAGTACACCCTAACTGTTTAATAGGGGTCGCAAACCGGGATCCCGAATTTCGAAAATACCGGAATACCGGACCATAATTCATGCTCGAAAATACCGGGATTGGATTTATGAAAACCGGATTTTCGATAATCCCGGGATTTTATTTTCAATATATTTTTAAATAGTTTTTCTTAGTTTGCACGTCATATTTAAAGCAAGACATAGCAATAATTTTTGAGATGTGCAAATCCATCACACCACGTGTCACAAGTTCAAAGAAAGCCGACCCATCTTTGTACTACTGTATCTTATTGGTCAAGAATCATAACGTTGTGATTAGTTTCGTTTTTTCATCGTTCTTGTGTAGTGTGTAGGATACTAGTCTCGACCTGAATGTACAGGAGGTAATAACCTTATTATGACGCATTACTCAAATCACGGGGTCAACTTTTAATTTTAAAAAAAGTTGATTGCTTGATTTCTTTTAATTATGCCCAAAAACCTACAGATTAAAAAATATTAGTAAATCCGTATTTTGATAATCCAATGCCTTAAGTTTAAGACACAGAAAAATAATGCTACTTCTATTTTTGGATAACAATATTAATAATTGACATTCAACTCATAATTGATTTTCTAGCTATTTTGTCTCAGGCTGAATTTCCCAGTTTGTATGTACCGTACCTAGCCAAAATTTACATGTCTGAATGTCCCAATTTGTCTGTACCATACTTAGTCAAATATTTACATGACAATTTAAACATTTAAAAAAAAAAACTTTTACACGTCAAACCAATTCAATTAAATTAATATTTTTAAAAAAAATATTTATTTGAAGGTTGATAGAAAGAAATGGGGGACCCTGAAAAAAATAAACCTAAATTTAAAAAGCATATGAAACTATCGGAAAAAAAGACATCAGTGTGTCATTATTTCTTGAAAGCTACAGACAATCTCTCAGCTAAATGTATTAGATGTAACAAGATATTTAAAACATTAGGAGGAACAACTTCAATCTCAATTAAAGTCTGCACATTCCAATGATTACTTGGACGTATTTCTAAGGCAAGATTGCGACCAGATGCGAAAACATATCGTGGATATTCAAAAGCATGGTCAGACAGCGTGATTCCTCGTTGGAAATATATTTGAAAAATGAAATTGAACATCTTGGATCTGAGCTTGATGAACTTGAAGATACACTGCCGCTTAAGAGACAATTAGAAATTGAAATACAAAAGAAACTTCAGGCTTAGGATAATACTTCCAGACCAACGGATGGAGACATTGATACATTGGTAAAAATAGAAAAGGTTTTATTTGAGAAAGGCGGTTCAAGAGGAAAATATCTAGAAATTACTTATGATAGCCTAAGGTCTATTCCTCCGACCAGTGAGGAGTCAGAGAAGGTGTTCTCGTCATCAGGTTACTTTTGTAACCATTTGCGGCCAAAGTCAAATGACCAAACATTAGACACGTTGTCATTTTACGATTTCATTATTTAAATTTGACCAAAGATTAAAACAACACTGTTTTAATATTTGATTAATAAAAATTCTCTAAATATCGAAATACCGGGATTCCGGTATTCGTAAACTTCAATATCGAAAATACCGGTTTTGGCAAAAGCGACAGGTTTTGCGACCCCTACAGTGTTTACTGGCTATACAGAACGTCCAGACATTGCAATTTGTTCTCTTGTTTTTAAGTTAAAATCAATTCTTAGACAACTGCCAATAGACGTAAAAAACAACACAGTCAAAACCATCTACGTTATTACGTTATTGTTTAATAAAATTGGTCATATTATTGCGTTTCCGTTCCCTTCCCTTTGACGTCATCATAATTAGGTTAGCTTTTCGTCTGGCATCAACTCACCCACCCACCCTTTTTTTTTTTTTTTTTTTTTTTTTTATTTTTTTTTTATACATTGCTTCTATCCAGGATGGTCCGAATAATTCTTGAGCCATTTGTATCCAAGTTATCTGGTTAAGACATTCTTCCCTTATGCTAAAAAGTTTGTTTTTTTACTTGTTTCAGTCTCGTGCAGTTTTAATTAATTTTTATACAAGTGTTTTTTAAAACTTTCTATTTAAGAGCATTATTTATTTATATATATATTTTTTTTACATTATATTTAATGCTTCCAAGTGGTTTTGAAATTGAGCAATTGTGGTAAACACATGCTTCATTTATTGTTCTTTTATGTCTTAATCAAACTGATTTGTACAGAAATTTTTCAACAGCGCAATTAAACAATAACTAAAATTATGGGGTAACAAAAAAAAACTCTACAGCCTTGACTCAGTTCTATTCTACACGTCAGTTAACATGTCATCACTTTTTAAAAATTATTTTTTGATATCCTGTTATCTAATGTTAGAACGTGGATATAACGATGTTCATGAGTGGCCCGGTTTTTTTTTTTAGACCAAGCATCTACTTCGCAACATTTAACCCCCCCCCCCCCCCCCCATTTCTTTAGTTGAAAATCAGCACCAGGGAGAAAACTCTACGGCTGCGAAGATTATCTATTGAAGTGGTTAAGACGGGTTGTAGGGCCAAACCATTTCTGTCGTTACAGCTGCGTCTTCAGCCTTCAGTCGAAAGAGCCTGTTCCCATGTCACCAGGGCGTCACTAGGCGCCAGGGCTAAAAGCTCACGTCTGCTGAGATCCCTGTCTCCGGCTTTAACAAAAAGAAGAGGCAACCTTAAATGAATCAATCAGGCAGCCAGCTTCCGGTAGAATCTCTAACGGCCAGGCTTTTAGTTTTCTTTTTTTTTTTTAAATTTCTTTTTTTCCAGAATAAAAATAAAAATCTTTTCCAATCAGTCTAGTTTTGTGTGTGTTTTTATTATCAGGTTGTCTTTCTCTCTTCCTTATTTACTCTTCTCCAGTAGCGCATCCTATGTAAGGGAAATATATTTTCCCAACCCCCCACACGACTGAACACACCGAGAACTCGTTAAGTGTTGTCTGTAAATTATTACAAACACTGATAAACGATACAAGAATCTAATGTTTTAAACTTAAACTTTGTGATTTAAACAAATTAAAATTGTGTAATTATAAGTCTGTGAGATTAGTTACCGAGGATCAGCATCTTCTTACTTTAATACGCAATAGCCGCTATCATCTATCATTTTATAATTTTACAGGCGAAAAAAACCATACACGTTTGACGGGGAGTCGGTGGACGATGACATAACATGCGAATAGGGAATTTTTCGAGATTCATAATTATGTGCACGCTTTGTGCAGAACAGAATACGCTATTCTCTTATTGCTCTTATTAGTATTTCCAAATATCGATGCGGCCAACCCTTTGTTCTGGGTATTCATTATATGCATAAATATACGAACAATGGGCAACTGTAAAATGATACTGAAGTATAATTTTTTAATACCGGTTGTCTAGACATCATCGCTTGTCTCAATGTTCAAGTATATCTGCGAATAGATCTCCTGTCGGTTATAGTTGAGAAAAGTTGCCGCCTTACTACCATGTTATATATTAAAAAAAAATATCGATCTTAGTAATTGTTGTCCACTTTGCTTGAAGTTACCTTCTAGATTTGTATTAGAAACCTTGTCAGCTCGCCGCACAAACCCACCGGCTCAATTAGTAGTTAACTCCTATATTGTATATTTTGGTCATTAATGGAAATAATTTCCCGACTGACAACTCACAGGCAGTACAAACTGTCGATAAAGTGACGGAATTAATTTTTTTTCTCTTCATAATATAACAGCATTGCACAAAGATCCATAAAAGTGAAGTAATTATTTGATTGTCTGTAAGGCGATCTTATTTTATCCACCCTTTTTTTAAAAACAAAATATTTTGTCCTCCCCACTTTCTCCTACTTTTTATGAACGAAATTTTTAATCTTTTTTTTTTTTTTTTTTTTTAAATTTTGTATAATTTTTTTTTTAAAGTTAAAAATTGACGGTTACATATACATGTTAAAGTTTTACAACAATCAACATTGAAATCAAGTCGTCTCGTATCACAACGGGGAGTTTTCTCGTTATGTTTGTTTAGTCACCAAGACGCATCTTTGCCTTGCGTTGCCAATATTTGAATATAATTAATGGAGCCCTGTCGAAATTGTGTACTTAGGTAATTATAGTCTTTTATCATTAACTTTGTTTAATGGAGGTTGAGAAATAATATTTTAAAAAAACATCCTCTCTCGTACACCAAAAAAGGAAGATATTTTCCTATCCCTGCCCATATTAATATGAATGATTAAAAACTATTAGTGTTACTGTCGATAATTGTTTTCTTTAGAATAAAAAAAGAATCTATAGATTATTGTGTGCCAATATACAAAAGAATAACTAATGTGATGGGAATGCATTGGATTAAGTAGTTTTCGTTACAGCTGTATTTATGTCTATATATTTATACAAGCAGATTAACATATTACAAATAGTATAGTGTCAATTAGTGGAGTTTCTCATGCGGAAGTCTGAACATTTATTCAATGATCGACGCGATCAGCTGAACAAGGAGTTTTATCATTGATTTAAAAAATATATATAATTTGTTTGGGCGTCCTTAAAGCGGGTGTTTATTTACTCACATTGAATATTATTAATTTCTGAGCTGTGGGCGAATACACAAACTTGAATGGATTTGTACATTTGCTTAAGAACACAAAATTTGCGATGCAGGCACGATCGGTTTTTAATGTTGCAAGCAGTTGTGATGTCTTGAAAATAGGTTTGTGCTCATTCTTATCCCCGATATATGATCACATCTACGTTTCATCTATCTTTATCAAGACGTCATTAGAAGGAAGAGATAATTTATCTTTCTTTTATAACTTTATTTCCAGATGTCAGTGGCAGCAGCACAATGTGATTAAAGATCATACAATTTTTAAAAAAATTAACACAAAACAACATTGCTTTTAAGTTGTACACTTGAAAAATTATATAGGTAAACTGTTTGTTTTTAAAAAGAGATATTAATTTTTACATCATTTAAACTGTTCGTCTTTTTATGTGGACATTTTCCCGCCTGAATCTAACGGTGATATTGCTTAAGAAATTGGATAATTAACTACTGTATGTCGATAAGACTCCAAAGATATCTAGGCGTACATTGCTTGGTTGGTGCATGTATTTTGTTTTGTATGTGGCTCAGTGATTCAGGTTTTTGACTTATTCGATTTAAAAGCACAATAACAATGAGTCAGAGTCGTGCTGGGGACATTGAATAAAATGAAATGATTGAAATTCAACAAACAGCACATTATTTCCATGATTCATGAAAGTTGAAATTCGGAACTATTGTTTTGAACTAAACAAACAAAGAGCTTCACCTGCAAATATGATGCTAAAATTAGAGACAGTTTGTTGGAATAAGTAGGGAACCTTCGAGCTCTATGATTCGACAACCGTCAGATTTACACGTCTAATTTGCTTCATGAAACGCCTGACAACGGGGATTCCCGACTCCAGACATAAAGTTTCCCTGTGGCTTTGCAAAAAAAAAAAAAAAAAAAAAAACAGCTGCCATTACCACCCAAGTTCCGGTCTGAACATAAATGTCGCGTCTGGAGCAAGTCCCAGCCTCGACGTCATCATTTATGCATTGCTCTGTGTGTGTTGTTACTGTGGCTAGAACGATGCTCCACTTTCATCCATTTAATAAAAAAAAAAAAAGAAGACCCAAGTATAGCTGTAGTGTAACGCTCCTAGCTTATACTTGTTGTTCTTGCTGCATGACTGTAGAACCATCGTTTAACATTGAGCAATATCCTTGTCCTCAGGCTTTGATAGTCGAACTTCAGTGATCACTAGAACATGTTTTTATTCTGAACACTACTGATATAAGGCGAGGAGGGATGAACATTCTCATCTAGCCGCCCATTTCGAGAATTATCACTGTAATATTAATTTAAGCAACTTATTTATAGCGCGCAGCACGCGTATAATATGAATGCAAAGTCTTATTGGGTTAGAAAGAAAACGTGCACACAGGGTCTGGTTCAGCTTCGCCAGTACTGACAGCACTAATTGCTCTAACGCTCTCAATGACTCAGGAAGACATATTTTGATTAATGTTTTTATTATGTTTTATTAACTGTGAATTAAGCGTTAAGTATTGACTGATATTATATACCCGACACCCCCCCCCCCCCCCCCAACGAAACACACACTTTTTTTTATCCCCGTCTGCGATTGCTTTGGTGGTCCCGGATGATCTGCTTTTGTTACGACAGTTTTGATTGGTTTACTCGGTTTCTTCTCTCGGCTCTAACCCAATCAGCGCGTGGGTCGAATGCGATCTCCGTTGTCATGGAAACTGAGAGCGCCTCTCCCTCTCTTTTCCCTCCCATGTCGTTTTTAACAATTCGTTTCGCTTTGATCCAGTCTGTAGCTTAACTCTAGTAGAGTCGAACAACCTCCCTTTAACAAATTACCGCTCTAGAAGGCTTTTTTCCCCCAAACCGGATTGATTATTCTGCGTAATAACCTTCGCTTTCAAGCCTCATCCACACTCTCATTTCTTCTAATTTATCAAGCAATTTATCTTTCATCTCTCATCATTCAATTTAATAGTATCCTGGCCTCTATCGGACTCACCTTTGTCTGGGTCTGATTAATTGGGCCATCCATTCATTGGGATGGCTGTTTATGCTGTGTGTACGTTAGGTACAGCCGTGTATGAAAAGCAAAGAGCGGTCGTTACGATTGTTCATACGAGGCAAAGAGACGTTGGCAGATAGGGTCATAACATCGGTGATTTGAAGAAATATGCGTAGTTAATGTTAGTTGAATAAGTACAAAAACTATTATATATATATATATTGAGTCATAGCATCGGTGGTTTGAAGATGTATGTGTACCGTAATTAATGTTGGTTGAATAAGTACAAAAACTATTATATATATATATTGAGTCATAGCATCGGTGGTTTGAAGATGTATGTGTACCGTAGTTAATGTTGGTTGAATAAGTACAAAAACTATTATATATATATATATATTGAGTCATAGCATCGGTGGTTTGAAGATGTATGTGTACCGTAGTTAATGTTGGTTGAATAAGTACAAAAACTATTTTATATATATATATATTGAGTCATAGCGTCGGTGGTTTGAAGATGTATGTGTACCGTAGTTAATGTTGGTTGAATAAGTACAAAAACTATTTTATATATATATTGAGTCATAGCATCGGTGGTTTGAAGATGTATGTGTACCGTAGTTAATGTTGGTTGAATAAGTACAAAAACTATTATATATATATATATTGAGTCATAGCATCGGTGGTTTGAAGATGTATGTGTACCGTAGTTAATGTTGGTTGAATAAGTACAAAAACTATTATATATATATACATATATAAGGAGCAGTTCATTCATTTTATGTAGTTCATGGAATTATTGGTCTCAGCTGAAAGCCCCACGCTCATTGCGTTGTGGCGCATTTTAATTTTTTTTTCCCTGTGTAAATTCGGGGCCTTCATTGAATGCTTTAAATGGTAAACTGCAACAGGATCTGGACACATTATCATAACCAGTGGCATATTCAGAAAAACAAGAGGACACTGCAAAATGTCTGCGATGGCATCCTCACAAAACAAATGTTAATCACCAAAGCTAATCTCTACAAGTGTTTTTTGTTTGTTTCCGCAATGTCGCTGATCCAATCTTTCATCATCAGTTACACAAGGAATGTTTTCTACAGATGGTCAGAAAATTTTTTTAAAAAATTTAAAAAAATGAATATTGACCAGACAGTGGCGAAATTTCATGCATATTTCTAGTTAATAAGTACACGTACCAGCTTTCAATCTTAAAAAATAATAAATTAGATTGTTTCCCTACTTTCCATTTGTCCAACACACAAAACTGGTTGAAACCATACCACCCCTGCCCTCTATCTCAACAACCACACTATTATATCTTTACCATCCAACAAGTGAAAGTTTCCCCCCACTGTGAAGGGTGCTCCTGAAGTTTAGTCAGTCCACACATAACCATGTTACATCAAGATGTCTGATGTTTTGTCCCTGGCACTTATACTGAAGCTTGAATTGATAGCGTAGCTTTATCTCCGTCATCGTCTCTTTTTTTTTTCTTCCAAAAAAAAAAAAAAAAAAATGCCCCAAAAAACTTTATATTTTATAAAGATTCGTTGTTCATCTTATATTTTCGAACCATTTTTTTGAGGTTGTTTACCCATAGCTTCAATACTCAAATAAAAGATAACAATGTATTGACTGGGCAAGGTGGTTCTCAACCGGACAGTCGCGGTTTGCGGTCAAAAGATTCCCGGTTGTAGGATCGCATGATAGTTTTTTGTTTGTTTCTTTGTTAACGAATATCACAAGATTAAAACATACCAGAAGAGGAAATCATATTTAAAATAAGCACCAACAGCAAACATCTGAAAAACGTAATATCTGTATGTGACATGAGGAGTTTGGTGGGTAGTTTTTACGAGGCCATTGACTTGCCTTATCCTTATAGTTAACTTATAGCCTTTAATCGCCCATACTTCGAATACATTATAATTTCTTCGCCTCAATACAAATACATCAATATGGGCCATTTGAAGATATTCTAAGAGAGAATTGTACAGATTTCATGTAAGCCTTCATTATTAATGGTTTTGTTATAAATAATAAGGGTAGTCTTTAGTGATGGGACGATTAATCGGAATCGTATCGGAATAATCGAAATATCGGGATTTTTCCAAAGCATCGGGAATCGGTATCGGAGCTGAATAATTCAGACCCGATTCCGATACCAAAACGATTCTTAACTGAATGAAGTTTTTCTCATTAAAATGGAATTATTTATATTATTTTGAACTCAATACTACATCTTTGTATTTTTAAAATGGAATTATTGATAGATGTGTTTATATAAAACCTTTCCAATACATTGTTATCTAGCATATTGTAAAGCTTCAATAGCAAGTTAATAAACTTTTCTAATCAATTCTCCAATTTTATATTAATTAAATATGTTAATATCTGGGCACAGTAATACATATATGTAATAATGGCCAGGAATCAGAATCGGAATCGTATCGGGAATCGTATCGGGAATCTTGATAATTGGGTAGAATCGGAATCGTATCGAAATCGTTAAAAATTTTGGTATCGTCCCATCACTAGTAGTCTTATATTTGTACAATTATTTTGTTAGGGATCAACATACATTAAAAAAAAGACCAAAACAATACGTATTTATTATTTATCAATAAAATGTATATATATATATAGAGAGAGATTAATATGTCAACTGTTTCAATTTGTTAAAGCTCTCCTCAAATCAAACGTATGCCTCACCATCCCCGTGACGAGCTTCTAACTGTTGCCGATCTTCTAACTGTTGCCGATCTTCTAACTGTTGCCGATCTTCTAACTGTTGCCGATCTTCTAACTGTTGCCGATCTTCTAACTGTTGCCGATCTTCTAACTGTTGCCGATCTTCTAACTGTTGCCGATCTCCTAACTGTTGCCGATCTTCTAACTGTTGCCGATCTTCTAACTGTTGCCGATCTTCTAACTGTTGCCGATCTTCTAACTGTTGCCGATCTTCTAACTGTTGCCGATCTTCTAACTGTTGCCGATCTTCTAACTGTTGCCGATCTTAGACTTTACGGAGCACTTTGTTTTCCCCTTAGCTAAGTGTAAAGAGTGGACGGTATACATTTTGGAACACTCATCTCGCACACACACGCCCAGTCCAATGGTTGGACTATTAAAAGGAACAGTACCTTAGAACTGCCTGCATGCTTAACACTTAACGATTAAACTGTAGACTATAAGTAGAGTGACCAAGATCAATGTGTCTAGCAAATAAAACAATAGGCCTACGAGCAAACATATATCTTTTTGTTATAGTACGATATGTATCTAAGTAGCCCTCCACAATATATAATACACACTGCTACAGTAGAACACACAGTAACCGAAATGCCTAATAGATTCCATTCCGATGTAACTAAATAAAGCAGATCAGGAAGTTATCGACCCGTTATGAAGTGTCTCTGAGCATACACTTTCTTTATGTGACTTCGATGTTGAGGTTTTTTGCTCACTACTCTTTATCCCTTTATTCGCAGTCCGGTCGTATTGGGACAGTGAAATGACTTGATTGCCACAACCAGTGCTAGACTCAACTCGTGCCCTTACTGCAATCGTTCCAAGTGGTTTATTTTAATGTATATTTGCTACAAGTGTCGGACTGGCTGCTGGTATAGAGTCGAATATATGTAATTTCATTTGAGCATTTGGAGTATTTTCAAATTTTGTTCGTGCACCGAACATTTCCTCCACGGACTTCAAGCTTTGTTCGAACAATTTTCGATGTAGTCAATATTTTTTGGGGTAAATTTAGGATTTAGTCGTGAAAATATTACATAATTTTTGGTATAAAAGAATGTAGGGCATAATTGGTCATGTATTTTCCTATCAACTGATCCCATTTAACGATAGGAATGTGTACGCGAACGTTAAAGAGAAGGAAAAAAAAAAGACTACCCAAGCTCCCATTGTGTGTCGTCAGAAATCTCTCATTATATTTCCTTCTTGCTCATCCTTATAATCTCCTTTGATAAATCACTGGTTTAGGAACACAAAGACGACCACATCCTCACCCCTTTACCGTATTGGGACCGGACAAAGGAAGCTTTCCCTACGGTGGATTCAATTTACTCTTCAAAAGACTTAGCAAAAGTTATCAGTCTGGAGAGGATTTCTGTTCTTTTTTTTTCTTTTTTTTTTTTTATCCCTTTCAGACTAATGTAGTCTTTTTTGTTTTGTTTTGTTAATAAGTATGTTAAAAATATGAAGAAAGAAAGTTTAACGTTAACCAAACAGGATCCTGTATTTATAAAATACGCGCCATTAATTAATGCTTGTCAAGCTTCATTTGCACGTTATCTTTTACATGCTACTGGTGTTGTTTAACTTGTACTAATCATCATATCTTTCATTCAATGGGATGCACGGTGTTTTTGCGTGTGTACATTTTAATCATTGGGTTTTGTGTATGTTTTTTGTTAATGCACGCATGACAGCAAGTTTTGGGTGAGGGTTGACATGTAGTGGAGTCGTAGAGTCAGCGTTGTTACGTTCCTCGACGTTACAGCCGCGTTGTCAACCCCATTCCCAAGGGCCAGTTACCAAAATTCGATTCTGAGTTTGTTGTTGGCGAAAGCTCAAGGAATGCGTAATGACGCGAAGGGTCAGCACAGGCTATTGGGAAAAAAAAAAGGGGGGGGGGATGGAGGAATGGAAATGTCGAGTGGTCATTCTCGGGTACGTTTGGGTTATTTATTTGTTTGGTTCGCAGAAGGCTCCCCCGGAAGAGAGGAAAAAAAAGAGATCGTTGGAGATTCTCTAATGTTAGGGCTCATTGCTGAGATAGGTATCGGCGTCCCGTGGCTTACTTTACGTGACAGCTGGTACATTATTCTTTTTAATGTTCCTGAAATGAAGTCAGATCCTGCCGTGGTGGTCGCTGGTGAGGCTGCATTTGTTTGACTATTGTTCATAATATTTCTTCAACCAGGTTTACAGCTTATCCACAACTTTAGAAGACCCACCAACCGCATGTTACTAATCTTTAGGACTTCCTAACCCACAATTGTCCTTATATTTTCTGTTTTATGAGTTACGTTTTCGCATATGTTTTCAAGTTTTTCTACTTCATAGTCATTCTGAGTCAGCTAAAGGGGACCTGAAGTGCTTTTAATAAGGAATATGAAGAAGAAGACCAAAAAAAAAAAAAAGAAGTAATCGACACATTTGTTATAGTCGTCCTTCATTTTATGCTTTCGCATTACGAAAATACAAGCTCGATTTTAAAATGATCAGTCCATGCCCATTTCCTTTATAAAACGGAACTTAAATTGATTGTGACAGCCAATTTTAACACTTCTCACTCTTTTATTGCTTACACAAAATACATACTGATTGATCGAAATAAGGGGAATTGGACGAACACAAACAAGGTCTGACAGATTGAGTGTCTCTTAGGATACAAGCAAGTGATCTTTGATTCTTCTTCTTTTTTTTTGAGGGGGGGGGGGGAGTGCTGAAGAGATAACAAAATATCATTGGCAAGGTCACTTGCGGGGTGTTAAATGTTATCACTTGAAGATTCACGTCTGTCAGGACTTGTCAGAACATGGCCACCAGAAATGTTAAGTCAGAGTCACGGAGTCTCGATCTGAGTTTTATTTTTTGAAACATTATTTGTTTGTTTGTTTTGGAGCAGGCTTATTCTTATTGTTACCGTGTATGCTCAATTAGTGACCGAACTCAGGCATGCGAAAACGTTTCGTCACATTCATATAATGTAGTCTAGTTTGTTCTTTAATCCCAACCACCACAATCATTTAAACCCGAATGCTTATTTGAAAAAAAAAAGGGTTCATATGGCAAACTTTTGGGGCCCAAAGAGAACTTTGTAAGTAAACACGGTTGTATCGGTACATTTCACTGTGTATATACTTAAGACCAACTATAGGAAGTTGAAGTCACAACGCGATACACCCTCACGTGAGCTCTTAGCTTTTTTTTTTTGCTGATCCAAGACTAAACAAAAAACTTGATGGTCAGACTACTAGCAGCATCCCATAGGTCACCGCTCTACCGGCTAGAGGTCGGCACTGAAATATTTCACTATTATGTTCAGTCTCCGAACGACCGAACAATTCCCCGCCAGTTTTCACCCAAACGTCGGATCACTCTTGTTGAAACTTATAACCTAGTTATTGAGGCCAATAAACACCCCCCCCCCCCCTAAAAAGATATTCCCGAATACATCGATCTTTCTTTTGCCATCAGTTTTATCATTCCAGAGAAAAAAAGTGTTTGTGGGGATGGGTGGTGAGGAAATCGCGTGTGTGTTGCTAGATTGCGGACAGGGCCAGGGTTAGGCACTAGATTGAAGTTGTTTTGACGCGTTATGAATAGTTTTTCAAGGGGTTTAGTTTCCAGTTAAGGGTCGCGGTTGTTCTGATGTATCAAGGAACAGGACTGGAGAGATCTGCCAGGCTTTCGAATTGGTGCCCGAAGAAGTGTTGAAGAATAATGCATTCTTAAATAGTCGCGGGAAAAGCTTGCCAAGTGGTGGCAGATATATATATATATTTTTACAAAGTTATATTTTCAAATTTTTAAATATTAAAAAGAAATATAATAATAATAATAAATAGTAAAATAGTGGGTTGGGTTGTCTCTGTCTCTTTCTCTCTCTCTCTTTCTCTCTTTCTCTCACATACCGTGCTAGGGTCAATCAACGAAGGATACGCCTATGAATACTTTTTAAAAATAAAAAAATATTTTAACTGTACACACAATTTTTAAAAGCAGGAATTAAAAAAAAAAAAGGAAGAAAGAATAAAAAGAGGTTTATACATTTAAATAACTGTATATACCAATTAAGTATTTGAAACTGTAACATTTTTACTCCAGTGATGGAACCTACACTTCTTTTATAAGAGCCAGAATAACATTCCAACCTGTGATCATTTACTGAATATAATAAGCAACTTGTTTTACATACCATAAAGTTGAAACTATAATCACCATCTTTCACTTTCATGTGCGTGTCATGAGTTAATCTGCGGTTTTTAACGTGGAACAGATTACTGAATGGGACTAGAAACGTGTTTTACGTTATATCATGCAGTTAAATTTCAACTTTTCTTAAACGCGTGTTTTCATGAGTTAATTTACTGTTAGTTTTCTTTCGCCAAATTTAAACGTCCTGTTGTTCAGGAAACTCCTTGACTTAGATGAATCCATATTCTAGTCATTCGTATGAATCAAAGAATGTTCTCACGTGGCTGTCACACTTCCGTTGTCTTAATGAGAAACTGATGTGACTGTGTATTTCTTCATAAAGAGGTTGTAAGCTGAGACTTAATGTTTGAAACATGGGTACCTGAAGTGCAGGTATGTCACGGAATCCACAGATTTCTTTCGGGGCCCACCCTTGAACTTATCCAATAGAAGCTCAGCTATAAACAGTTCTCTTCAAATATATTTATATACGTTTGCCTTGTTCGCAAACAGTGTTGGTGACAGCTCTACAAAACTCTATAAGCGGAATCACTCGTCTTATGGTGCATTCGAACCGCAATGATTAGCTCCCTTCAGGGGCTCTCTGATTGGGCAGAAGGAGTGATCCATTCAGTCACTGATTGGTCGATTGAAACGTAGATTGCCGATGTCTTTTTATTGGCTACATCAGGAACACTTATTGAAACAATCGACCTGATTAGCGGGTTTCATTTCTCTGACCCGTAAGAAGGCGTGTATTTAAACGTCCAGATATACATGGCACATGGTGTATATTAATTGAATTTTAAATACAATTCTTCGAAGGACAGTATAATTGATCTTCCTGTGACCATCAGAAAAAATTCTTGATTAACGTGTTTAAGTAGTGTACAGTTTTCACGTCCAGTAATTTATGTATAGGAAAATAAAAGCAATTGCTTTTTAAAAAGAAATACAACAATATTATACTTTCAAAATGAAAATAGAAAGAAAAAAAAAAGCTTATGGCCTCAAGTAGTTCATCAAATCTATATTAATTTTTTAAATTTATTTATAGATGAGCGTTGACTAAATGATGTACTATTAATAAAGTCTACTCATTAAGTAAATAATCAAAACAATGTAATTAAGTAAACTGCTCCAAAGAATAATTCCAGTTCAAGGATTCGTGGATAGAAGGTAGTGGCATGGGGAAGTCGATAAGAAGCTATTGTGGGAGAAGGTAGACTGTAGGCAGGGTCGTGGAAGTGAATGGGTGAGTGATTGGTTTAAGTGAGTAGTTGGGATTGAGGGGAATTAAAATTAGAGCAGAGAAGTGGTGAATGGGGTTGGGCCGAAGTGATGGTAGAGGAATAGTGTGGTCAGAGAATATTGAAAAATAAAAAGGGAAACTCCATACATAATATATCCATGATTCCGTTTGTAATCGAATGAATTCCTAAAAGTATTTTCATTTTCCATCAATGCGCGAGGCAAACGTGCCAGTTTGTTTGAGAGCCACGTTTTTCCACGATGAAAGTTATATTCACCGTCATCGGCAGATCCATAGTTTCAGCACTATCTTTGAAAATGTAAAGTCATGTTTACTCATCACATTTAAGATCACAGTTTGCCTATCGTTAACTGCATCAGTAATGCGTCTGACTTCGTGACTTAACTTGCCTCTATACGTCTTTTCGCGCTTGCTTGTGGTATACGCACAGTCTAATTTGAACGCCGGTCGCATTATACATCGCTGAACCAATATTACTCAGATTTCACGTTCCCTAAATGTCAATACGAATCCTATATTATTTTAATGACGCTGTGTGACCAAACGTTGAGAAACTTTCCCGACAATTTTCAAGCACTGCAGTGTAATTTGTCAAAGTAACGACCCTTACCATCAATCTGAAATTTCACGTCTTTGCTAATCTCGGCGACGCGGTGATGTTATTTCAAGTGTAAATAAGCAACTCGATTAAACCCAGCTCGACAAAGGACTCGAGAAATCTTCTTAAAGATCGTGATTACACCGAGAAGTGGGCCGTGCGCTCTTGTACTTAGGGTCAATATTATCACTGGTAACGATATTTGTTTCCCTTTCCGCGATTCGCTCAGATTAACGTTTGGGCCGTTCCGTATCTCTTAAACAACTAACGTCCGATTTACAGTAGTTCGAATGCCAGCTCCTAGCAAATAATGAGCAAATACACCACGGCAAACGTTTGGAAAAAGAAGGGCGAAAAGAAAAAGGGCTGGGGTGGGTGGTTGGGGCGCTCTATAGGATAGGCGTCGACACAGGGGCACAAGTCATGAAAGGCATACATGGTTTAGGACCTGGTTAGTGAGTGAGTTTTCACAAGGGGACGTGATCGTGTCTCCAGTCCTGATTAGCTTTCTTGTTGCATGGAGGGGCATTGCTGGTAGTAGTAGTAGTCAACTGCTGCTATCGTGGACCTGGAGGGATTGTATACGGTTTGAACGCTGGGGAATAAAGGCAGAAACCCATTGAACGCATGGGAGAGAATATTTCTCCGGAAACTATACCTACCAACAAAGGATAAATATATATTTAGAATAAGAACCAACCAGGATTTTTATGAACCAAATCAGGATCTTACGCTATAGTAGCAAAAAATTTAAGAAAAGGGCAAGCTGCGCAGAACGTGACACTTAAATGAATTCCAAGTGACAGAGGAGTGAAGAAGGTGTCCCATTAAAGTCCCAAGTGGAAAACGTCTCAAAGGGAGACCTAGGCTCAGATGGATGGATGATGTGGGGAAAGATCTACAGCAGCTGGTAAGCCAAGCATGAAGAAGAAAAGCACCGGGTCTGAGTCAAAGGAAGGGGTGAGACAGACCAAAGCTGTAGTGCCACAGGGATGTATGGATTGATCGCTGGACTCTAAATTTTTTATGGGGATCGGTTAAGGACATCGTTAATGGTTTGAGTCGGTGTCGTAAAATGTTCAAAAGAAAGAGGAATGGTATCAATGTTTGGCTATTAAATTTTAGCCTCCAAAAAAGCTCGCCTTGCGTACTGCCAAGTGCTGAATACACATTTACTAAAATTTCAATTGACTTTCAGAATTGGAGTCTATTGTGTCAAATCTAGGAATCTATTAACATTTTGAAGAAAAAACATTTTTAGAAATAAATAAAAATAATAACAAATTTTTCACTTAACAGAATTCAATCAAATTTCATAAGCAAAGTGTCACTAATCAATAAGATCAGGAAATCTATAATAGAGTTGAGATAATGTGCAAGGACGAAGATGGTGATAACCATTTGAGTCCCTTGGAGCCATGTTGCGCCACTCTTCATTTGGCAAATTTCGTTAGTAACGATCGCCTCAGAGTCCAGTTCCTTGATTGGGAAGCAACTCTCCGAATATAGTCGCATGGGTCAAAACTCGCAATCCCCTAGTTTAACTTGGGGCCAGCCGGAACGCCAGATGGGCTCACGGTGAATCTAGTGCCCGAGTTAGACTGGTGGTCTCTCTCTCTGACTCTGACTCTCTCTCTCTCTCTCTCTATCTCTCGGTGTCTCTCTCTATTTCTCTCTTTCTCGCTCTCTGTCTCTTTTCTCGCTCTCTGTCTCTTTTCTCGCTCTCTGTCTGTCTCTCTCTCTCTGTCTGTCTCTCTCTCTCTCGCGCGCGCTCTGTCTCTTTTCCTCTCTCTTTCTCTATATCCCCCCTCTCCCTCTCTCTCTCTCTCCCTCTTTCTCTCTCTCTCATATGCAGAGCTAACGTCCATAAATGAAGGATATACGTCCCCGCCATCAAACCGTATGATAAACACCCTGTGTTTATAAACTATAATGGTTTATCCACTAGTCAAACCGTATGATAAACACCCTGTGTTTATAAACTATAATGGTTTCTCCACTAGTCAAACCGTCCGAGAAAACGTCACGGGTGCATAAACTATAATGATATCAGCAGTAATCTGCGATTTCAGTTTGATTTTTGTTCACGCAGAGATCATTCGTCCTCTATTGCTAGTGGAAAGGTTTTAAACATGCAACATACTTGTTTTGTTTAACATATGTATGCGTGAATGGATAAGAATGCGAACCGATCAGGAGTTGTCGTGTCAGACCTTTTTTGGCTTGTCTCTTGGTTGTGGAATCCAAACTTTTTCTTTTTAAATGCTGCAACTCTATCTGAATATGTAAGCTTTTAATACGTGGTTTCAGACAGTAACTTTGCAATGGATGCTTAAGAAAAAGTCTTGGAGGTCTCGTTAAAACAGAAGTGTTGTATCAAGGACAGAAAACGTGAATTTTAGCCATACTCATAAGACCTAACTAACATCTGACATCAACATTTACAGTCAACAATAATTTGGTCACCCACTCCAGATAATTAAATATTGTTTATCATATAAAAATGAAAAATCACTGTTACTGACTCTGAGCTGAGTCTTCCTTACCAGGTAGAGTTGGAGTTTATTTCCGCTTCGATTGTCCATGAACATCTTCATATGCATTTACACCTACATTCGCTCCTTGTTAGCTATTAATAACTTGCAGCTTAAGCGTCACGAAATTTTCGAACGACCCTTTATATAAATACCCATTTCCTCTTAATATGTGAAGTAAAATTACTTACTCGTAACTTTCCGTTAACAGATGTATTAATTTCAATCTCATGTTAAGGCAACATTATTTACAGCTTTGATTTTGTATTCAACAAATGATAATTGGTTTTATTTTATTTTATTAATTCTTTAATTATATTTTTCAAATGTAAGGCTCATGTAGAAATATCTTGAAGTCTTTCTTTCTGTTAGCAAATGAATACATAAATGAAATGAAAATATTACAAATATATTGTTCAATGTGGAAGCATTTTTTAAAAAAAGAAACTTTCTATATCCTGTAGTAGTGGATCTTGTATTTTTTATCTAAAGATTTGGAATTAAGGAGCCCTTGTATTTACTTTACTAATAGCATACTAATCCTAACCCTCCACCCCAAACCTTTTTTTCTTCTTCTTTACATTCCAAACTCACCGATGTCCGGACCTGCTAATAGCAAAACTGCACAGCCGTCCCCGATGGCACATTGCCCCATTTGATTGAGTTGTGATGTTTTCACTCTTTTGCTCGTTTGTTTTGGCTCTGAACATTCGCGAAAGCGCACCGTAAATGAAGTGATTCCCGGAGGTGTCAGTCAATCAAAGACAAGCCACACGGCATAATGACCGGGCTGCTGGCACCGCGACAAGGGTACATGTATCCAGTTCCGCCAGCATTGCCCTCCATGACGAGCCTAATTGTTCCTACGTTCTGGTCTGTTTGTCCAAGTTTTTTTATTCCGAGAGTTGATTTCCTCTGCCGTCTTTGTTGGCTTTTGTGAGGGTCAGTGGTGTTATTTACCCACTATATGGGGCTTTTCTCCCTTTAAGGGTCAGTGGTGTTATGTACCCACTAAATTGGGCTTTTCTCCCATTAATGGTGAGTTGTGTTATAAGCCCACTAATATTAGCCCCCACCCCCACACACTTTTTTAAAAAGGGTCATTGGTGTCACATACCTACTACCATTGGCCTTTCCCTCACATTAAGGACCAGCGGTGTTATGTACCCACTAATATGGGCCGTTCCCTCTATTTCAAAAATACCCACCAGCCATTACGTGCCCAGATTACGCCTGTCCCTGGTTTGGAGATTTTTCAATCGAGTGAAATAACTGATGCGCACCCAAAGTAGTATGTGGCCCCAAGGGGCATAGCTCGTCTACAGATACAGCTTTAAGAAACTTTGACTTTCGAAGAGTTCAGAGTGGGAAAATCGTTATATCAGAACTGAGGTAATTATAGATGTTACTTTAGCAAAGCTGCTCTGATGGAAAACAAACTATGAAGCATCGGTTTCTTTTGTGCATGCAGTATTTTAGTACTCCGCTCCGGATAATTATTTTTTGACATTTATATAATATGGTTCTCAAATTACAAAAAAAAATGAGGCACAAAAAACCCTGCATAATCACATTCTCAACAATTTAAATTCCAGATTCATTTAAAATTGAATGGAATCAGAAAATTTCATTGGTCAAATGAATTTTAAATATTTAAACAAATAAGCGCCCCCCCTCCCCCAAACGCAACTCACACACACAAAAATGAGCCCTGGCGTCACCCCTAGCTCCAAAAACGTTTTCTTATATCGCCCATACTCCGACCACAAATACGAATTTAAGACAACCATCTACTTTGATCCCTAGTTCCAAAGCGAAAAGAGCAATGATCTAATGAAAATGTCTAGGCTCCCATGGGCGCACCGTTTCTAACTAGCGTTTATAGTGCGTGCGTGGCACAGGAGTTTGTGTGCGTATGCCATGGTTTGGGCCTCGCATGTCCAGTCCTTATGGGATGACACTGTAAGAACTCAAGTGCTGTTAAAAAGAACGTTTAAAAATGAGTAATGGTCTCATTTCCACGAGTCTAAAGGTTCCTTGCTTAATACAGCGGGGAAAAAAAAGACGAGTGGCTTCAATGACTTTGAATGTGTGACGAGCATTTCCAAAAAACAAACATCCTCAACTTTATGTCTATACCACCTAGTCCGAGTCGTATACATGCAGTCCGATTTTACCTGCCTTGTCATGGTGAAAAGCTTAACTTGGACTATTTGATGAAGCGATTCTTTTTGTTAAGTTGTTTTCTATAAGTTCCATAGACACGCCAAAGAATTAAAAGACACGTCTATTTACTTGTGTCATCCACGATTACCACGCTGGACTCAAACCCACTCCTCTCACCTTAAGCACCCCAAAACAAATTCGTATGTAGTAAAGTACTATTCATCCACCTCTCCTGTTTATCTTGCCCGTTTAGAGACGTCCCCAGTCCACCAAACTATAACCTACGAGATTGACACCCCCCCCACACACACACCCAAAACCGAGATCGCGGCGCCCCTGGAAATCGCCCGATAATTTGGCCCCTGTCTGGAGCGGCTCCCTGGGTATCTCTCGTGGCTGGTCCCTTGTTTGTTTTGGCCGCGGAGGCGTCACTCAGGCAACTTAAGAGGTGTTGGGGATGTGTCAACTTGCCGGTGGTGCCTGTATTGCCAATGTGCTGGGATGTTGGCCACAATATCCCTTCCCTGTCAGGCTGAATTAACTAACTTAGAAGCTTCTGTAACGGTTTATTATACCTATGATTACTATGAAAGAAAAAAAACCCAGCGAAGTCTCAATGGCATTGTGTGTTTGTTTTACATACAGAACCAAAATAAAGGTCAGGCAAGTAATATTCTGTCTCATATAGAAATAAGTCTGTTTGTAAAAAGCTAAAGTACTTTTTTTAATACACTTTGTTGGCGCTTCAAAAAAACACTATTTTTTCCTTCCTATTTTGGTTTTGATTGAGCATTCTTATAGGTCACTTGTTTGTGTGTGTGTGAACAAAATTATGCAAGTAATTTATTTTGAGGCATTGACAGTAGGATGTGTTGATATTGTCGTTTTCATTTTTACACGTGTTTATATTGAATTCATCGAATTTTCTTGGTAGTGGCTGTCATGTTAAATTTAATTGAAGTGGAGCCGTTATTATTTTATTATACATTAATTTTTGTTTGTTTGTTTGTTTGTCAGAGAGCCTTTAAGTTTTACTTTCACCCAAAACTAAATTCTTAAAATGTTGTTGTTTTTAAATAACAATAAATAAGTAAATACAGAATAAATCAATTCCCTGCAATAATACTAACATGATGTAAACGTGTCTTCGTGATTGTTGGCCACTTTATCTAAACTTTGGATCCAGCCAGCTGAAAGCGTTTGTTTGGTGCAGACTATTTTAATTATATTCGAGAAAATGCGCAGACTGTAGTTACCATCACGTACCGAATAAAAAAAAAAGGCGGGAAGAAATGTTTGATCTGAAATCTCATTGTGCAGGGGGCCTGAAATAGCCCACAGGCGCTCTTAGCCCGGTCAATATGGGCCCTTTGCAATCTAATGCAGGGGATGCGTTTTCTGAGAGCAGAGTGTGAATTGGCTGGACTGGTTTTAAATAAGCTCTTTCCCTGTCCCCACCCCCCTTCTCAAAACTGTCCCCCTTTTATTTTTTTCATAGAAATGTCCCCTTTCCCCCAACACACTTGATGCGCCCGAGAAATAGGCTCGTTGGGTTAAAGCTGGCTGTATTTCCCCACATCTAGCACTCTGAAGTCTAGATCGGCGTTTCTAAACGTGGGGCCCTCGCCCCACAGAGGGGGGGGGCAGTTCACATTTTAATTGCAAATAGACAGTAATTAAACATTGATTAAAATAAGTTCGGTCCATTTTACATTTTCTAAATCGCAAAGAAAGCTAAAGTTTAACTTCATGAGGAAAAAAATTACCCCCACCCGAACATCCCCCACCCACCCTCACCTACGATCAGGAAATAATACTATAGTCGCCAATCAGGTTTCCTCTGCACTCATTACAGTAAACCACTATCTTCTTCCTCAAGCCACATATTGTAAAACATCTCGTGTTGAGCTTTCACTGGCACACTTTGACCCTCTCCACCAGATCCTCTCCTTAACCCAATTTTATCATCCACTTGTCTGTTGCCCATCAGCGCTTTACCTCTATAGACTTGTCCTTCTGGCTTTACTACCTCACTGGCATGGGGTATCTTACATGGCCTCTTCCATTGATAACTCTCTCTATTGTCAGTAGACTTTGACTTTATGTTAAAAATATTAAGTCTCTTTAAGAGTTTGAGGGATAGAAATCACTGGTAGAGAGAGAGAGAGAGAGAGAGAGAGAGAGAGAGAGAGAGAGAGGTGGTGAGAGATAGAGAGGGGGCCATGGGGAGGGGAGAGGGTGGGAGAGGGGGGAACGGGATAGTTGGAGATGATGACTTTGCAAGTTATCTATATAGCGACCGTACATGTATACAACCGAATACAATGTTATTTAGCGACGAACAGAAAACAAACACTCTCATAAATGAGAGAGAGAGATAGAGAGAAGAGAAAAAAATTGTATGAACCAGCACTCGCCTGACCTAGTAATGGCCGGCTTGTGTCCGAGTATAGAAAGCCCCCACACCAACTGGCCCCTGTGATGTCATGTTTCGGGGATATTGGTTCTCTGGATGGCTTGTTGACCGTCCAATTTTGTCTTGTAACCAAGAGGAATGGCCAGCTGTCTCATTTCAATCGCTCATTGTGGGACAGCGTCACGCAGGACAGTAGAGGTTGGTGGGGGTGAGGTGGGTGGAACGAAAAACACAAGTGATATTTCCTAAAACAATATGTCACGATTATCAAGGAATTTTCTGATTGAAAATTAGCACTCGAGACATCAATCCGATAAAGGTATGCGTGTTTTTTTACCCCCACCCGCTAATCCCCCCCCCCTTTTCCCCCCAAATGCCTGGACATCCTGAGAATATTTGATTTATACAATACAAAATAGTTTTTAAAAAAACCAATTGGGGTGTTATCAAACGTTCAAGTCTCATCGTGACCCCCCCACACCCCCTCCCCCCCGAATTAAATAATCAATTGTCGGTAGGTGACGTAAGCAGTGTTGAATGTCTAAGCAAGAGAAGGCCATCACATCCGATCACAAACGTCTTGCACAGTAAAGAATTTTCCGTTAGTAAAGGTTATTATTGTAACCGTGACAAAATGACAATGCTGTGTGATTAAGTCAACTTTGTGCAAGTCAAACTGATAATATGTTTATTAGATAACCATAACCGAGAGAGTAACCGATGACTTGAATCACACTCATTTCTTTAACTATTTCTTGCGACAATTTAAATGCGACACATATTATGTTGGTGTTAACGTTGAAAAATAAAAAAAAGATAAGTCCAATTAAGCAGCACACATCTTTACCACTATAACAATATCTGTCTACCTCTTTCAGAGATATATCTCATCTCAGCGATCCATTATTTAACCGACAGAAATACAACTAATTTCTCCTTCTGCCTGTGTAGCTCTTTGTTATGCATTATTTTCTTTTCAATTGGATCCCCCCCCCTACTTTTTTTTTCTCCCTTTTTCACTATCCTTAGTGTTGAAAATGTATTAATGACCACTTAAGGTAGTCGTCCCGCAATGTTTTTTTTGTTGTTGTTTTGTTTTGTTTGTTTGTTGTGTTTTCAATTTCTAATATATTTCTTGGCGTATGTTATGAGTGACGGTTGTCATCTAGTACCAATTTATTTTCATGCACTTTTAGATAATGTTCTCATTCTCCGTAAAACATAAATTTAACGCGAAAAGAATGTTTTATAATATTGTTACGTACTGTTATCAGTATAGAGAAATTATTCTGTTATTTAAGTGTATGGCTCGTTCTAAAAAAGTACATAAAAAAACAGACGATACCAAATGATAAATACAATAACAAAAAATACGATACTCAAAACCAGGGCTAATTACAATTAATATGTTTTATTATGTTAATTATAATGAATTACAAGATCAAAAGAAATATAATTAAAACTATGGACTTACAGTATTCTGTTTGGCTTGTTGAATAAAATACAATGTGCAAAAAGGGTACAATGATGAAAAGAAATCTACACAAACACAGTAAACAAAGCTCTTGTCTCGTAGCAAAAAAAAAAAAACACACGCTCCAAGTATCTCGTGATAATTGATCTGCTCCACTGTCAGTCAATCTATCGGCCTTCTATAGTCTGTTTCTTTAGATGATTCCACAAACAGAATACGCATTGTAATTGCTTCCAGCTGCTTCTACAGTTTTCTACAAGATTCGAAGGAAGCGGACTATTAATTTATATTTAGATGTAAACAAGGTCGAGAGAGATTATTTGTAGCTACCCACACCCTAAATGCGGTATCGATGTTGGGGTCAGGGTCAGGTAGAGTTCATTCACGGGGAAAGAATGAAGTAAATAAGTTGTCTACAAAACAAAATATATAAAGCTTAAGTATCCTAAAAAACTAACTTATTTATTTAAAAAAAATAGGGATGATAAGCAAGTAAGACTTAAACAAAGTAATTTATTTATTTTATTGCGAAGGAAAGTTTTGTTTAAACATAAAGACGTACAGAAGAATTGGTGCTGTTCGTAATAAACCTAAACCAGCCCATCCGATGTTTTAACTGTAACAATAGCGACTATCAGCTAATCTATTTCCTCTCCGCTTTTATGTTGCTGCTTTTTTTCTTCATTCATCCATCTCTCCAAAATAAGTAGCTCATTAGCCCATCTGTCCATCATTTGAATGCCGACCGGTATGTAAGCATCGTCCCCTACACAGCGGTACCGTGTTATCCGAGGTATTAAAGGCCCATTCATCTTCCCCCCGCCCGGCTTAGGTAGGCACGTCTCTTTGCCGGGTGAAGAAAATACCGGAATTAAGGAGTCCAATAGGAGGCTTTGGTAAGCACTCTGTGGACATCCCCCCCTTGGGCATCAGTACCGGGGAAGATGCTGGTGCAGGGCAGGACCCCGAGCTTGGGGGGAAAGGAGATCGATTGATGCACGAAACACGAAGTGACAAGAGGGTAGCCATTGTCATTTTTAACCGGAAACAGAGTTTTAGGAATAATGTTATTATAAAGTTACTTGTTCCCCCCCCCCCTTTTTTTTAAAAAAAAAAAAAGTAACTTATAATCGCAATACACGACAAAGCCCCCACACTTATAGATTTATTAAATAAAAAGAAAGAAATAGTAAGGGATAGTAAGGTGTTATTGTTGCTGGAGAAAAAAGTGTTAATTAAAAAAAACACTTCACATTTATACATGTCATTATATTGGTTAAAAAAAATGTTATTGATTTGTAATTAAGGCGTTTGCTAAAATTATGAAATATCTTGGAAACGAAATTATGGCTTGAAGATATAGTGATTGACATTCTTTATTTGTTAATCAGTAAGAAGACAAGATGGCCCAAATAAACCAACCCACCTTTAATTTAACTTGGTCTATTTAAAATTGCAAGAACCGATATGTAGGATGGATCTGATCTATTAATAGACAAATCAGTTGTCTGATGTGTATAGAGATTGATTTGTTTCATCATCACGTGTCGGATTTCCTGGTTCAGATTTGCAGGAAACATGATACTCTATTACATTACGTAAAAGTAAAAGGGTGTTAGGTTTCATGAAGATTATTATTATAACTTTTTTTAAAGAAGGAAAAAAAAAATCCCCGCCTGCTTAGAACTGGTCATTAAATACAACTGTGGACAAGACTTTTGTTTGTCTTAAAATGAAAAGTATTATTTTACAAATGTAGATTTGATTTTAAAAAACTTACAAAAAAAAAAAAAAAAAAAAAAAGAAAAGAAAAAAAAATCACATCTGTCATGCACCGCAATTGTTATGTACACCAACAGACACACACATGAAGTTCTGAGTTGGTCATATAAAAAAGCGTGTAGACAGGCCTGACAAAGCTCGCCAGCTCACAGTCAAAATACCAGCTATGGGTACGGACGTACCGATGTTAATGAGACGTTCACCGGACTCGTTTCCATCAATATGTCACCAAATCCCAGGGTGAAATCCTTTATTTTTGCAGGGTAATTGTGTCGTTGTTACTTTTTTTAAAAATGAAAATGACCAGATCAGGTACTTCATGATGTTTTAGTTTTTGGACCATACATTTCCAGAATTTGTGAAGAAGCTGTTTTGTACTTGTAACATAGTCATGGTTACTATAATATGGAATTATTGTGGGGAAAAAAAAGTAAATGCATGTAAGAGCTACCTTAGCTTTTAATATCTGAATATGTGCTATATATACACCTGCTTATATTGTGGATGCTTTTCTATGTTTAAAAAAAAACAACTACTTATAATTGTAAAAAAACTGATAAAATTACTTTAAAAGTATATACATGTTTAGAAGTCATGGCATGAGCTGGCAACACACAGGTGTCAGTTTGTATTAACGAAGAACATTCGAGGCATTATTTACATTTATTTGTTCACTGAATTCCATAAGTCGGTAAAAATCGTTAAACAGAATTGTTAAAGACCATGCCGGACGCATGTCTATTTACACATTTCTCGTAGGATGCTGAACATCTCATACCTTACTGTTTAGTATCCAAACCATGTTTGAATCCATGAGTCTTATCACAGTGTTCTTTTACCGGTACAAATGGCAGAGATCTCCAAAAATTGAGCCACCGCCTCCCATATAACTCCCAAATGCAACTTTTCAAGAGTGGCTGTTGTAAGACTCAGACAGTCAGCTTAGAGACCAGTGTTAAACAAACAAATACCTAACAATCCCAAGCCTCTCTAAATCTTTGTTTAATCTTTTCATCATCACTCTTTTCTCGACATGTGTCCTGTTAAAAAAAAAAGAAATCCTCATCCGCTATTTTTTTTAGGGTTTTAATTTTCGTTTCGTTTTATTTATTTATATTTTTTCATCTATCAATCTGCTAAAATCTGCCTCCACATTGCTCTGCAATCTCTTATTTCATTTTCTGACAAAGAAAAAAAAATCACTCATGGGAGGTGTAGAAAATCGATGCTCCTTCAATATCTTCATGAAACTCATAGAAATATGGAAACCTCCACACACAAATTTACTATTATATATGTTCCAGATATTCTGTTTCATTCTCTTATACTTTAATACAAATTTTAAAAAAATCTTTCAAATATGGTCTTCGGTTATTTGAATTTTCTTTTTTTCTTTTTTTTTAAATTCATGTTGACTTTTCCCAATTATATATATTACATCATAAATGTCTTTTATTCTATCTGATTGCAAATCACCAAAATTTATATATTTCTTTACCATATGTAATAATTTTAAGAGTAGAAAAATATAAATATATACATAAGAGTTCATAGATGAACTGTCATCGTACTTGGAAACCCCTTTTGAACACATTGTCAATCGATTTTTTTTCAACATAGTTCTAAGAGGATGTCCACTGGTGGCCAGGGAATTGCCATAATCGCCTTTACATCACCCCAAGACTTGTCTTATGTGTGTCCCCCGCTCCAACAACACCAACACTAATCTGTTTATAACTGACGTCACACACGTTAAAATATGTGTGACGTTGAAAGCGTCCCCCTAACAATGTCATAAAAAAAAAGTGTCAACTGAAGGCTTTGAACACCGATCGTCTCTACCCGTGACCTTTACATGCTCGGTATTTTCAAAGAAAATTAGGGAGGACGTTCTGGAAAAAGAAATGGTAGGCGAAATTAAGAAATAAAAGTGGCTGCATCAGGAGAAGGGATGGGAGGTGGGGGTGGAGTGGAACGTCTGACCTGGCAGCGACAGACCAAAAGTCACCCCAAAGAATAAGTGTTTAAAAAAAAAAAGGCAGGCATTATTGGAAGTGGTGACGTATTTCCTGATGTGTAGAGGTTTAGTATTCGACCCTCGTCTTCACCGTCACCACATCTTCTGACTTCACTCTGACTTTTGTGCACTGAAGTAGGTTGAACCATCGTGCTAATGATTCTAAGTTGAACTCTGTCCAAAATGACGTTAAGTATACACGCCCCATGGTGTGTCCTCAAGAAATATTCGTTAATTATTTAATGTCAATGGCGTCTTTACTTCCCATGAGTCGCCCCCACCCCCCCACACACACACACTCTTACTATCCATTGAATTCCCCATCACGCCTAATGGGACTTTTAACTCGGGCAATCCATAAAGAAAATAATTTGACGTTAGTGAGCACATGTTAAGTAATTTAAAGTCAATGATTAGAAAAGTGGAAGATCTTTTTAAAAAAAAAATGTGAATGATGTTGAAAACAGCCGAAGAGAAAATGAAACTTTAATTGCAACAAACTAGTGAAGTAGATTTTATTTTTCAATTTTTTTCCACAATCTTACTATGAAATTGTGAACTAAGAAATGCTTGTGTTGTAAGATCGCCCTAGAGACACATTATTGATTTATTTCTGTTGGAGATTCACCGTCTTTCTTAAAACATTCAACTCGCGGGAATGCTTAAGGCAGAAGAAGAAGAAGAAGAAGAAAAACAACTTGGTTTGGGTGGGGGGAAATATATTCCACAAACAGAACTTAACTGGAATAATTGCTTGAATTCTAATTGCTCCCCCGTTGACGTCGTGTTTGTGATGTGTGGGCTTGCGTCGTCAACAACCAATCATGATGTCTTCCCAATCGTCTTTGTTAGAACTCTGCTCGGCTGGATGGTCTGGTCTAAAGTCGCCATTGACAGAGCCCTTCTGTTCGGTCAACAAGTGGAAGACCCGGGGTATGGGCGCTTGTCAAAGGTGTTATTTGCGGCACTGGCGACGAAAAGAGGTTAGGTGTCGCATAAGCACACTTCCCATGCACTAAGAGTATCAGTATCAGTCCACAGTACTCACACTGGTGTATAGTCTTCGCTCAAGGTCATTTTATCCTACATTTGGCCCGGGCAAATGAGCTAGGCACTGTTCTTCCTTCATTTGGGTTATATTGTACATTTATTCAGTCGCGTTGTCTGAAATGGTCATTCTTATTCAACTAATATTACACTAGTTTAAGTTTATTTTCAGGGAGTCGTTGTGTCTCTATGGGACGCTTCAAACTTTAGTATAACCTTAATAAAACACTAGCAACGATCAGCGTTGGAAAGAACATCAGAGTGCATAGGTTAAAATTAAACGGTAGACTGAGTTATATGCCCAGAATCAGCCATCTAGGAAAACGAATCTTGTGGTGCTTTAACTGAGGTGTAACAATTAAATGTGCACCTAGTGGTTCCTGCATTTGTAGCTTATTTTTTAAGTGGTTAAAAGTGCCAAACAATTGAGGGTACACCCCCCCCCCCTTTTTTTTTTTCCATTTTCTGCTATAGGAACGCTGTTGTTATGTAAGAAATTATGCCTTAAATATATTAAACATGATTAACTAGCAAACACAGACCGTGGAAAAACACCGAATGTATAGAGCAATAAAGCTTCTAATAAAAATTGACATTTTTTGTGTTAATTTTCATTGTTAAAAAACACACACACATGTAAAACCTCACTGACGTATTCTGGAAAGCGGAAAACCTAGCATTCAGGTAAACAAGCCAGGTAAACAGTCCAGGTAAACAGTCCAGGTGTTATCTGCTGCTCTTGATTATCTGTCAATTAAGTTTATGTCTGCTGGGAAATAATAACAGCAACGGCTTGAAGTGAATGTGCCGTCAAGCAAATATGAGCACGATCACAACAGTGAATAGATTTTCTAGGGGCAATTATGCAGTTTGACTTCCAATATATAAACGATACCACTAGAGTTGTCCGCGTGGTGTTTCAGTCACTTCCCTTGTTGCATCAATGTATAACGTGCAGGCATTAAAATTATTTTCTTAAAAACCAAACTCTGTTGTGGAATTCTTCCATTCTCAACTCAGAGTTTTTAGGATTTAAAATCAATTGTACAAACAATTACTTCCAAGCTTCCCATATTTTCATGTTGTTGGTTGGATCTTTAAAATTGTTGATAATTTTTTTTTTTTTAAACAACAAAAATCCCATTTACCTTTGGAAGACTGTGTACATATCTGGTCAAGATGAGGAAATAATATGATGTTCTCCAACATCACAATAGTAATAGACTCTGCTGCTTTGATTTTCACCAAGTGATTTTTTTTTCTCTCTTCACTCGCCTGGATCAGTTTGCTCACTAAGTGAAATAAATGTGATTTACCGGCGCTAATTTTGTTAGGTGTTCCGCATCCGCGCAGCCCCGTGGAGGAAAACGGATGACGGCTAACTCGTGCACGTTTCATTGGATAGAGTACACAGTACATTTTACAAACTGACTCGGGTCACTTCAGCCGGGATGTTTGCGTAAAAGTGTATTTTAGTGCTTATGCTTATACTTCATCGCATTACAACCCGTGACTGATAACACCATGCTGGTGAATTAATCATGATACAACCCGTGACTGATAACACCTTGCTGGTGACTTAATCATGATACAACCCGTGACTGATAACACCATGCTGGTGACTTAATCATGATACAACCCGTGACTGATAACACCATGCTGATGACTTAATCATGATACAACCCGTGACTGATAACACCATGCTGGTGACTTAATCATGAGACAACCCGTGACTGATAACACCATGCTGGTGACTTAACCATGATGTTGCCATTTGCGCTAACAAAAAACAAAAAAAACTGCAATGAACACTTTTAAAGCGTTGCAAGAGCTTTTGATTTAATTACGCTTTTGTTGTTTATACGACACAAATCTGTGATAGATTGCTGAGTGAATTAATCTAAATGACACGATCATAGAGGAACATGTTATAATTATTTTGTCACTTAAATTTTATAGATTCCGTGACACTAATTATGTTTTAATTTTTATTATATTATTTATATCGGGAATACCAGTTGACAGAAAGCACACACGACACGGTTAAATTTGATAGCTTTTTTAAAATAGTTTTTTAAACTTGACATATCAGATGTTATCATGTGTTTATTGTTGGCACTGCAGAAACTGTTACTTTGGGGCTGCTATTCTGCTTGAAGCAACAGTACGCCATCAATCATGCATTTCGTACGCCCGCCTTGTTAATCAGCTACGCGTGACTCTTGTTTAATTCGATAGCGATGTCCTGACCGAATCCATTCAATGCCAATCGATGCCTGATTAGTTATTGTTAAGGGTTATGTTGTGATTGGTGGTCAAGCGATAATAAATAAGAAATCGATACAGTAAATTGAAAGCGTGTTTAAATTTTATTCTCCCCCCCCCCCCCCCCCCAAAAAAAAAAATAACCAAAAAAAAAAAAATAAAAACACAAAAAACAACAACGCCTCCCTTAATCCAGATGTCTGTTGTGCCATTCTCTTCTTGGACGACAGTACCTTGGTCTTTGTTGTCGACACTGTCAGTGCAGTCGTCATGCACGCGGCCATCGATTGATCCAGCAGCTAGGAAGCTTGTGACAGGCGGGTCACTGTGTCAGTGGACGAGTGTGATGCACATCGTAAAGATTGCATTTAACATCGTCCAAGATTTTAATTGCTGCTATCTGCTGATATGTTCTGGGACAACAGGAGATGCACGGTTCCCTAGTGGCACAATCCTATTTTCCCGATCTCAAAGTATCAGAACCGGCGTACATTTGTACCGAACAAGTTAAGGATTCAACATACCACTCTATGCTTTGTTTTCGACAGTCCTTAAGACTGAATGAACTGTCTTCATTTGACCACGTCTTAAATGCTGTACTCGACGAATCCTTCCATCGGGTGGGGGAAAATGGAGTCCCCCCACATCAGCCCTAACGTGATCGCTATAATAACGAAGCCACAATTTGGCCACATCTGAAATGCTCAGTCCTTTGCCTCCAGTGGGGGGAGTGGAGTAATCAAGTCAGGCGAGGCGTGCATGTTACCGTAGTTTTTCTCCAGGGTAATACACCCGACTATCAAAACGCTTCCGCCCATTTGGTTAATTTCTGTAACGACCAGGGCCCCAGGGAAAATGTACAAATTGCTGGTGGAGAAGAGCTGAAACGTTCGGTATCACGTTCGTCAGATTAATTTATAATATCGTTTACATTTTGACCTACAGCGAACTTAACAAATAATTTTATTTTTAAGAAATTAAGTCTATAAAGTTGACTTTTAATGAAGAAGTTTACTTCCGCAAGAGCAAAATGAAAATTGTCACTAGAAAGTAATTCAAAAATAAGGGAGGCAATACAGGTATTGCTACTATTAATATATATATATATTTGGGGGGGGGGGGGAGAGAGAATACACCTAAATAATAAAGACTGATATCGCCAAATGTTTCATAATTTTCCCCTGTCTCAAAATAATTAATTTCATAAAATTTTTTAAAAGTAAGTTTATTCAGTTGTGAGGTATTTGAAACAAGAACCCGTTTCGTTAATTAAATTTTGTGGTAATGGAAACAACAACCCGTTACATTAATTCAATTTTGAGGTAATGGAAACAACAACCCGTTACATTAATTCATCTTCCATTTCTTGTTATTTAAGAACTTTGAAGGCTTAAGTTGAATTAGGGGATTTGAAATAATATCCAGACTGGCTTGCATGGGGGGAACACGCATGTTTTTATAGTTTAATGGAATAATTGTGTTTGAATGAGATCTCATTGAAAAAAAAAACAGCTTTTCAATAATGTAAAGATTACTGGAATTACTGGAATGACAACCAGACCAGTTTCACAACTAGTGCTAATGTTATGGATGAATTTTCTAGAATGGGGAAATGGGATAAGGCAGTGGACATAAGACATAAAAATACACACAAAGTTGGAATGGAACTGGATGAGGTGAGGACAGGTGTAACGTGATGATATGAGGCATCAACTTTCATATAATGAGGGAGTTTGACGATGGAGATGAGAGAGTATGTGACGATGGGTGCGATGAAGGTGAATTGGGGAAGATGGTTTGGTGAGCTTGATAGGCAGAGGCGTCACCGCGAGTTATATTTGAACAGGGGAACTGTATGCTGGGGGCTGGTGGTGGTGGTGGTCTGACAATGACGTGCGACTGATTGGGTTTAGGGTTTCCTGACATGGCCACTCGAGTGCGCCTCGACCACGCATAGTATAAAAACACCTGATCGATAGAAGCTCAACTGTGGGCACATTATAAACTAATTAGAAATGGCCCTGTTCCAACGACAAAGAAACTCTCACATTGTTTGCCCCCTGGATGCAGTTCTCAGGGCTGGAATGTACGCTCAATTCACCCGAGTCTTGATTGTTTCTAATTCATTGGTCTTGTTGAGTATTTCTTTTGGTAAGAATTGCTGCAGACAGCCACAATGCTGCTGACTCGTCTTATTATAGTCTAAGACTTATTTTGACATCTTACTCATTGCACTCTTTGAAACAATTTTTATTTCAGACTTAGTTCCCCAGGATTTACTATAAGCTTAATGTATAAATGTACGTCTAACGAGTTGTTGACACTTGCATCCAAATTCTTCCCTTTAAGTTCACGTTAACAGCAGATACTACATGTTTTCTACTACATGAAGACTGCCAAGCGTAAAGACACTCTTTAATTTTTTTTACCCTAGTCCTTCATCTTTGCTCTTCTATGTACGTTTCTATAATTGGCATCACTTGCAGGCTGAGTTAGTGATAGACTCCCTTCAATTCCTAGCTTCAATTATGGAACACGGCTAACAAAATCTTTCACACATTGAAAGCATGTGTACTGTTTATTTGAACCTATCCGGAAATAGCTATACTATATGAAAGTCTGTGGCACACAATTCATTCTATTGACAGATGTGTAACACTCCATAGATCGACACAAAAGATCTTTGTTTTACAATGGTCGACCCAATACTTAATGCGTCTTAATTACCCACACACTTTTTAAAATAACACGTATGATTCAGTATGTGACGTCATCGATTATCACACAAAACTAAAAATATCGCTACACAGAAAAATCCCTGTTATTACTGTAGACCTTTTGACAGATCTGACTTTGTAACGCTTATGCTAAAATGTGTTGAATAGCTAGTTAGGTCTACTGCTCAAAATAATATAATCCGCAGTCCGTCGCCGGCCTCCAAACAGATGGCTGCGCTGGTTCACACTGACACCTTATGATGATCCATGATCTAAAGCGTAAATATCATTGTAAAATAACACCATCTCGTCTAGGGCCACAATGAGATAAAGAGATCAAAGAAAGTTCATGTTCTTATTGATATTTCTTGTCGAAATCTGCGTTGAGGATTCAATTTTGCTTAGGAAGCGATAACTCGTGTTTGATCAGCACATCATTTTTGGGGCCACTTATAACTTATTCCATTTTGTCTATCAACTCGCCGGCCAGCAGCTCACGGGGCACACTTCAAACATGGACGTCATTTGGGTAGGGCAGGGTGGGGCATCCCCCCCCCCCCTGAATTTTCAGGTTTTATTTAAATTGCTATATACAAGGGCACCTCCAGTAATAAACAACATAACAAGCCGACCAAGTTTTGTGTTTTTTTGCAATGAAAAAAAACCCTGAGATGATGCCTCTGACTTCAAATGAAGCGCTCACCACAGAAATCACGTTCATCGCTAGAGGTCAGCTTTCAGTGTTCAGCAGGCTACATTAAAAAAAAAACCCAACTATTTTAAATATTTAAATAAATAATAAATTGCTCGTTATATTAATGATTCGCATGTCAAGGCCAGGGATAAATATTATATATGTCTAAATAAGATACCTGTTTCTCAGAAATGCCATTCGGAAACAAAATTAAATTAAGGACAAGCCTCCAATTACAGTCATGAACTTAATAACTTTAAAAAACGTGTTTGATCATTTCATTTGACTCAGATTGTATCACCGTGTCTCAATACTCGAACATAAAAGCAGTTGCTGCACTACTACATTCACTATTCCAGTCGTCTAATTTGGTGTCTGTGTGTTATGTGAACAGTAAGTTTCTTTTTCCACATTTCGCGACCGATACCCAAAGTCAAAGGAAAAGCTATATGGAGTTTTGAGCCTCGTCGTCCTCACATGGCCGTGTCAATCTTGGTGATACACAGGTCTGGTTTAATTTCTCATGTTTCATCGTCTCTTCCCCTGGACCCGCTGGTCCACGCGCGTGCAGCCGCCAACAGGGACCAGTCATTCTGATAGGTGACCTCGACCTACCCGGGGCGCCTCTTATCACCAGGGACCTAGCACGTAACTTTGTTATCGGTTTAGGCGCTTCTCAAATGGGTGAGGGTGGCTTTCACTAGGTGGTGGTTTTGGTACAAAAAGAAATAAAGAAAAAAAAAAAGATATTAATTTTATTTATACAATTTTACAACGCAAGATGCATTGAATTAAAAAGATATAAATAGAATATGGATTATTACATATTATATTTATATCTATTTAATTCAATGCATTTTGCGTTGTAAAATTGTATTAATTTTAAACAATGTTATATTATTTTTTATTATTTTATTTTATATTAATAATCTAATAACCCAACCCCTTCTAAACCGCATATTTATTACATCCACTATTTCAGAAATATAGAAGAAAATATTACGCACCAAACTCACTTGGGATATCTTATCTTAAGAATCTCATTTAGCGCAGTTATCGGGAATTTTATTTCATGAAATCAGTATCATCATACTTCTTTCATCTTCCCCTTGAAATACTGATGTGGGGGGGGGGGGGGGGGAATGTGTTGTTTTCGGCGACGAGTCTATGTGCCAAGTTTCAGCTCGATGAGTAGACGGGAAGTTGGTTGATTAGCCGTCCGAAGATTTTGCCATAAACACACAAAAGTGAAGTTAATAAAAATGGTTTAATAATTTTTTTTATTTTTTTTTTAAAAAGAGCATTTTAATTTAAAGAGTAAAAAATAAGGTAATGTCATTAAACCAAAGTACTCTCGATTTTCATTAACCCCTTTACCGGTTGTCCCGACTATAGTCGTCTTGATCTATTGACCTTTACACGGTAGACCCGACTATAATCGTCCAAATGATATTATGATATGCAGTATGCGGCAGACCCGATTATTCTCGTCCAAAATGCTATGACGTAGTTACAGTGCATGTAGCTGGTTTTTTCAAAACTATAGGAAGCCATAAGCCTCAAAAATACCTAAAAATACCTAAAAACACCTATTTTTTTAGAAGACTGCAAACAACACTTTAGCAACGTTATATGTGCATAGGTGGCAGTAAATAACAGTGTAAAAGTGTTTCTTTTTGAGAGTTCTACACAACAACAAATGTCACAGACCTTCCAGTTGTTCAGATCCCTTGAAATATTTTATTTTGATGGTTATGAAACAATCAAATTTTTGTGTACACTATGACTTCTTCGGTGTACCGTACTTTTGTTTTCCAGCACTCTGTCCGGTTCCTTGCTTCGAAAGATATCATACTCAAAAAACTTCTGAATAATAGGTTAATGCTCAAGGACATTATCAATGACAATGCTCAAGGACAATGACTATGACAAACGAAAATTATAGTTTTTTGTTAATTGTTTGGTTTTTTAATTTGAAAATTTTCAACACATTTTTTTTTTTTTTAGATTTATTCGCCAAATAAGGGTTAGTTTAAAAATTTTTAATAGCCGGTAAAGGGGTTAAAGGCAAGTTCTTGCGGACATGTCGTTCCTAATTTAAACGGTGAAATCAATCACACGCTCGAGATGGTGGGGAAACGGGTCGGAGTCATAAATTGGAGCCGTCTCTAACCTTGTAACCTTAGTTTTAAAAAAAAATAGACTAGTCACATTTCAATATCAAGTGTTATCCTAACAAAGAACAGATTGAAAGACGGATCCGTTGTCATTAGTTTCTGTGTGACCGAAACACGTTTTACCTGTGTGCTCCGTGTGCATTGATCCATCCGTCCAGGAGCCTTGACATAGGACACCCTGACCTTGACTTTTATTTTCTTTTGCGCCCTTGTTAGCTTTATATTAAGTATCCCACAACTACAGTTATGTTTTCGTAATCGTTAGTTATATTTTTTACATTTGGTGGAGTCGAAATTAAACATCACCCTTATGTGACAATTTAATTCATCTCGGTTTTTTTTCATAGTTTTGGAGAGAGAAAAAATAGGTTTAGATTGTTTCCACATTAAAATTTAGATTCTTTTCTTGGAAGTAAAATTAAGTGAGCAGAAAGAAGAAATATATATACAACGACCTGTGACGGAATATTCTCCTGCTTTCACGGTGCCTTGCTCCCAATGTTAAGCTTTGCGTATAAAAAATGTTAGAAATTGCTCCTTACCACTTGCTCTACTCTGATCGACATATTTATGCCACTCACGACTGCGCCGGGGCCCATAAAATAAGGCGATTGCGCCGGAGAGAGGATAATGTGATTGGGCTGTTAGCACCTCACTGCGGGGGGCCCATTATAACGGGGGCTTACAGGCTAGTCGAAATCGGGAAGGGATGATAAAGTCCCTATGAGCGGGGGATGGAAACCTAGAACGGTGAAACTTGGACCAGAATTGGCTGCTGGTACAGGGCTGCTGGTACAGAGCTGCTGGTACAGGGGGGGGGTGGAGAGTGATATATTTATGGTTTACTCCGAAGCCCCAGAGCCTAGTGTTTATATTTCCTCACATCGTAATCCATGAAGGTTTCTTAAATGCTATAATTGACGACGCCTCACAAACTTGAACGTCTGGAAGTGTGTCTTGAGTGTGTGATATATTCACTCCTCGTGATCTTAAACTGTTGTTGACCAGTAATAGACAGTAACCACATCCCTTGTTTTTTAAAGCTATTTTGTGTGGCGGCTGAGGAAGCGTAAGGTTAATCGAAACTTGTGCTGGCACGATTTCATAATATTGACTAAAACATACTACTAGCTGGTAAAGAAACCTCTCATGCGGAGTTTCACTATTATTTTGTGATCCTGACATATGATTCCTACTCTAACGCTGACTCTGATATGCTGACATAGAATTCCTACTCTAACCCTGACTCTGATATGCTGACACAGGATTCCTACCCTAACGCTGACTCTGATATCCTGACAGAGGATTCCTACTCTAACGCTGGCTCTGATATGCTGACATAGGATTCCTCCTCTAACGCTGACTCTGCTATGCTGACATTTTTCGTGGTAAAGAAATAATCCACACAAAAAAGATATGTTTTGTTTGTTTGTTATTTTTGTGTCGGGTGGGGTTGGGATGGGGGTATTCTTGTATTATAATGTTTTATGTTATCACCCTTATTGAACACTTACATCTTGTACTTTTTTTCACCTTAAGAGAGAGAGAAGGATTTTAACAACGAAAAATACTATGTACCTAAATTCAAATGAACAATTTCATATAAAATGCTTTATACAAAAAGCTTTACCATACACTTTTTTTTTCTTCTAAAATTCAGATTTTTTGTTAACACCCTCCAGTCTCTGTCTGTTTGGAGATACTTTCTGCAAACATAATCTACACTCCCACTTAAGAGACGCCAAACCTTACCATAGATTTGTTTAATTTGTCTGTGCCCGGCCTGACGCCTGGTCCATAACGAGACTAGAATCCGGCCATCTCTGCTCAACTTCAGTGGAATGACGCTTGACACGCCTTGAATAGATTGCCCAATGTGGCCCACTTCGATTTGCTGCAAATATGTTTTCATCTCGAGAGCCGCTGAATGAGAAATGCCCCAAAATTGAAGTCCAATTTGTGAAATTTAAGGAGGTATTGATTATCGTTGGGCTCGGCTTGTCCTTGATCGATCCCATGTGAGCACTCTTTTGTCTATGTTAGAGTTAGCCTCCGTGTTGCGCTGTTTCGATCATTTCAGTCGAACCCTCTTCTGCACGGACAAAAAAAAAAATTAAAAAAAATTCGGACAACACGAATGAAAGTTTAACCAACAGTGGGAAAAAAATGTGGGGGCGGGAATATGATCCAAACGTTCTTGGAAAAAAAATGTTTATTTTTCTTCTTTTTTTAAAAAAAAAAATACATTCACTGAAAATCAACAGTTGTAAGTCGTCTTATCTGGGTCTCCTGAGATTTTTGCGAGAGGTGGGCTTGAATTTTAAAACAAAACAACGTGACACTTTTAAGTCTGCCTCTGCCTGTAAAGGTATTCTTGAATCTTATTTATACTATTGGCTACTAATCATAAGCCATTTATATTAAAAAAGTGCATGTTTTATCTCGACCTGGACACCCCCCACTCTCTCCTTAAAAAAAAAAAAAAGTCCATTCTACAGTTCGTCTATTGCCCTTGGGGAAAATTGGGGAGGGGGGGAGGGTCGCCTCCATCACGCAAGGCGGATCTACAGCCGATAAATGAAAAAATTTTAATGCACTATTTTGACTGAAGCGAGAAAAAAAATGAACAATACTAATAAAAAATAATAAATTAATACAAACGTCGACGATGCAATCCTGTTGCTTCGTGGGTTTGTCCATTCTACTGATTTGCTGCACAAGAAAGTAATATCAGACCTGTTTACCCTCAAAATCTTAAAATCGTACAATTTCATCACAAAATCGTTCCACACATTATCTTAATATTAGAAAAAAAAACTCAGTATATATAATGTATACAAATCAAAATCGTACATTGTACGCCGAAATCGTAAGAGTAAACAGGTCTGTAATATAGATTTAGTTTGCCTATGAACCGTTTACCTCTTTAACTAATGTCTCTAATGTTGCATGATATATTGACTATCTTTATGACAACACTGGTTACGTAATTGTCGGTGAAGCACTCTTATGCTGCTAACTAGCAATATCAGTTTTCTTATTTGCATGTTAATCATATGCGGCCGAAGTCCCGCACCCCCCTCCCCCACGGGCCGTTGCGAACACCCACCACCCCCTCACACTTTCGTGCAATCAATACTGTCATGACATCATCACACCGATGTAAGGATTGCGTGACCTGACCAAGGAACCCTGGCGTACAGTGCGGCCGCCATTACACGGTCCATGTCTCGCCGGTAAACAGCGGATGTTTGTGATAGGTCCGTCTAAATACATGTCAGCTGATCGCCAGCATTAAGTCCCGTCTATCCAATAATCCCCTCCACCGACCACACTCATTGATCGCCCAATGTGTTTTTAACAGGTTTCGGATGTGAGCAATATCAAGCTCAAACCAGACGCTATGAGTTTAACAAAACGTACACCATACGCATTTTCTTACATTTTATAATTGTATAACACATTAATGTGTTAATTCAGTGGCTCTCAACCTTCCTAATGCCGCCACCTTTAAATACAGTTCCTCTTGTTTGTGGTGAACCCAACCATACAATTATTTTCATTGCAACTTCATAAATATGTTATTTCCGATTGTCTTGGGCGACCCCTGTGCAAGGGTCGTCCGACCCCCAAAGGGGTCGCGACCCACTGATTGAGAACCGCCGTGTTAAGTGGACTTAGAATCCTTTTTGTGCGGCAGTATTGGTCCTAGTGACTAGTGACATACGGCGTATCATTGTTGCCTTGTTATGTTTCTTTCAAAGTCCACTCTTGAATGTTGTTATTGTATTATTCATGACCCTGATTCTAGGATTACATAGTTGATCACCCCCGGGGTTTTGTTAACCAGTCTAGATCACAGATACAGATGAACACAATTTTTTTTTTTTTAAATTTCGACCACCGTTACCACTTTTACGCCTATACCCCATGTAGTTGTCAACATGACATTCAAAAGTAGGAGAAGTTGTAACGTTAAATCATTTGGTAGACGCCTGTAACATTTGAAATAGGGCTTCATTGCAATCTATTGTATTGAGACCAGCGGGTAAGTCAAACTACTGGTCTATCCCCGTCCATCCCATCACCCCCCCCCCCAGCCCACTTTTGTGACTTACCCATCAATTATGCAGATTTTTCTACCGTAGCTGATTCCCAATTTTGTCTGTCTGGCGTGGTTCCTCGCGCACTCCGCTTTGCGTGCTAGCCTCACCAAAGGGACGGTGGTTACTCCTGAATTCTGATCGGTAGTTTGTGGGATGGCGTCACGAGTAGCCAGTTTTGTTGGGTAACTTGGTATGTACATGAAAAGTTGGTCCTTTTCGGGGCCCTCGCTGCTTGACTTTTTTTACAGCCCTACCAGCTCTCACTACGGACGCACAACACTAATGGTACTGCAACGATAAATTTCAAACTGATCTTTTGCTCTGAATGTTTGGTCGATAGCCGTTGTGTAAAACAGTGCTCTGCAACCTTTTTTTTTTAAATGGCAATAAGGGGGAGAGACTGCAATATACTTCACATTTGACTTATCGTCATATGTGTCTCGAAATGCCGAAATTAAAAAAAAAAATAAGGAATCAAACTATACACAAATTATATGTATACTATAAAACACAGAAAAAACAAAGTGCTTTTAACAAAAAAAAAATTCCCACGATAAACACGTGTTTGGTGGTATTACTTGTATCCAGACATCAAACGAAACATCTTCGAAAGAAACTCTCAGTCTGAACATGATTGGGCTTAGTTGTTGTTGTTGTTTTTCTCATTTATCGGTTAGGAAATGTTACCTCACAAATGTAGTTTTAAAAAAAAATTAACAACCATCCATCAACACTTAGTAGAAAAATGCCTGAAAAACGGGTTAAGTGCAAAGCGACATCGACATATTTTACTCTTCATGTGACCCCTTAATTTCAATCTTCAGATGATCTGTGCTCTTTGACTTCAAAATTTTGACATGGCGTTATTAAGCCAATCATGACCCCTTTTATTTCAACAACTTTATATCATCTTGGTTCTTTTTAAAATCCTCTTTTGCCGCGGCAAACCCGTTGCGGAGTTCCGGTGTACAAGGTCAGGCAGCGGAATCGGTGGTCCAAGTGACACAGGACACTCACAAATATTCATTTTTCAGTTAAAAAAATCTTCACCAGGGACTTACCGTCACGAGTGATTGGTTTCCACACCGACTCTTCAATTTCAATTTCATCTGACTCTTAATCGTATTCTTGAATGATTGGTACAGTGACTATAAAATACAACAGATGGATTAAAAAAAAAAGAAAGAAGAATATTAACTCAAGATGTTCATATTGTATGTGGTTACATCATTACCCCACCTTCCATCACACCCACTAACAAATTGGTCTGTCTGCACCAATCCATTGTCTTAATGATCATGCGCATCTGCTCCTTGGTATTCCCACCTCCCACCGATCAAAAGTCTGACTTCGAGTCCCATGTGTGTTCATTGGATGCTGTTATTTCAGTAATGTGTCATTTTCTTATTTCCCCCCCCCCCCCCAACCCGCTAAAGTCGGCGTTCGACTGCGGTTCTGGCGCTACTCATTTAAAAAATAGTGGACATATGTGGATGGCTTCATGTTGCGACCGATACATGGCTGATAGCTAGAGCTGATAAATGGCTGAAAACTAGAGCTGATACATGACCGATAGCTAGGACTGATACATGACCGATAGCTAGGACTGATACATGACTGATAGCTAGGACTGATATATGAATGATAGCTAGGACTGATACATGACTGATAGTTAGAGCTGATACATGACTGATAGATAGGGCTGATACATGACTGATAGCTAGAGCTGATACATGACTGATAGCTAGGACTGATACATGACTGATAGCTAGAGCTAGGATGATTCTTATCACGTTAACTAGAGCGAGGATGATTATTATCACGTTAACTATAGCGAGGACGATTTTTATCACGTTAACTATAGCGAGGATGATTCTTATCACGTTAACTATAGCGAGGATGATTCTTATCACGTTAACCAAAGCGAATGAGTCAAATTGATTGAACACATGAAAGCTGAAGTTAGTTCATTAACCTTCATCAATAAACCAATTAAGCCCTTTTTCAAACACTTATTTTATCTCTTTTCTTCTACCCTCTACGTGTTGTTATCGTTTGTAAAGCAACGAAGTGACACTGTAACTCAGTCAACGAAGAGCAAGTCTAAGGGACGCTATGAACCCCCATGTTCAACGATGCTTTCACCAAATCCAATTGAGGCCGGAGCTTAGATGAATTCAGATTGCTTTTTGATGGCTTCAAAAGATTTTAGCACCCCGTCGATGGAAGAGTTTGACCTAAATATTGACGCTATGCCGAGAGCCCAATAGGCGTGAATCACTAAGTGGTAAGTCTCGATACCCATGGAAAAATAGTAATACGAGAATTCTATTGAGCACAGAAAAGGAAGAATTACCAGCGACTACAGAAAAGGAAGATTTTTCAGCGAGTACAGAAATGGAATAAAACCAGCGACTACAGAAGTAGAAGAAATACAGTTTAGTGCAGAAACGGAAATTTTACCTGCGACTCAGATATGGAAGAGATACATGCGAGTACAGAAGTGAAAGAAATACAGTATAGAATAGCAATGGAAGATTTACCATCGAGTAGAGAAGAAGTTGTCTTGAAAAAAATTGAAGTGATCTAGTAGAATGACCTGAAAAGATTTTAAGGAAATTAATCTGAACATATTTTAAAAAAAAAAACATATTTTCTATTATCTTTAACTTGGCTTTATATAATTAATTGTCTACGTTGTTTGTTAAATGACGTAGTAGAATATCTTGACTAGATCTTATGTAAAGTGACCTAGTAGAATAGCTTGATAAGATCGTATGTAAAGTGACCTAGTAGAATTGCCTGATAAGATCTTATGTAAGTGACCTAGTAGAATTGCCTGATAAGATTGTATGTAAAGTGACCTAATAGAATTGCCTGACTAGATCTTATATAAAGTGACCTAGTAGAATTGCCTTCCTAGATCTTATGTAAAGTGACCTAGCAGAATTGCCTGACTAGATCTTATGTAAAGTGACCTAGTAGAATTGCCTTACTAGATCTTATGTAAAGTGACCTAGCAGAATTGCCTGACCTAGTACAATACCCTTACTAGATTGCTATGTTGATCGAGGACTGCTTTTCACCGCCCGCCGTTTGTCAAGAGGCGGTAATGCGGATAGTCCTCGCGCTTTAATTGGGTTTGGTGTCACCTTCTCCCTTTAATGCGTCGTTTTCTCGTTCTGTCTATCTCCGATCTATTTTGGTCTTTACTTTTCAGAGCATTCGTCATCGTTTTCGACCTCTTCATTATTTATTTTTTTATATAGACGTGCTCTCACTTAAAGAGGGAACGTCTTTGTGACGGATAACCCGCCAGACAAAACGGATACATCAATCAGCAGTCTATGCTGACACAGGGTTAACATATGAAAGTTAGCTTTTTGCAATTTCGATGGCCTCATATCCGACGGCTTGTATGTGTTAATATGTCATGCTGCCGGGCAGGGTGGTACATGTGGATTGTGTGTTTAGGTCATTTTGGAGTCATTTATTAAGTTTTCCCACCTCAAAGACATGACGTGAAGTACAAGGAGACGGAAAAGAATCGTATTGTTTTAAATCTTGATTGAACTGAAAAAATAATTCAGCGGATGTTTCCACAGAAAGTCTTTGTGGGACGACATACAAAGAAGCATGCATTTTGAAGATATTATAGTGTTGTATGCTGTAAATTTTTAGGCGTGGCAAATGTATTGACGTGGGTACAAAGGTATTAGGACACATCAGTTAAACGGTTACCGGAAATTTGATCGAAAGAAATTTCGTCGACGGAAAATTGATCGACGGTAATTTGATCGAACGGAAATTTGGTCGAATCTTGTTTTCAGTTCAGACGATAAAATTTTCGTCTAATTTCTTTTTGAACGCACTATACTATATAGTAAAACAAAATAATGCGTTCAAAAAGAAATTTAACGCACACCTTTAACGTATAAACTAAAAAAAAAAACGATTCGACCAAATTTCCGTTCGATCAAATTTCCGTCGATCAATATTCCGTCGACGAAATTTCTTTCGATCAAATTTCCGGATACGCAGTTAAACGTATACTGTCTTTAGCGTCTCATGTGTATTGATTTATTCAACTATATATCTCATATAAGGAAAACTCATTTGGACATTAGGTTTCATTTATCTAATGCTGACTTACATGAAACATTCGGTCATGAGCACCCAGTCGCTTATTTTATCACATCCACCTTGCCTTCGACTCGTTCAGTCTCTTAGGCGTATGCCTCCATTTTTTAAATGCAGGAGACGTATGGTAAATGCTCCTTTAAGAGGACTATCAACACAAATTTGCGCCAACTGGAATAGCCTTCGCAACATGATTATAGGGGTTTTGTGTCCGAGCAGCCGTTTACATCAATGTTTATTTCTAGCTCAACGTTTGTAAAGGTCACTGGTTCTCATAAAAAAGGACACGACGAGTGTGTCCAAGATTGTCCTTTCAATGCATGCAAATTGAGCGATTGAATGCACATTAGAACCTATGTGTAAGAGTAGTTATTTAAATGTTGGGTTAAAACCACACACACACACACATACATTCTAGCAGCCGTAGGCATGGGACCCTGTTTAGTACATCTTTGAAACAACTTGAGAACCATTGGTACACGTTATAGTACTGCACAACCTCCAGGGCACCATCAGTTATTGACTGGTCCGTCCTGTAGTTTATACATTCTGTGCCCAAATCACGCGTGCCGGGTTATTATCTATTGGATATTCTGCTCTCCAGCGCGTGCTGCTAATTCTGTGGAGTAGCTCTTCTGGTAAGCCACGGCCACTAATCATCGGGTCCCCGATAGTCAGCTATCCGTGGTACGGACCGGGTCATTCATATTGTCTCAGCATCGACGAGTTCAGTCGGTCTAATGTCGGTGGTCAAAATTGTAATTAATATTGTCTCACTGTCCGCCTCTTTGTTCTTTTGGCTCAGTGGCATGATGTGTTCTTTATTGTGTAGCGCTTAGCTGTCGGTCCGTGGTTCGACTCTGTTCCTCAGTACAAACTTGTTGATTAATTTTCAGTCTCGCCACTAATTATACCAACCAATAACTGTGGCCATTGGAACTCTGCAATTCACATAGGTAGCAGTAATTCACATAGGTATCACTTCCCCACATGTGTAATCTTCAATTACACTTCCTTGTCGTTGTTCAACAATTGTATTTTAATGTTTACAAATCATATCCCAATAAAAGACAGCCTGAAGTTTTCAACGTTACTTTTGTTGTTTGAACAGTTCACAGCTTAAAATGTACAACGATGAAAGTTAATCTCGTCACGGAATGCACATAACAATTAAAATGTACCAATAATCACGATGTATTGTCAATGTTTCAAATGAGTCAGTACTGAGGAAATTAACTAGCGAAGATCTGAACAGATGACAACGAGCCAAATTAAATAAAATCATATAAAACACTACTAGTTGTCTGCAGGCGGATATTACGTCATCTATCTGCTCCACTAGATCTTAGCTAATGCATCACCTCTGGTGAGTTTAGAAACTGTAGTTACCAAATCACGCGACGTCGCCTGCACACCATAATGAGATTATTTTAACAATGAGATGAACAAATTATTTCAGTCATTGTGTCATTAACCTTGTCTCCAAAAAATATAAAATGATAATAATTGATTATCTGCCTTGTATGAGGATCCAATTAATTATCTCCCGCTGGTTATTGATCCAAACAATAACCATTGGCGCGAATGATCTCCTGTTGTAGAATTCAAGTGAACTGAAGTTGTTTGAATATTCCATCTCCAGCCTCCAGCGGTCCCTTTTTAGATCATGTCTGCACTCTGACTTTGTTTCGGGGCAATAAATCAAGACGGCCACCCTATTCTCCTTAACTCCCCTTGTATAAGCGGTGCTTTCATTTGTCCTTGAAGATGGGACCAACATTTGGTTACATCAATAAGTTCTGCCCCTCACCCCTCAAACGCACACCGTATAGTCCTAGTATTGTTTAAACTCCCGATTTCAGCTCCAATTTGCTTAAGTTTTCGTTCTGAAAGTTTCACTCCAAATATTGAGACCCTTCGAGTTCCCGATTGCAGATGGGCTGGGGCTCCATCAGATCCCATCTCAACTGCTATCCTTGCACGCTAGACCCACCGCCGTGCCAAGCACTCAGTAAATATTCACTCACTTGTACAGTTCATGCTGTCCCATGGACGTTGCCAGCCACCCCACCCCCAAGCCAGTAATCCCATCCCATAAAAAAAAAGGGAAAAGATGACATTGAGAAAAGATGATCTCGAGTCTGAAAGATGGAAAATGATTTCTCCAGCATCTGTGTTTACACAAATGTTTACTCACAAACATACCCTTGGAACACCTCGGTCCACGTTTTGTGGGGAGGTTGTGTTGGAAAAGGGGGGAATGGGAGCTATGACAAAATACAAATTTACTTAGCTCACTTCCGCCACATTTATAGTTACTTATTGTGAGAATGATACAGGGTGAATGAATTTATGTACAGAAGGTCCTCCCATTTCTTTAAATTAAACTTATACTTACTTCCATATCGCTGTTTGGAGCGCTTGGTCACACAGCAGTGTACGTAGTTTTACCACCACGATTGTATTGTCCTTTCCTATTTTGTCTCTCTTCTTACAAACACCGGGTCCTGTAGTCAGGGCCTACCCTAACAATTGCGGGGCCCTATGCGAAACGGATTGCGCGGGGCCCATTCTGGTTAGAGGATAAGGATAATAAGTAAAAATTACGATTTTGTATTAGAAAATAAATTCGGGGCGGGGCCTTTGAAAGTGCGGGGCCCATTGCGGTCGCATAGGTTGCAGTGGCCTAAGGCCGGCCCTGCCTGTAGTGACATAAACTGGAGACAGTTGCATGGAATTTTTCTATACGTTAAATAGCATTCTCTGAATAAAACTATCAGCCGTATTTAAAATGATCAAAAGCAACACTCCCAAGGGAAACACGTGTTGCGCAAAAACACTAGAAATGCAGTTTCCTTATGGGCGAAGCTCAAGGATTCAGTTACGACTATTATGGTTATTTCAGTTTGCACCGAGACCAAAAGTGTTCATACCCAATAACTAATCAATTTTTTTTTATCTCTCCTCTAAATATCAGATGTGTGGGTCCAGAGAAGAAGGACGCTGGGATGGCATGACGGGAAATAGTTACTTGTTTGCCTTTTTAAAAATATTGCAAACATATATTGTCATATACATTATTAGTGTCTTCGACAATTTCAGGGTGGACTTTCCCATATCCATGATATGGGTAAGGTTGTAAAGAGACTGAATATTGCAAATATATGTTTTCATATAAATTCTAAGTGTCTTTGACAATTTCAGGGTGGACGTTCCCATGTCCATATTTTTGGAATGGCGGTAAAGAGACTGAATTTTTTATTTTTTAAAAATATTTATACAATCTGTACTAGGCAGACCAATAGGTGTCGTGAACGAGTCATTGAAGCCTTCCAACCTTAGCTGGGAACCGTTTATTTTAAAATAAGTGTACGCTTTTCAACTTAATTACAAAAAAATATTTGCAATCCTACATTGCCAGTAAAATATGTTGTATCTTCCCCTCTTCTTAAACCACACTCAATCTCTCAATCTTGTTGATTGAATAATAGGATCGATATCACTGCGCCACCACCACCGCCCCTATACTCACGAGAACCTTCCCCCTTTCCACCATGATGGAACACATCACAGTTAATTGTCTGTGGAGATCAGCTGGCCACGGAGACTCCCCAGAACGCCATCGTCAGACTCTTAGCAAGACAATCAGATTCCGCCAGCCCTCCCTGTACACCGCCATTCGGCGTCGGTCCACATCAAGGCGGCTCCTGGGATGGGGCTCAGGCATTATCCCATTCTGGACGAAAATGTTGCTAACATTTTTTTTAAAGAATAATGAAGTTACGTATACAATGCTCTTACAACAATTATCTCTATGGTAAAATGTATTATAAAAAATAATAATTAAGCCGAATTTCAGAAATTTGGCGATGACAATCTAGCAAGCAGAAGATATCTTATTTACCAGGTTTTCTTCTCATTATTTAACAATTCCATTAGCTTTTTTCTATGAAATAAAAATAGATTACACACTTTAAAAAAAAAAAAAGTCTAAAGAACAATAAACCCCAAGGTTTTTAAACCTAATTCAGACTAGATGTAATTACCAACTTTGCTAATTCAAATGAAAAGCAAAGACAATTATATGTGAGTCTCCAGCTCTGACTCATGACGTCATGCCTCGTAAAATGTCATGTCATGGTGAAATCAAAATGAGTTCTATAGAAAACATCATAAACGATATCTTGTATTGCTTTTTTTGGAGTCATAATAATTCTCGTTTAACTGACTCCGGCCTGAGTTTTCAAAGCCACATCCTAAGCATTTACTCAAAGCTCCCAAGTACTCCGCTAGAACGTTTAATAAACCCTCTGACTCTGATTTAAAGAGACACATTTTGTTATCAGTGAACAGAATGATCACAGGGGGCAGGGTTTACGGGAATCTCTATGTGTGCCGTAGTATATATGTGTTATAATAATCTCTCCCCCCCCCCCCTTTTTGCTGCACGCATTAAAGGGCATGAATCTCTAATCCCCGACTTAACTCTGCTCGCTGAGATTTCCCCCCCTAGGATTAAGGCATGATGTACGCTCGGATTCCTTTCTAACACGTAATGCGAGGCTTGGTGTTGAGATGCATACAGATCTGTTTACACTTACGATTTTGATGTGTATACTGCATGTTTATTTTTTACTATTAAGATAATGTATTGAGTGATTTTGTGATGATATTTTAGGATTTTAAGAGTTTGAGGGTAAACAGGTCTGGGTCTAGAGCAGCGTTTCTTAGATTTAAAGTTTGGCGGACTGGTGCACAAGGTTAGAAAATGAACCAGGGACCGGTGCCAGATTTATTAATTATAGTTTCTTTTTTTTTTACCATACATATTCATGTTGTGCGGACTGGCGACGTAAAACTCGTGGACCGGTGCCGGTCCGCGGACCATCAATCTGAGAACGCCGGTCTAGAGTCTCGAACAGGACATGATCTAGGACCGGCAAGCTAGAATTGTGTCGATAATTTACATTTCGGTGCGATATTATGGTGTTAGTCGTTGTAACTTGCGTTCATTACAAGTAATGAAAACTGAATTCGGCATCATTTCAAATGAGCCCATCATCTCAGGATCTGTTAAGTTATGATATGAGATAATTACACATTCAAATACTCCAACTATTGTTATAGAAATCATACATTAGAGACGGTCGGAATGCCCCAGACCACATAATGGTCGCCTGCAATCAAGGTCTGGTATTCCATTAACTTATCACCCACCTTGAGCTGAAAGGCAGACATTTTTTTTTGTTTGCATGAAAGTCGCAAGGGAAATCCACGAAAACTAGACGGACATCTGTGGTTCGTCCATCTAGTGTTGGCTCTCTTGTACAGATTTGTAACCAACACATTGATACGGGGATATAGCATGGATTTCATTGCGATGTGCTTGATCCCATCAATCTCTTAATTAAATAGGTCTGGGGCTTTTATCTTCAGGTCTGTCAGTCTTCGCCCCCCTCGTTTGGGATTAACAGCCAGTGATGGGAAGTATCCAATGCTTTTTTATTATATTACAATGGTAAAGATATAACTTGATGGTAAAATGAATGCAAATACCTTTAGCTTTTATGCTTGTGAGTATGGGTGAATGTCGCGTTATTTCGTGTATAAACTTGGATTTAGTTATTCACTGACGAAATGTGGGAAATGATTTGACAGTTCGTAGGTTTGAAATAAAAAAGAGGGAGAAGACACCCCCCCCCCCCCCCCCGATCTTTCAACAATTAGCTCCAGGCATGAAACTGATGTGTAATCCTTCTGAATAGATCCGATGTACTTAATGGCAGCAGAGGGCATGCTATTTTATCGATGTGGTAGACATTAGGAGACCCGGAGATCATCTGGAGATGTCTGGCTTTGGCCAACATGGAGTAGTTCCCACACTGTCCACCCCTAAGACCGTCTCCTCCAATTAAGGTTAATTACTTAATTAAATCAATACCACCTCTTCCTACCTCCACATGGTTCTAGATGTTGAAAACTTCAATGCATTGATGAACTTCGACACAACGGGTTTTTTTTTAATAGGACCTCGGCCGACTTTCAAATAAACTTGCAGTAATGCACAATTTCAAGATTTCGTCGACAGTCACTACTTTAATTAAAACATACAATAAATATAACAACGAACGTGTCGGCAAGAAGCCTTCTTCAGCGAATGAACAGTAGTAGTAAAAACGATATGAATTACAAATAAACACTTAGCTGCTGTGTAGTATTCGATGGAACCCAATACTACATTTCAGCCAAGTGTTTTTATTTTTATTTCATATTGTTTTTACTGTTGTTTGTTCGTAATTTTTAATTACTAAAGCTTCTTTTCACAATCCACCCCATCGCTCTATGAATTGAAAGACAAATCCTTGCCACAATCGGAGGCAAAATTTGTTTCTATTTACGCTAGCTGACCCCATGAGTAGCCGTCACCTGCTGGAATGAACAAATTATTTTTTCAACATATCCATTCCCAGGTTTTGTGTGTGACCTTTGGTCTAGAAGTGCTCACCTTTTAGCACCGCGGAGACCAAGGGCCTGGCAGTAGTAGTACCGGGAGCTGTTTGTTGTTGACCTTTAGTTAAAAGCTTGTCGAGTGGGTGCTAGGAAGATGGAAATGGTTTCCGCGGAGTTTTCAAGAAGATTGGTAGCCGAGCAAAGAATTGGATTAGTCATGTGTTTACTAGTTGATGGTTTAGGTGGGGGTGGAGGGTTAATAGTGTTTTGTTTTTTTGACACAGGAAATACTTTCAACTGTTGAACTAAATCTTGAAATTGTATATACGCTTAAGCTTCCTTAATATATATCCGGTGGCCCTTGTGGGGCTCTTGTTGTCAATTTGAACTTAGCCACCGTTTGAAACAGTCTTTAAAAAGAAAAATCCAAATAACTTCTTAAAGTGAAACGACTCACTGTTCATTGCACCCAGTCCTCTGTGTTGACAATAAATACTTGTGGAGTGATGTAAAACTTAAATTTTAAACTTTATACTTAAGAATTTTTTGAATAGGAATTGAATAAAATAAAAGTATTAGAAAACCTGATACCTCAAAAAATTGTAATAACGGGGAGAGACTGCTAATCTAATTGCAGCCTCTCCATCTTATTACAATTTTTTGAATGGCATTGATGACAGATAATGTGGACACAAATATTTGATAAAGTAAAAACACGAAGACGCAACCTATTTTTGTTAATTTAAGTTGTTGGTAAAAAAATATATAAAACATTTTGGTGAAGCCATCACTTGGTTTGAGTGAATCAATCACCGCCACTGACAGTTAAAACAAACAGAACGTGCTCGCCAATTGATCGAGTCATGAAAAGATTGGAAAGAGTGTCATTTCCAATGCAATCGCTCCGCTGTAAAGTTGACACTCTGGCATTTATGTTACTTCGTCCATCCGCTTTTAAACTCGTTCACCGTCACAGAGCAATGCAGATACCTTTAATGTCCTTTGTTTGGGTTAGGGTTCTTAGCTACGATGGGATCCATGTTTAATCTTGGTTGGCAGAAGGCCTCTCTTTTTCTCTTATGTCTTTAATCAGCAATTTCTTCTTGATCTTAAGTGGGTATGACATGCATTCATGCATACGGTAGTTTTACAGTTAGCACGGCTCTGTAGCGCCCTACGTTCAAAGTATGTCATCTTTAAGATTGCAATTCCATCTGAATAATGCACAGATTTTAGGGAAAAGAACTGATGCGTCCCTTTGCGGATAGCCTTTAGAGCAGGCCTGCACAACATACGGCCCGCGGGCCATATTCGACCCGCCAGCACCCCCCTTTGCGGCCGGCGAAGTTAAGAAATATTCTTTATTATTATATTTTCTTAATAACTTTCCACCTGTCCTATTTTTTTTTGGACCCGCACAGGTTTATCATAAAGTGTTACGGCCCGCCTTACATTTTGAGTTGTGCAGGCCTGAGTTAGAGTGATTAAGCTTGGAGTTTTAGAGATTGCTTTAAAAAAAATATATAATAAAAAAATCGTCATTCTTCACAAGATTATATATTCAATAATATATTCATATCAAATATTTTAATTTCATATTTCACACTGCGCATTCCACTCAATATTAAAATATAAATCAAGTAATTACTTTCTTACGCTCGCTAACATTTATTCACAAGTTAGATATAACGATAATCGCCTTGTTGGGTACGTTCAAAAAAACAAAAGAAATAAAAGAAGAATAAAAAGATTCTACACAACCAGCAAAAAATAACAAAATACATAATTAAAACCGAAGACAGCAGTGATCATACTAGTTTATCATATATTATATAGCTGTAATAGTTACACGTGATATATCATAGAGTACTGGTACTCGATTTACAGTTACACTTTGTGGACCTGGCAAATGTCGCCACTGAAAGTTGACCCAAAAATGTCCCTTACATTTCTAAATTGATAGGTAACCCCTGGGATCCCCCAAACAGTAAAGCGTGCAGACACCGACCAGACTTTCCCCTGCTGTAAACACCGAGTCCAATTAAAATATGGCCTACCACCGAATTATTTCATTTCGTCTGCCTCCTGATTCTCAATATATGAACCCTGTGATCAGGGGGAGATTACCAGTTGGCATCACTCTAACTACCCGGGTCCACGATATCCGGCCCTGTGTTTACATTAAAGGAGGGAAAAGTTTATGTTATTTCACCACGAAGGTCATAGGTCAACGGTTTGAACTGTCATTAGAAATGCATCGGATTTTTTTTTTTTATGCGTCTGAATACATCCGCCACAAATTTATTATCGCTTGTATTTAATAAGCTAGCGATGTTTGTTTAAACTAAACCATATAAACTACCGGGGCTAAATCGAAGCAGTAAACAACTACCACAGGTCTGTGAAGTTAACGTAAGAAAAGCACGTAGCTATCACTGATGTTGTAGATGTAACATGTTTATAGTATATTATTTTTTTTTTTATTCAATTGATTTTATGGCTGGGTTTGGGGATTCCCACGGCTCACGCCTTGCTGAATATTTTATGTTCAATGTTTTACCTATACGAAGTTTAGGTACAAAAGCCTCGCTGTTGGAGGAACCCCAATGTACAACTATAAAAGACAGTATAGACAGATTGAGATGTACCCCAAAATTAATACATTATTAAAAATTGCCTGTATACGGTTAACTAAAGTTCATTATTAAGGACTTGTTTGTGTTTTGTGATTGCGTGTTTGTTTCGGAGAGTATTTGTGTAGCGGTTGCTATACGCTTTGTATTTTGTGACGTATTTGGGTAAGAAGAAATAAAGTTGTAAATGGTGTTTTGGTTTGGAATTATAGCAGTCATGGAGTGTTACATTTTCGGAGTTTTATATTTTCGGAGTTTTATATTTTAATAAAGAGGCGTTTATTTTATAAAACATTGGTTTGCTAAGTAACTAAATTACCCTAGACAACAAAGGTTTTGAACTATGGTAATGCCCGGTTCTTATCATTTATGTTGTGTTGTTTAAAAAACTATCTACGACAATATGTTTTAAAATCGTCAAAGATCCACCAAATATGTGTGCACACATTAAGACCTATAACCAGATCTTCACTGGTTTTTATACATTTTTGTCTTGTATATATTAAGGGCCCACGATCAATTTATTGAACATTCTAACAGCATCACTCTTGCACTCAAACAACATTCCACTAAAACTAGCCAGTACTGCCATGAACCCTTATTTTCAGCAACCAATCACGTCATTTTTAACAAACGTTCAGGCCGTCCCCACGAATCCAAGACAACATCTTAATGAGGTCTGATCAATCGATTCTAGTGTCATTGGAGATGACATACCTTTTAAAAAACCCAGCAACCTCCATCACTCATTACTGCCAATAGTTCTTTGTGCTCCCACTGAGCCCCGGTACCGAGGAACCGCGTAATGAAGTGATCTTGAGTCACAGCAAGTGTATGAAGAGACTAGTCGCGCTCGATCATTCCGAATTTGCCCCTTTTCCCCAACCGAATGATACTTTCAAGATTAAAGAAAAAAAAAGTTTTCAAATGGGTCTCCCATTCACACTGTAGCCCTGTATAATGTTTTAGGAACATAATATATGAAGTCTTTCGGATATTCTTAATGACAGCAGGATTAAGATAAGCTACAGTATAATAGATATGAAAACACGCGGTTGCCAACTCGTGTCCTATTATTCTATACGTATTGTTATTCTGAAAGCATCCATCTACAACTCTTCACCTCCCAAGACAACAGGGAAAACGTTCACATCTTGAATCTGGTGGGCTACATCGTTCCATGGGAAATATATCTACCATGTGACATCGGCTCTAAATCTTGTGACCAGCAATACATTTCTTAGTAATGTTCGGATTCAACTGTTGACATGTACTTAGCTAATGATAATCATGCATCCAAATCAGCGGGTATTCAAACTTCACAACGTCCTCGGCTAAGTCTCACGTGTGGTCTAGATTTGTTAAAATAATAATGTTCAAAGCTAGATATTCTTTTTTATGTTTTAATTTTTTTTTTTTAAATGAATTCTGTAATATCAGTAGGCGTTCATTTTCATGTAAAGATTTCAATACTTATAACCTGTTTCCTGTTGGGTAGACTTTCAAAGAGTCTGCCTCGGCCTTTAATTTCAACAAGTGGAGCGAGGGAAGTATTTCAATACTTATAACCTGTTTTCTGTTGGGTAGACTTTCAAAGAGTCTGCCTCGGCCTTTAATTTCAACAAGTGGAAAAAGGGGGGGGGGGGGGGGAGAATTAAGGGGTCAGCTGTATGTACATGATTTCCCGTCGCCGGCTACCGTTTTTCTACGAGAGACAATGGAAATTCTAAATTTGCAACTGCTGGAGATTGGTCAACTTATATTAAAAAATAGGCCCCTTCCTCCTTAAAAAAAATGTTTACAGCAAGGCATTAATTTATCTTTTCTTAGTTGTTTAAATTTTTTCCTAATTCATTTTCAACATGAATCCATTGCGTCTAGGAGAGGTACCAGTTTGCACACTGCAAGTTTTGCGAGACATTGCAATGTTCAAAATATCATTGATATTTAATTCTAGATATGCAACATCCCGGCTGGCACAACCGGTACTGTTTTTATCTGTTTGTGTTAAATGTGGTCCACAAAATTTCTTCAAGACATTTCAGTCAATTCCTATACACATTCTCTTATTTCAGTACTTCACTTCACTTAATTTTTATTTAAGGTCCACTTCCAGAAAATAGTTAAGGCCTAGCGTGTTTTCTTGATCATAAAGTTCTTTTTTTGTGTGGACAACATTAAAAGAACTTAGGCGACGTTTAACACTTAAAAATATCTTCCCCAACCCAAGTAATCAGCTATTCTTACATTTATATATTCTAATATTATCATCCGCACAACGAAGCGAGGGCCAAAAGTCCTTAGTTTGTTTTAACAATGTGTCCTATTTCTGGCAGTACTTAACGTCCGGTTAGTCCCTGGGAAGCACTACTCGGCTGATTGGCAGGGCGCACTTGAGAAGCTGTTGACATTTTCAATGTCTTCAAGTCTGTGTGTAGTCAACTTTGATCTTATAATCTCCTCCTGGATAGTGTCGTACTTGTGCTGCGGTTGCGTGTATTAGGCCTGGGGTAAGGCTGTTTGGATTAGGCCAGTTGTATACCTTAGTTAAGGAAATTTATCACTTGGAAAGGTACGAGTTTTCGTGGACAATCTGGATTTCGAAACTTTGGATAATGCTAAATATTCTTAAGGAATTTCCTTTAAGCCAGTTTGCAAGACCAATATAAATTATGTTCTAGTTTAACTCTCCAGTATGTTTATATCTGACTGTGATCCAGTGACATTGCGTACACCTAGTTTTCATTGACAAATCAAGAACTGTGATGGGGTCTTCCCCCCCTACCCACCGAGCATCTTCTGCGGTTCATCATCATAGATGGCTTCCTCAAATAGAAGCCAATTTATGGCCGTATCATTCAGTTTGTCCTATTCCAATAGATCAGTTATGATGCCAGCGTCTCTCCTAACCCTATTTATTGACATTGATCATTTTGTGTTGCCGTGCTCTATTAAAACATGTTATTGCTACGGCAGCTGACTCGGATTTTCATCCCCTCTTTGACACTACTCATTAATTGACGTTTTGATTAATCGAGAGAAATGTTGAAAACACCAGTTGTTTTATGCTCAACCCTTTAACCTTTCTAAAGCCTAGTTTTTTATTGTAGACCTGCTGCTTGTTTTTAAAGTGCCATTTAAAGATTTTCCTTTTACTATATCACATGTTCACGCACATGCATGAATTAAAACACACACGATTACCAAAACATCAACAACACAAAATACAGACGCAAGAATTCGGCAACATTTCGTTTGTTTTTTTGCATGACCTTTAATAAAGAATTTTATAGATGTAGATTGATTTTTTCTTCTAATCGCTTCTGTTTTAAGAAATTGTTATATTCGCCAGAACGTTATTATTCGGCGACCATCGCAACACTTAAAAATGACCCTCTAAAGGGAACCATATTTTAAATTGCATTTATCTAGGACTATATTGAAGAGCGGACACATAAATATTTGAAAAAAAAAAGAAAGAATAAGAAAAGGCAAATTTTAGTATAGCTAGTTCTAGTAGACATTAAACAACTTCAGCTAGTTGACGCCTGTCTTAGGGCCGCTCGCTGAGGCGATTTATTATGACAATAAAATTGAAAGCAAGGAAAGCCACTATTCACCACCACTCACCCCTTTCCCCCATTCAAGGAGTAATCGATTTATTAGAAAGGCGATAGTTGATTGATAACTTATTACGTCTTGGCAGACTGAGATAAAGGGGGCTGATGTTGGGTCGCGTTGATGGAAGGGGGAGGCCAAGGTGGGGGAGGAAGATGAAGGTGAGGCATGATGGAAGAGACAAAGAAATGGCAAGAATGAAACTCCATGCAATGGGAAAGGTGAGTAAGCTGGGAGAAAGATGGGGAGAAATGAAAGCGAGAGGTGGATAAGAAAAGGACACATCATCAGGCAAAAATGAACGCGAGAGGTCGAAATGAAATGGACACATCTTTTGGCAGAAATGAAAGGGATAGATCTGTATGAAATGGACACATCTTTTAGCAGAAATGAAAGTGATAGGTCTGTATGAAATGGACACATCTTTTGGCAGAGAAAGACATATTACTACTTTGATAGAGAAAAGAAAATAATAACAAAATTGATTTGAGAGACGATATGCTCTCGACAAGAGAACTTTGTCATGGAGTTTTGATTACGAATAATATGATAGTAGGATCATATGCTATAATGATATCCACACCGATATGTCAATGCCGCTAAGAAAATTACATGTTGACATTGACCGTGCAATGTTTCGTTTTAGAAGATCAGTGGTAAAATAATAAATAATAATAATAAATGTAAGAAGTAAAAAACATGAAGAAAAATATGAAAAAACAACATCCAAAATTAATCTAACAGTCAAATAGCTAATTTAAAATAATAAAAATATTTTGCCGAAGAAGAGCTCATTCAAGCTAGTTGTATGGGCTTATGCCCATATTGAGGGAAAGAATTTTTTTTTTCTTTTGGAAAAAGGAGGTGCGCAAGTGAATCTCGAAGAAGCAGGAATCAAATGTCGGAACTGTGCACAAAAAGACATTCCTCCAATGTCTTGCCTACACCAGATCCCCGCGTCCATATTCCCCCGTTTTTTTGTGTGTGTCCATGTAATAGCCAGTTTTCTTGTCGACACACGCTACAGCAGACTGATGCACTCACACCATTAGATTTTCTGCCCCAGGCCGCTGACGGAATTAGCCTTATGATGCGCAAATTTCTATTGATCCGGAAATTCCGCGTCAAAGACCCTGGGAAAAATGAAGTGAGAGTAGAAGAGGAGGGGAGGCGAACGGCCGGACTCTCTTGTAGCATCCAACCTTTTCACGTAATAACACTTTTCTTTCAATATTTTAACTTATCGATCAATCCAGCCACAGCTGCTCACCGAAGAGATGGGGGAGGCTAGTGGAGTAGCAGGGGAGACCAGTGGAGTAGAGGGGGAGGCTAGTGGAGTAGCAGGGGAGACCAGTGGAGTAGAGGGGGAGGCTAGTGGAGTAGCAGGGGAGACCAGTGGAGTAGAGGGGGAGGCTAGTGGAGTAGCAGGGGAGACCAGTGGAGTAGAGGGGGAGGCTAGTGGAGTAGCAGGGGAGACCAGTGGAGTAGACGGGGAGGCTAGTGGAGTAGCAGGGGAGACCAGTGGAGTAGAGGGGGAGGCTAGTGGAGTAGCAGGGGAGACCAGTGGAGTAGAGGGGGAGGCTAGTGGAGTAGCAGGGGAGACCAGTGGAGTAGAGGGGGAGGCTAGTGGAGTAGCAGGGGAGACCAGTGGAGTAGAGAGGGAGGCTAGTGGAGTAGCAGGGGAGACCAGTGGAGTAGAGAGGGAGGCTAGTGGAGTAGCAGGGGAGACCAGTGGAGTAGAGAGGGAGGCTAGTTGAGTAGCACTGGGGTTGAGGTAGAGTTGGACAACTGAAGGTGCTTTCAAGTTCCTCGCTTGGGAAAAACGAAATCCAGAACGTTATTGTTTTAAAGCATGGGTGTCACGTGCAAACCAAACTAACATCGGATTGGACATCATCATCTGCACTGAACAGATACTGGCATATGTCACTCAGGGGTTGTTGTCCAAGGCGGCCTATAATACGCTCAAGACTGATGCTTATTCGAGTAAAAACAGATCTTGCTTGCGGCAATGAAACAAAAAATCACACGGAACCACGATTGAACAGCCGATCGAGCGGTTAAATTTGTGATGTAGAACGATATTTTATGAAAGCATATACACTTATTTATTGATAGTACGTTTCTTGAATATTGGCCTTGTGCGCTTCAAAGAATTACAGTATAAAGTATGTTTACTATGAATGTCGTAAAAAAAAAAAAGTAAACTCGCTGTTCGTTTTTTATATACTTTGTATGTTTTTGCCAACAGTGAATGTGTGATTTTTGGGCCGTGCATCTCCAGTATTGTGATTTGTAGTCTCAAGCTCATATCAGACACGTGATGGAAGTCATCAGACACATGATGGAAGTCATCAGACACATGATGGAAGTCATCAGATACACGATGGAAGTCATCAGACACATGATGGGAGTCATCAGACACATGATGGAAGTCATCAGACACATGATGGAAGTCATCAGATACACGATGGAAGTCATCAGACACATGATGGAAGTCATCAGACAAATGATGGAAGACATCACAACAGAATGGGAACAGCACAACACTAAACGCCTCACTCAAGCTCATTTCAGACACATGATGGAAGTCATCAGACAAATGATGGAAGTCATCAGACAAATGATGGAAGACATCACAACATAATGGGAACAGCACAACACTAAACGCCTAACTCAAGCTCATATCAGACACATGATGGAAGTCATCAGACACATGATGGAAGTCATCAGACACAGGATGGAAGTCATCACAACATAATGGGAACAGCACAACACTAAACGCCTCACTCAAACCCATATCAGACACATGATGGAAGTCATCAGACACATGATGGAAGTCATCAGACACAGGATGGAAGTCATCAGACACATGATGGAAGTCATCAGACACAGGATGGAAGTCATCACAACATAATGGGAACAGCACAACACTAAACGCCTCACTCAAGCTCATATCAGACACATGATGGAAGTCATCAGACACATGATGGAAGTCATCAGACACATGATGGAAGTCATCACAGCATAATGGGAACAGCCCAACACTAAACGCCACATTGTCTCTCAACTTTGCCTCCCAAAAAAGAACGACCATTCGCTATTGTTACGTTTGTCTCTGGCGCTCTTGACATCCCTTTCGGCTGGCATTTCATTGCCAGATTTTGTGCCAAACTTCAATAACCGTTTCTTCACAGAGCCGTGCACCCTGACAATGCCATCATTTGTTGCACACCCAAGTGCGGCCCCGTCCACTGCCCCTAGCATTGTTGATCCCGTAACATGCCGGCTCTAAAATGAGGATTAAGCCAGGCGAGTGTGAGGCACGCCATTGAATCCCTCTCTGCTCTAACGTGTAATTTAGTTTTCCACATGGCTTAATGTCTGGTCAAATGTTTATTGTTCGACATTGTACAGTTAGATAGTGAGTGGGCATTTTGATCTCGTCATATCCGGTTTTTTTTAATACTTCCAACCCCGCCCATTGTTTTTCTTTTTTTTTCTCTTATTGCTTGTCAGCCTCAATCTATTATATTTCTGTGTAAATAAATCACATCTGTTCCTAGATATAGTTTACTTCTTACTTAGTATATTGTGCTATTTGTTCCATTTTCGGTATATACCTTCCTTCTTCATTATCAACATATACTGCAATCACCCGCCAGTTTTTAAAACAGCAGTCTACTCTATAATGAACGGACTGGTTTGAAAAAAATTAAATTAAATAAATTTACAGCGGACGAACAGTATATACATCAAAGTAAGACATCACGTTTTACGACATTTTAAAACTGAGGCGAAGACATTTTTAACGACAATAATGGATGTTAGGCACCATTGCTCCATTCCATGATCACGTCGTCTCAATTGAAGGCTGACAAATCGGCATTATGTAAAAAAAAATGCACGCTGCTCTAGTCACCTTTGCCCTATTTGATCTCACTATCCGATATGGTATTTGCACTCTTTGACCCACAAAAAGCGGAAGGCATACACCCCCCCCCCACACCCTTTTTTTAAAAAAAACAAGCACCAAGTGTTTGTCTTACATTACATGCTTGAAGAAGTAGAGCATGTATCGAGACTTCAGCTGTGGTGATTGTTTTATTTTTTACTGCCGATAGAAAGCTGAGCTAAGTTCAATTTCTTGTGATTGGATGACCTCTGCTGACCCTCCGTGATCCACTACCGACCCTTCATACCCATTGCTTTTTCCCCCCTTCCTGTCAGCTCATCTTCACATAACCGATTCCTTGCTTGCGTAGACACGATGTTAGGATGCCTACTCTCGACGCACACAAATTTTGGCATTTATTTTCTTCATATCCTGGAAATTTGGGTCATTGAACACCCCATTCTTGGGATCACGCTAAGTCCCCTGTCGTTGTGGTCTATTGTGTGAATCAACATCAGTCTTTGGATCAACTTAATTCCCTTGTCGTTGTGGTCTATGGAGCCCAGCACAGCTCAAAATGTAAGGCGGGCCGTAATACTTTTAGAAAAGCTTGTGCAGGTCGAAAGATGATAGGGCAAGGGGCAAAGCTATTCAGAACATAATAATAATAAAGTATATTTAGTAACTTCGCGGGCCGCAAAGTGGGTGCTGGTGGGCTGCATGCGTCCCGACGGCCGTATGTTGTTTAGCCCTGGTATATTGTGTAGATCATCAGCAGTGTTTGAATAACTATATTTTCCCTCTCATTGTGCTTTTTTGTGTGTAAATCAACATCCGTCTGGATCACGCTGTTTTCCATGTCGTTTTGGTTTGTTGTGTGAATCAACATCAGTGTTTGGATAACTCTATTTCCCCTGTCAATACGGTATATTGTGTGAATCAACATCAATGTTTGGATAACTCTATTTCCCCTGTCATTGTGGTCTATTGTGTGAATCAACATCAGTGTTTGGATAACTCTATTTCCCCTGTCATTGTGGTCTATTGTGTGAATCAACATCAGTGTTTTGATAACTCTATTTCCCCTGCCATTTGGAGTCTATTGTGTGAATCAACATCAGTGTTTGGATAACTCTATTTCCCCTGTCATTGTGGTCTATTGTGTGAATCAACATCAGTGTTTGGATAACTCTATTTCCCCTGTCATTGTGGTCTATTGTATGAATCAACATCAGTGTTTGGATAACTCTATTTCCACTGTCATTGTGGTCTATTGTGTGAATCAACATCAGTGTTTTGATAACTCTATTTCCCTGCCATTTGGGGTCTATTGTGTGAATCAACATCAGTGTTTGGATAACTCTATTTCCCCTGTCATTGTGGTCTATTGTGTGAATCAACAACAGTGTTTGTATAACTCTATTTCCCCTTTTATTGTGGTCTATTGTGTGAATCAACATCAGTGTTTGGATAACTCTATTTCCCCTGTCATTGTGGTCTATTGTGTGAATCAACATCAGTGTTTGGATAACTCTATTTCCCCTGCCATTTGGGGTCTATTGAATGAAGCAACATCAGTGTTTGGATAACTCTATTTCCCCTGCCATTTGGGGTCTATTGTGTGAATCAACATCAGTGTTTGGATAACTCTTTTCCCCTGCCATTTGGGGTCTATTGTGTGAATCAACATCAGTGTTTGGATAACTCTTTTCCCCTGCCATTTGGGGTCTATTGTGTGAATCAACATCAGTGTTTGGATGACACTAGTTCCTCTTTCCTGTCAACATGACCACATGGTCGCTGTTTCCCTCTCCTCGTTGATGCCAATCTCATCTTACTAAAACTTGATAACGTGTTGACGTTGTTGTAACGTTTTCTAAATCTGTTCGGTCTTTCTTACAAACTGATCAAATGTCTTGTGACCCGGATTTGAACTTAATAAATCAACAGTTTGATCCAACTTACATGTGGCACCTATTTTAAAAAAAACACAACATTTTAGGCATCTGATCAGTACTTTTGTCTCTAGACTTTCTGATCTATGCTTTTGTTTCCAGACATTCAAATCTATGCTTTTGTCAAATATATGCTTTTGTTTCCAGACATTCAAATCTATGCATTTGTTTCCAGACATTCAATTCTATGCTTTTGTTTCCAGACATTCAAATATATGCTTTTGTTTCCAGACATTCAAATCTATGCTTTTGTCAAATCTATGCTATTGTTTCCAGACATTCAAATCTATGCATTTGTTTCCAGACATTCAAATCTATGCTTTTGTTTCCAGACATTCAAATATATGCTTTTGTTTCCAGACATTCAAATCTATGCTTTTGTCAAATCTATGCTTTTGTTTCCAGAGATTCAAATCTATGCATTTGTTTCCAGACATTCAAATCTATGCTTTTGTTTCCAGACATTCAAATATATGCTTTTGTTTCCAGACATTCAAATATATGCTTTTGTTTCCAGACATTCAAATATATGCTTTTGTTTCCAGACATGCGTATCTTTGAATTTGACCAAAGAACCCAACATTTCCCCCAAAATCCCCTCTACATCAATTTGGTCTCATTTTTATTAGTATTTTACTGTGTTTTATAATTTTTATGAATTCTGTTTTTGTGTGTGAACTTTTCCCTTTATAATATTAACATTTTAAATACCGGGTAATTTAATGTTAGATGGATTTCGGGAACCCGAGACTGGATGGTATAAGTGAAAGCGTTCAAGTGAGTGTTGAAGCTACGCATTCCGGCCCACTCTAAAGTGAACAATCAAAGTGAGAAGACCTTAAAGAGGACTATTATCTCCCCCCTTCCATGATGGCGTTGTAAGGTTATAACATTTAATGTCAGCTGGTGTGGAGGCTATTCCTTTACATCTACCCTTCTCCGTCTGTCACCACACGCGGTAATAGGTGTGGCGGTGAGCTTTGTTGTTTTTTTTCCTCAGATAATTAGAGCCCGCTATTTTGTCTGGCAATGTGCACTCTAAACCCGCCAATGCGATGTTCACTGATCGCTTCAACTTTTTTAAACCTTCGAAAACATAATTATTAATGCAAAAGGCCTACTTTAAAAAAAAAATTACTTTACATTAGTATTATGTCACAGCATGAGTGTTATTTCTACATCAGTGTTATGTCAAATTGAATAACAACGTTATTTCACACCGAGTTTCTTTTTCAACAAAATTTAGTTTAACATATTTTTGTTCCCCCCCCCCCCCCCCACAATGTTTTATTTAACAGTATTAATTTACAAAATAATTACTTTGAAAGATTACTGCCACTATAAAATTAATAAACACAGAGCAAGGCTTTGGTTATTTTCCATCAGCGTTTAGTGGGTTAAACGCGTTTTAACAAGTAAACCAACTTCGTGTACAGCAGTACACATCATTTAAGGATAACTAACAGTATCCGCTATACCCTAAATTACTAAAAAGCCAATCCTGCCAGCCTGCCACCTATAACTGAAACAAGTCATAATTTGAACATGTAGCCATTTAAAAAAATTAGTAATGTTAATAAAAAAAAAAGAAAGCCATTATTAATTTCTTTATTCTTACAAACATTGGTTATTTTCCAACATTTCATCAATTCTCTAAACAGAACTGTGGGATCACGTTTCCGAAAAAATTTTTTTTAGAAAGAAAACACCGAATGATAAATTATGCATCATGACCCAATCGTGTTTATGACCTAAAACACCGGTGTGTGGGTTAAGGTATTATTCAGAATCAAGGCCGCCGCTGTGATTTATACGTACAATATAACTTGTCAATGCTGAAATCCCAGGCATCTCCTGCCCTAAAATCCCTTACCGGCTATAGCACCGAGAATTAAGCTAACATTAAGACCACCGGATGCCTGTTCATACAAAATGTCTTTCTCCTCCATGTACTTTTCTTACTTCCACATCTCCATCTCCAGCTATTTTTCTCTCCAGCCAGTATCCGAGAGTAGGAATCAAGCGGACATTGAAGGGACCCGGAAATCCTCCCATTAAAATTCGAATCGATCAAATCGCCGGTTCTTATAACAAAGACTTGGCCCGCCATGTTGGATTGCCTAGCAACGAAATGCAATCTACGAGTATAAAGTCTTCTAGAGGCGAGGCAAAGATTTAGCGGTTTCTGGGAAAGGTTTCATCAATTTTTCTAAACCCCTCGTTCAAGCCGTATTCATGTCTCTGATCAAGTAGAGTAAACATATACATACATATACACGCAACTACATTTAAAATATCACCGTGAACAACAACATCTCCTGAAATAGGTGTGCTGAGATGTCATTTAAAAAGCGTACGAAACAGCAGGCTCGTCACTAAAAAGAATCTACGTATTACGCAAACCAGTGTTGACACCGACACGTGACGCTCAGCAATGCTCGCGTTGATCTGGCATAAATAGATCATCCATTGCAGTATCTTATCAGAATGTCTCCAGACTTTTTGTTCTCTTGGCTTTCTGGTTTATTAAGTCACCTTTTTTTTTAATAATCTACCGAAGTCAATTCCCACCCCAGCGCTAAATCGTGTGAAGCTGTACCCGTCACTGCTCCTTTGTCTTTGTCACGAATTTATCATTTCCCGGTCACCATTACCCGCGTGCTTGTGATTTATCAAACACTCGCAAATGTCCGCACGCTTTCTTTAATTAGTTTATAGTGTCACATTGAAACATAACATTGATGAAGGATCACTTTATCGCGTCTTATAATAAAAGATATTAAATGACACACGGTCAGAAAGCGCCCGTCCAACCCACGATTATTCACTCACCTGCCCGTCTTAGGATCTCCATGCCCTGCACTGTAATATTAATCATGAAACCGTTACCATGGTAACCGCGGAGCCCCCTCTAAAGTCGATGGCCGGTTTAGTCTCGCTGATATCCCCAGTGTTTTTTTTCCCGCTTCTTTTTGTTGCCTGGTAAGGTGGGCGTGGAGTTGGTAGACGGTTGAGTTTTAATTGAGTTTTAGGATTGATTGATTTTTTATTTACCAATGGATAGTGATTTTTTAATTTAACTTTTTTCTTTGGATTTGTTTGGGAGGGGGGGGCGGGCTGATGGAGTGGGTTCGAGTCTAGTCAGTATACATAGGTTAAATGTGGGTCAGGGACGATAGGTAATGTCCGACTTACTGTTGGGCTGTCTTGTCGAAATGTTGGACTGGATGGAGTGGCTGTGAAGTCAATACTTTGATGATTTGTTTTGGGATGTATGGTTGTGTGGAGAAACTGTTTCAATAACTTAGCAAGGCGTCTCGGGAGTTCTGTCGTTTTCAGAACACTTTGTATCATGATATGTCCCAACAATCATGGATTTAAACAAATTAACAGAATGTACTTATTCTTTTCTTTCTGCGTGACCTATATTATTTTATTTACCCAGTTTGCCTGTGTCTCATTAATCTAGTTCAACGCTTTAACGCAATCCAACACTCTTAAACGTAGCAGAATAGCCCAATCACTGATACTTTCCATAAACGTCGTTTCCTTATTGTCCTATTGTGAACCTCAACTTTTTTTTTCTTTTTGACAGCGGATTTCTATAATTTTTCACTTACAGTATCTTCCTGGCTATTTTTTTGCCAATTGTTATATTCGTATATATGATATTCCCCGTGTAAGTACTCCAATACAAAACTCTCATTTATCTTCTCGATAGTTGATGCTGTCTACCCCATCCACCAGGCCAAAATAATATGTTCCCAGTAGGACTTCCCTTATATGATTCCCCCCCCCCAAAAGAACGATTCCTACGAGATACCATCCAAGTATAACAAGATTATCCAAATCCAGAGAGGCCCTAATGTCCTAAACCTGTCTCGTGCCCCAAATGTCTCATAAAACCCTTGAACTGGTCCACTGAGCTTCAGCATAGAGTCATGGACACAGAATGGCATTTCGTTTCTTTTAATATACGTGGCCGCCTCCTTGTATTACTATGTTTTACTACCATCCTTGTGTATCACGGTTTGAAGAGTTAACTCGAAGCATGGAGCACATACACAAGGGTCTTTGTTTAATGAAAACTGTTTTGGAATAGTTACATTTCGGGGTTGTTTTTTTTTTTTTTTTTTTTTTTTTTTTTTTTTTTTTTTTTTTTGTTGTTGTTGTTTGTGTGTGTGTGTGTGTGTGTGTGGGGGGGGGGTTGTTTGCTTGGTTCTGTCACCTTATTAAAGTGCCTGTCCAGTTTGAGTTTAGAAAGGTCACACAAAACACGTGATCTGTAAAGAGATGATCGGTTCACATTTGTTCCACGCCCTTCTTTAACTTATAAAGAAAAAGACATATCTATTTGCTTGTTTAGTCAGTTTTGATCTGTATTCAACTATTTGTATGTTTAGAGTAGACGAGAAAGAAGTGGTTTTTGAAGAAAGTATAACAGTTAAGTGCAAATAATTTTTAAAAATAAATTCTTTAATTAGGCTTGCGTTTAACGATGGAAGTCTGTGGCCAGTCTGTGGCCAAGGAATTTTCTTCATACATTTCAATTTGATTGAGATTTTAAAAAAATGTCTTAAATTGTTGTTTCGCCATAATCGTTTTGGTTTTCTTTTCATTGGAAAATAATTAAAACAAATATTGGAGATAGCAAGTCAACACAACACACGCGCCATGTTGTTACGTCATTGAGGTACTTCAGTCACATCACGCAGGGCTCTTATCGAGAACAGCATTGGCGAAATGTGTCAGTGGCTCTCAAATTATGTAGGGGACATGGGCTTCCTAAAATTGGTCTGCACGACCCACACCAGACTATGTCCTAAGTTTTTAATGTGAGCTGTTCTATCATAAGTGATGGATTTGTGAAGGTAAATAGCGATTAGCTTTCTTGTATCCCCCAGGTCTACACCAAGATTGTATTGTGTCCATTCATTCAGTATTTGTGTTCCCCTCTGTAAATAAAAATGATCTTATTGATTTTATTTTATTTTTGTAAACTGTTTATGAATTTTTTAAACCTAACTGAAAATGTCCAAAAACGCCTCTTTAACACCGATGTCCATGCTATTAGACCTGTGCATTAGACCTGTGCATTAGACCTGTGCATTAGACCTGTGCATTAGACCTGTGCATTAGACCCGTGCATTAGACCTGTGCATTAGACCTGTGCATGAGTTATAGACATGTGCGTTAGAAGAAAACTGCAGCAGTTTCTGTACAGTTGGGTTGTACAATAGATCAATTACCTTTTGCTGGATAGAAATCTCCTTGTTTTTGTAGTATATCATTCGATCCAAAATTGTAGAGTGATTAAAAAAAATAGAGACATTTTAGCCATTCAAGGGGCACATGCGTTGTCCAACGATATCAGAGAAGGTTTATTATAGCGTTTTAAGAAGTTGTATCTTGAACCGTAAAGTACAAGGGGGTTGTGTAAAGACCAGATGGCCCCCAGACACTTATGCGTCCCTTCTATTAATAAGCAAAAGCAAAGCGACATATCCCCAGAAGTCACCGTCCTAGCAAGGCTCCGCACATTATACCTTAGTTGGTGTTAGAAGAACACATTTTCCGCCCTCTCAAATTCTTCATTGTTGACCACATTTTGTTGTGACCTGCATGGGCTTAATGTTCCCGTTGTTCCCCAAGCTCCTACTCGTCAGACATTTTTTTGTGTGTGTTATGTTATCTAATGTCTGCACGCAATTTAGAGAAAACACCATTGGGGATTCCATTGTTGTTGGAAGCGCCTAATAACTCGATTATTTCTGTGCAGTAATGGCGGTGTAATCACGGATACAGAAATCCATTTGATTTAGGATTGTGTTTAAAATGTTTTGTTGTTGTTGTTTTCTTTTGGTTTTTTCCCCCCATAAACCCATGCATTCGCTGAACTGAAACGCTTTTCCCTCGAACAATGTGTTCAGAAAATTAGTTGTTTTTTTCTTCTTCGTTTCTTCTGAACTTAACAATGCCACGGCATGTTTGTTAATATCGTTATCATACTATTTTTAATCTTCTGATTTTGTGTGTGTGTATGTGTCAAGTCCGAATACTTTTGATTGAGTACTACATTTCCAGTGAGGTTAAAACATGCGAAGAAGTCTGACATGACTTAATAAAAAAAGTTGAGCACAAATAAACTAATGCTCTTGTCCTAGATTCTCACAAGAAACGAGGCACGCTCTCTTAAGCACTGACGTCACCAAGCATTTCTTTCCCGCTTGATTTTGTTTTCAATCACAGTGTGATAGTTCTTTCTTTAGAACAATAATTCCATAGTTGAGATTTTTGTGTTTCCTCACAACCTTCGTTTATTTTACACATGCTTAAGGGTTGATAAATATATATATATATGTATATAAAACCTGCAATATTCTCTTTAGTCAAATATGTAAGTTACTAAAATACTCAGCATTGTCTCTTTAGGCAATATGTAAGTTACTAAGTTATTCAGCATTGTCTCTTTAGGCAATATGTAAGTTACTAAGTTACTCAGCATTAAAAATAGTTAACACTTTTACTGTCAATGTGCATTTTTTTTATTAGACAAAACATTAACATAGTTTAATTTATTGGTCCTGTTCTGCTATTTACAGAGAAACCCTCAGAAGAAAATAAAATATGATTGTCTGGTTCACGTTGCAATTTATGCATGCTATAAATACAAAACTCCTCATTTATCAAAGTCCTGGAAATTGGCCTATCACCCGAACAATCGGGAGACCACTCCCAGCGCATTTTCTTCTTTTGAAAGAGTTTGATGATTTTCCCTCAAAACACAATTTCGCTCTCGCTGCTTTACAGCTGGTTATGAAGGAGATTACGCTGGTTATTTCTGCTATTTCTCTAATTCCCAGTCTCTTATTAATTATTCACGTGTAACGCATTAAATATTAACCGTTGCTTTTTCTCTGTCTCTTCTTCAGGCATGACGGTGCAGGGAGGAAATCGGCCAAGGTAAATAAGAGAGAGAGAAGGAAAAATGATAATCAGAGTGAAAAATTGAGAAAAGGGAAGAAAGAGAGTGACAGAGAGAGAGGGAGGAGAGAGAGAGAGAGAGAGGTGGGGTAAGCTGAAGGCATGAGACTTTCTTTTTTGTTTTGGTGCATTGTCTCTAACTGAAAGGTCCCCATGTTGTTTTAATGGACACATTGTGGTTAAAGAGAAGCCGGTCATCAGAACTGAGCCGAGAAAGGAAAGAGAAACATTTAAGATGAGCAATCAGATGTGTAGTTTAGTTAAGCTTTTTTAAAAATGTTTGTGTGTTATACATAGAAGAGCGCAAGCAGCCCTGAACTGAGGAGGGAGTGGGGAAGAGAGAGAGAGAGAGAGAGAGAGAGAGAGAGAAGGAGGGGAGTGAGTCAGTTCGGGTGAAAAGGTAATAAAAAAAAAAAAAGAAAGAAACATTACCAGGTCGAAAGATATTTACGAATGAAAATGATTTCCTGTAATCATAACATTAACTGGGACTTATATTAACAGGTATAGTAACAACTACAAAAATGTAGCAACATAATAATGCAATGCGGGGAAGAACAACACACACACACAAAAATAATAATAATAAGAGGAAAAATTGAGTTATCCGGAAATTAAATCTGATTAGGCCCTGGGAGGCCATGTTGTTACCTAATCCAATCTGATCCTATTCTTTCCAGACATTTGCGTTTGACTACTGCTTCTGGTCCATGCACGAGAATGACCCCAAGTTTGCATGTAAGTCACACACTTGGATTGTCCAGTGACCACGTAGAGGTTAAGAAGAATCAGAGGGTTGAGATAAGTTTTGTTTTGTTTTCAAAGGTGATCTGATGAAAAGAGGGAACCAAGTGGTCTTTAAGATACATTACAATCATATGCACTACTTGAGAAAACTATTGCAGATTAAACTAGTTTATTTATGTTGTGTCTTTTGGTTACATTTATTGGTAGTTGCTATTTATGCTGGTCATTTCCAATACGGCTAGAGATATGCTCAAAGTTACAGTCGTTAAGTATTAAGACAGCTACTAAATCCTTTTTATCAGATGCTTGTATGTAGATTTTGTATTGTTGTGTTTTGTATTTTTATAGCGCTTCGAGCCTTAATTATGGATGAAGCGTGTTTGTTAAATGAACTTTATTATTATTAATATTACATTTGGTAAAATTTTGATAAATTGCCATGTGTTGCTAGCAGCATAAAAACTTATTGACATCTGAACATTGGATGAAACAACTTTCCAGAGTCTAATTCTCCCTCGGGCATGTCTAATCCAGAAATGTTGACCAACCTTTATTTACAAATTTAAAAAAATAATGAGCAACCTCTTGCAACCCTAAATAGTCTTAAATTGACTATCACCTTTACGATACATCACCATTAATCATAACTGATATGTTCAGAAAATTCAGGACACCCTCCATATGAAGCAGCTTCGTTTCTACATCATTCCAGCTGACTCAAAACATCACCAACCTCTCCTTCCCTCCATACTTATGCTAGATCTTCTACCACCAACCTTTCTTTGAAGTTTCCTCTCCTGTTTCCACTACGGTACTCGATTCATACATTCACACAGCCCCCCTCTGCCCTTCTCCCAGGTACGGGTTCCATTACCAGCCAAACGTTGCTATAAACACAGCTTGTATCATAAATACTCAACCTTTTTCTTTTTTCGTCCGGAGCAAGAGGTAACTAACTTTAGTCTGACCCTGCTCAAACCGCCCATTTAAAGCACGCCGTATTGACGTGTTCTTTTTCACGGCGCGAAGGAAATGTTCGGGGGACTGAACTACGTTTCTGATCCCCACCACCACCACTTGGGACTGATAGGAAACACGGTATACGATGGCCAGTCACACAGCCTCGTGTCTGTCGCGATGTTCCTTTCCCATTCCAGCACCCCATTCGAGGGTCCCGTTCAACCACCCGATCTGAGCGTCCCATTTATGCACCCTATGTGATCATTACATTACATTGCCCCGATCCGAGCCTCCCATTCCACCACCCCATCCATGCACTGCATGCGAGCCTCTCATTCCAGCACCCCATCCGTGCACTGCATGCGAGCCTCTCATTCCAGCACCCCATCCGTGCACTGCATGCGAGCCTCTCATTCCAGCACCCCATCCGTGCACTGCATGCGAGCCTCTCATTCCAGCACCCCATCCGTGCACTGCATGCAAGCCTCCCATTCCAGCATCCCGCCTGAGAGTTCCATCCAGGATGGGTGCAGAAAGTTTTTGAGTCTCAAAGAAATCCTACTTTTGGGCTGCCACAAATTTCAAAATAATTGTATCAAACGTATCTATTTCTGTCCTTGGAGGCCCCCCCAAGCGGCCCTGGTCCCACCCAAGCACCCCATTCGAGCACCCTATCCCACTTTCACACGGGTTCAGAAAATACTCCACGCTTAACATCCTTTGTATACTCCTTACACTCAACGCCAGGGTCGCAGCTCATCTTATGATCACCCAACTCACCAATCATCCGGATCAGACTCAAATTCGCCTTAAACGTCTCCCCGGCCTAACATCTATTGACTCAAGCCTGACCCTTATTTGATCGCGCACCACACTGAGCATTCAGCGATTATAACAGAAACATGGAAGGCACAACGCATATAATGCCACCGAAAATGGTTGTAATCCAGAGCCCCTGGCTCCATGCGCCCTTCCGCGATTGCTTGTTAATGAAGGGGAAACAACCTAAACTTCTCCTTTCTCCCCCCCCCCCCCCTTTTTTTTTTCTTGGGCATTGCGAAGGGAAATAACTTCAACCTTCATCTCCACGCTGCACATAGTCAGCAAATAGCGCTGTTTCAGTTTCCGGGTTTGCCCACTCAGCGCTCACGTTAAATGACCTAAAGCAAGACGAGTGACATTTTGACAAGATACATGATACCGCTGCTTCATTAGTGACAAGGAGTACTTTCATAGTTGGGTGCCGGTAACAAGGTAGTGAGTATATCATAAGCCCTACTTGGAAAAAGGGGGGTTGGGGGGTCGGATGGGATCCAAAAAAAAAACCCACGATAATTCTGATACATTTTGATAGGATTGTGGGTGGGCTGTTTATATGACTGGGCAACTTATCAGACGTACACTTAAAGTCAGGTAAGGATTTTGTTTTACGAATCTTTGTTTACATTTGTTCAACTCCAGAGATCGTCTCACTGTCTAACTTGTCAGCTTTCAATAAGTTTAGAGGTACTAAACATAAATTACCATTTCCCCCCCCCCCCCCCCCCACTCGTTTAATGAATGAAAACATATTATATGATACGGCTCAGCCATAAGCCACCAGGTGGTCTCAACCACGCGATGTTTACTTAGGCACTATATATAATACATCTACTCGGGGCGACTTCTCTACCCAACTCATTATCCTTGTCGTTCTTACGTGCTGTGTTTTCGTCTCACGTTTGCTGTTATACATTTTAACCCCATCTACTTAACATCCAGGGCGAATCCGTTGCAACAGATTGATTTTACGTGTTTGTTCTTTCCCTTCAAAGAATCATAGCCGTCTGTGTTCGTTGAAAATGACTGTGACCCCCAAGGTTCTTTGTCACTCTTCTAATCTCCGCCCATTTCTTGATTCCAAGCCAATTTCCACTCCTTATACTTATCTCAGGATTATACTGTTTCTCTATCGATCGTCGACACACCCATGGACACACTCAGGGACACACTCGGGCTTCCCTTCACTTAGGTTGTGTCTCTCTTGAAAAACACCATTTACCAACACAGAGCGGGACAACTCAATTAAGCATAAAATTTGGGAGTCCATCCTCCTATGGGAAAGCTAATAAATAAGGGGAGGGGGAGAAAAGGGAGGAAACAATCAAGAGTTCCCTACTCCTTAAAAAAAGTCTAAGATTATCAATCATAGCTCAGCACGTGACCTAGTTACTGACATCCTACCAGGCTGGACACCGGTCACTTGTGGTCATATTGATCAATTTGAGCACTTGCTATAGGTTTTCAGTTACCATTTTTGATGATATTGGCTGAGTTAAGGAACCCCCCCCCCCCCGAAACTAACCCCGCCCCCGCCCCCCTCATTGTAAAACACAACATGGAAAGCTGTAAGCAATCAGTATGAAATACATCTTTGTTTATTATTATTGTTATACACATTGGAAATTTGACTTTGTAGCTTTCCCCCAATTGATGTAAAGTATACTTGAAATAAAATAAAGAATGTGACTAACTGTATTATAATGTATACATTTTGGATAAAAACAAGCATAGACGTTTCAGATTAAGAACTCTTTTGTTTTTAGCTACTAGTAAAAGTTGATGTGCCACTAGTGATAGCCAGTTACTGCTGTTTTAGAATTTGGGTCTCTCCTGTGTACCATGTGTAGCTTAGTTTTTTTCTTGTACAGATAAACGCAGGTGAAATCGGGAGTGCTTGCTATTAAATAATTATAGAGTTAAAACTGGCTAACCCTTTTTATCAAACATTGTAAGCTATAATCAATATTGTGATCTTAAGTATACCAAACATTGTTAGTTATACCAAAAACTGTAAGCTATACGAAACACTGTAAGCTTTATCAAAAATTGTAAGCTATATCAAACTATACCAAAAATTGTAAACTATATCAAACACTGTAAGCTATACTGAACATTGTCATTTATACCAAACGTTGTAAACTATACCAAACGTTGTAAACTATACCAAACGTTGTAAACTATACCAAACGTTGTAAACTATACCAAACACTGTAAGCTATACCAAATATTGTTAGTTATACCAAACACTGTAAGCTATACCAAACATTGTAAAATATACCAAACACTGTAAGCCATACCAGACGTTGTTAGTTATACCAAACAATGTAAGCTATACCTAACATTGTAAACTGTACCAAACACTGTAAGCGAATACAATTTTCCTACTAACTCAGTATTATTTGTATTGCTAGCTTATAGTTAAAATTTCTTACTTTATTTTATTTCTGCAACAATAGTGTCAATAGTTACACTTTATTTTGCTTTAAAACAAAAAATATCATAATCCCAAAAAGGATAAAAAAAAGTGTTACCAAAATCCTCTCATACACAATAACAATCTGGAATGGAAATCAAACCTTTTGTGACACAAGTCCTGACTCCAAGAGCTCTACTTGCACTGTAGCATTCTGACCAAACACGTTTCCCCCACAACTAATACCTAGCATCTTGTTCTGGCCACTACCAGATAAGAAGAGTCATTGATTTTTCTGGAATTATGGAGGGTTACAATTTTCAGGCCCTTTCAAGCATGCACGTAATTTATTGCTGTGAACGTGGCATTCCTTTTTTTTTCCTTCCTTTTCTTTTCTTTCTTTTTTTTTTCCTTCTTATTTTGCACCCTGAGAACATTTGAGCAAATTTAATTTTTCCAGCTTTTAAAAACAAAAATGTTTTTTTTTTGTTTTAAATTATTCAGACAGTGTTTTATTTTTAAAGTGTTAAGCAGCTTTTGGGTGAAAAACGAAAACATTCAACTTGATTTGAGGGAGGTAAAGAGATGGTATGGGCGAAGAGAAGTGTAACGCAGCAACATATTACATTATTTAAAAAAATTAAAATAAACTACATAATCTGACAGAAATATAAAATCCAAAATAATATCTGCATATCAAGGACTTGATTATTGTTCCGTAATTTAGTTTTGCGACTTGTCTGGCAGAATAATTTTTTTGTTGTTGAAAATTCCACTTTGGGCTGAACGTTTTACAGCCATTCAGTATGTGGGCTCGTAAATTTGGATAATTGCAATGAAGAATTTAATTTGGTCTTGTCTTGGGGAAAAAAAACAAACAAGTGACATGCCTCCTCAAATGGATTGGGGTGTCTTGAATTTGAATAAAGTTTTTTTTTTTTCCAGTTTAATTCAGAAACTAACTCATCAGTTTATAACATTACAGAAGTTAATAAAGATATAAATAAATATGTCACATAGGCTTAAATCATTATGTGATGTGTATTTTCATAAAAAATTACAAATTAACAGGTCAGAGAGGTTAGGTAAACATGGGACATTTTGAATTAAACAAAGACAAACATGTATGGAACATTTGGGTATCTTTATATATACAAATAGTAAATAGCTTTGACGTTGACTTGATGATATTTCATATTGCATAAAATATTGAAGTTCTGACTTAATTTTCCTTTCTTTCCTTTGTTTGTTTTTTTTACTTTGCATTAAAAAAATTACAAAATAATTAGCCTTTATTTAGTTACCTTCATCAAGTGCTTTGAATCAACTCACATACTTGCACAAATGATAATTTAAATCAAATAAATGGAACACTTTGCATGTGTGGCACATTTCCAATGTAAACACTGTAATATGAAATAATGTTTGCAATTCTTGTGATATCCATCCAACAGCTCAGGAACATGTATTCAACTGTTTGGGTAGGGAGATCTTGGAAAGAGCGTTTGAAGGCTACAATGGTTGTATATTTGCCTATGGACAGACAGGTATGTGTCATTTCTCCGAATAACATGATCAGGTTTCCAGAAGAGCCCTATCTAGTTTAGTACAGACATTTCTGTACTACTGTGACAATACCAGCATAGAATCTGAAAACATATTTACACTATATAGGCCTAAACTGTACCCAGATGTTTATGTAAATGTTAACCTAAAAATTAAATTTTGTTTTATCTGTTCTTCATACTGCATAACTGGCCTAAACATTTTTTAAAATAATACAGTAGTCAGATCACAATCTGTTGCTAGGTGGCCTTAAGCGGCCTTATTATACCATATAATTAAATTAAAATCGTCCATTTTCTTGTAGAAATATTAATTTTAGTAATTTCTTTAGCATTAATTTGTACAAATGTTAATTAATCTGTTTAAAGAGATATGATATTTATATATTTCGTTCCAACCCTGCTAAAAAACAACTTCTATTCTACAGGCTCCGGCAAGTCTTACACCATGATGGGCACCCCAGAGCAGAAGGGCATCATTCCCCGCCTATGTGATGCACTGTTCGAAAGCATAGTAAAGTTCACTAATACTAACCACTCCTGTAAGGTGGAGGTGTCCTACATGGAGATTTACAATGAGAAAGTCCATGACCTACTGGACCCTAAAGGGTGATTAGCTTTGCATGATAATCGTTTCATAAGTAACTGTTAGACATGGCTGAGTTATGAAAATTTAATACAGTTAATGATTTACACAGATTTTTATTAAAATCAGAAAGCCATTAGATTTTGAAAATAACAAGTATTGTTTTTATTAATGTTGAGATCTTTTTAATGAAAAATTAAAAACAAATATTATATCATGAGTTTTTTATTATTTTTTAGAACTCCATTTGAAGGGAAACAACTCAATTTTTTTTTTTTAAATCTTTTTTTTTTCCCTCCTTTCCAAATGATTTGAAATCGTCCTTAATTATATAAAACGTTCATTTGTAGCACTAAGTTGTTTTGGTTGTAAATGTTTCTTCCTTTTTAAAAAAAAAATTATACCAAGTTTTTTAACCATGGCATACATTGTGTTTTATCATCACTTAAATTCTTTGGCTTCTCAATGCAGAACCCAAGGGCCTACTTTCCAATGCCCATCAGTGCTAGCAAGTTAATTAACATTTTATGTTAATTAAAAAATAAATTTGAACTTGTATTTGGCCTGCTTTCACAGCTATTTCTTTAGCAACCATTTGAAGTGAGATGGGATCTATTAAATCAATTATACCTCATGTTTTGTACCACACGACAGTACCCCATTTATTACATTATAACATTATTCATACTTTTTCCTTGTTTAAAAAACTTCTGAGTGGTGACTATTATTTTACAGCATACATTATTTGTACTACATAAAATCTTTCAATGAAAGTAACAAAGTTGAATAATTTTAATTATATTCCTTATTAATATCTGATCCAACAACACATATTTAAGTAGCCCCCCCCCCCCCCCGTTTTCAAAATATAAATTCAGTCTGAATAAAACTCTAGAAATTGAGTTGCTACATTCAATAACATTTAGATATGTTCTAGACATTTTTTTATTTTTTTTTTGCTAGAATAATAATTTAAAACTTTATCATGTTTTTTTTCTTCCCACAGATCCAAGCAAAATTTAAAAGTAAGAGAACACAACATCTTAGGACCGTATGTTGATGGCCTGTCTATGTGTGTTGTGTCAAGATTTGTGGTAAGCATGTTTTTTGTATTATTATGAAGTACCACCTGTTTTTCTCTTTTCATATACTATGTGGTGCCGTGCTAACACAATTATTGGGGATCCATAATGCTGGATCATGTCAATGCCGGCTCGCATGAAGACAGAGTTTTGTTCAAATAGCGTTGGGAAGTAGGAAGATAGGTTATTTCATTTAAATAAACCAATGTTTGCATCCTTTGTAGTTAGTGAGCATAGACTAAGATATTTTTTTGTTATAAAGCTTTTTATAGTAATTAAAACTGAATGGGAATAGTTTCACAGAGTCCAAAAACCTATGGGAGGTAACTCATTTTTTAAAAAATCAATTATTTGAAGGGAAGTTATACGATAAACTAAATTTAGAAATGTTAAAAGAGATGTATGCTGATTAGCTGTTTTAATCAGATATATGTTTACCCAAAGTACAGAATACTATACACTAATAATTTTTTAACATGAATGAAATATATAGATTAAAGATTGTTTTTTCTTTTAAATCACATTTTCTAAGCATGAGTTTTCTCAAGAAGTTTATGATATCTCACCTAATCCTTATGTTTCATCTAGAAATGCAAGTGATAAGTAGATTAAATAAGTTTAGTGAAGTCATTTTCCTCATGATTTTATATATATTTGTTTGTCTTATTTGAACTATCAATTTTTTTTATTTGGTAATTAACATGTTAATTGTTTGATCGATTGATTGGATATTTATATAGCGCTGGTATCCATGCTACTTTAGCATGCTCACTGCGCTCTGGTTTTCTTAAATTAATTTAAACAAAAAAGTCTTTTAATGTTTCTTAAATGATTTTTTATCCTTTTCAATACCCCTCAAAGATTGAGGTAAACTATTCCATAATTTTGGCGCCAGCGCTTCAAAAGAGCGCACTCCGTAAGACTTTATTCTGTGTTCATCCACACTAGGAATTGTACTCTATAAGGAATGTTAAACATTTAAATATAACTGTGGAAATGTTATATTTTTGTGTTCATTGAGTTTGGCTTCATTTTGTTTGATTTTTACAACCATCCATATTCATTAATTCGTGAATGTTTCCTTGTCCTCTCAGGATATAGACAACTTGATGAGTGAGGGCAACAAATCCAGGACAGTCGCTGCCACCAACATGAACAGTGAAAGCTCCAGGTCACACGCAGTCTTCAACATTGTGCTGACACAGACACTGACAGACCAGACCTCAGGGGTAAGTCATGGTGTTTAATCAAAATTGACAATCCTTAAATGAGTTTAAAAAGGGGGCCATTTGGCCATCCTAGAATGGTTTTATTATCCCTAGCGAGGGGCACAAAACATGGTCCTCAGCTTGAGATGGATGATGATTTTTGGTTCATCTGTTCGCCATCGCTATCTCCTTCAGTTTCACCCTCATATATTCTTGTGGTATGCCATACACACTGGCTCTACTAAATTTTCTCTCATCTTCTTCCAAATACATTAAGAATATGATTTATGGTAAAATTATTTCTTCTTATCCTGACGACAAAACAATATAAAACCTTGTGTGAAAAGCAATATGCTGTTAATGACCATTCTCACAATAGTGGGACGCAGAAATTTAGATTATTCTTTTTTATGGCTATGAGCACAGAAGAGTTGCAACCTGTGAAGTCATCTTGGAAGATATCCCTTGCTTTGCTCACAATAATTCCTTGGAACAGCCATACATGCTGCTACATGGAGGAGCACATTTCAAAAAAAGTGATGCCTATGCCAAAAAGACTATCCCATGCTACCTACGCATCCTAAGTACATTTGAGAGGGACTCCAAAACTTGAACATTTTTTAAACGTCCCCTTTTTGTGACAGCGGGCAATAGTAGGTTAATATTTCAGCCCATGGTCTAGATAAGGTTCAATAGCCATGAAAAAACTTTGGTAGTGGACATTGGCTTGATTAACTTTCCCTGAATTCATATTACTCAAAGAATGTGCATTAGACCTGTTCTGATATGTGTACTTGATATCCCCACCTAGTCATATTAAAGTCAGACTAAGATAGGGGCTAACTACACACAATACTGGGTTTGCTTCAATATATAATCCAACTTTTTCCCTGCCCATGAATTAATTTCTCTCTAAAATTTTGGCTTGCATGTAAGAAAGTTTTGCAGGGAAGATCTGGCCACTAAGCATGGAATAGTTAAAAAGGTTGTCTCCCTTAGACTAGGATTATTGAGTGTCATGACATGGTTTACACCAGTGGTTTACACTGATAGCAGAGAGGCTCACAAATAAGCAAATGAAGATAATAAGATTAATAATTTCTAGAAGACAACTAGGAGTCGCTTAATAAACTTTCCTTTTTTTTTTTTTTACAAGGTTTAATTTCAAAAGAAATTGGAAAGATATTAAACAAACACAAACTGTTACTATGCATACATGAAAATGGTAAAACTGTTTCAGAGGAAAATGCAAACACTTTTCATTTAGTTTCCTTTCCTCTAGTTATGGAACAAGTTGAATAATTTCTTTATAAAAAAGTGTACAAAAAAAAAGGTTCCTTTGTTATCAATATTTAACTGCACTACATTCAACAACTATGTATATTCAGTTTCGTATCATGGTTTACTACATTATTTTAAAAAAGGATACACATTTGTGTTTGAACTATAACCTCACCAACCAGCCACACCTAGAGATACCCTTGTGTTTGAACTATAACCTCACCAACCAGCCACACCTAGAGATACCCTTGTGTTTGAACTATAACCTCACCAACCAGCCACACCTAGAGATACCCTTGTGTTTGAACTATAACCTCACCAACCAGCCACACCTAGAGATACCCTTGTGTTTGAACTATAACTTCAGCAACCAGCCACACCTCACGACACAGTTATGTTGAACTATAACGACACCAACCAGCCACACCTAGAGATACCCTTGTGTTTGATCTATAACTTCACCAACCAGCCACACCTCTTATCAAACAAAGGGATGTAGTAGCATCACTGATTGTTAACACTGGATATAAAGAAACACATGATCATATGTGCAGTGGATTTCCCTTCATTGTTATTTATTTCTTCCTGTCATGTAACACCTGTCTTAGCAAGACTTACTGTTAGTCAAACTTTGTTGAAGTGAAAAATATCACTCTAAACGACCAACCCCGTTCACAATAAAAGGGTTTAACTTTCCAGCAGTGAGCAGGGCAGAAATGAACTGTACATTTCATGTTGTTATGGTTTAACTAGTGAGATATATATAGTGCGTACTTCCCATGCGAAGATGACATGTTGTTATGGTTAAACTAGTGAGATATATAGTGCGTACTTCCCATGCGAAGATGGCATGTTGTTATGGTTAAACTAGTGAGATATATAGTGCGTCCTTCCCATGCGAAGATGGCATGTTGTTATGGTTAAACTAAAGATGGCCTAGGCTTCGACTGGAGCAGTAGCCTTGACTTGTATTTTGTTTAAAGTGACGGAGAGTCGCTCCATTCGGCAGCCCCACTCTCTCGTCCTTGCCTATTTGATCCAATGGCAAGACGTAAAAGACGACTGGAAATAGACCAGGATGTAGTAGATGGCCAGCAGTATTTCTTGTGTGTTTCACTGTGCTCTTGTGCGTACCTCTTAGTTGGAGCTGTCGGAATTTTCACTGTGTTAATGTCATAGGGGTTCTCTATCTTTGGGTTTAAATTTCAGAGTTTGCGTCCTGATAGATGAGTTGCAATCCAAGGTTAACGGGTCCCATCCATCAATATATAGTGAGATATAGTAACAAGGAACCATACAATGAAGTAAAACATCCAAAGAGTATTTCTATTTGATATAGAAATAATGATGACCTCATAGGAGATTCACGAGTCCCGAATTGTTTAGGTTACTTTTACCTTAAGGACCTAAACATTCCGTGCAGTGTCGGTGTGGCTGACGTTAGCATACCTGGTGATGCCCCACAAGTGACTGTCCTGTAGGAAACTTTTTATCAAGCTATTGTAAATATATATATCTGACTTCTGACAGGGTTTTGGCAACTCCAGTCTTAAAAATCCCTCTCCTTAATTTTGACTGTTAAGGTCCAAGTTTGTGCATTGAGTGTGACTTCTGGCCTTCCTTGAGTAAACAACTACTTTAGCGCTGCAGTGGACGTGACTTTTGCTCTCCACCAGTGTAGTCGATAGATAATGACTAGATGAAAGTATTTAGCCACCAGTACAGTCTATAGAAAAAGACTAGATAAAAATATTTAGTCACCAGTACAGTCTACAGACAATGACTAAATGACAGTACTTGGCGACCAGTACAGTCTACATACAATAACTAAATGAAAATACTTGGCGACCAGTACAGTCTACATACAATTACTAAAAGAAAGTACTTGGCGACCAGTACAGTCTACCGACAATGACTAAATGAAAGAACTTGGCGACCGGTACAGTCTACAGACAATGACTAAATGAAAGTACTTTGCGACCAGTACAGTGTACCGACAATGACTAAATGAAAGTACTTGGCGACCAGTACAGTCTACAGACAATGACTATATGAAAGTACTAAGCTACCAGTACATTCTACACACAATGACTACAGATAGACATGTGTTTGCCACTGACAAACCTCTATTCAAATCCCTCTATTCAATGTATCTGTATTAGGGCAATTGAATCAGTTTAGGCAAATTATTCGGTTTAAGCAAATGCATCGGTTTAGGCAATTGATTTGGCCTAGGCCAGTGGTCGGTAAACGCATTAGTCAAAAGAGCCAAAAATCAGGAGCAGGTCTATAAAAAAACGTTGAGAGCCAAATTTCTTTTCAAGAATACTTTTTTTCGGAGTCAAACCTGATTTTTGTCCTACTGGACGAGCCGCACTCAGGTCGCTAAAGAGCCGCAAGCGGCTCGCGATCCGTGATTTTCCGACCGCTGGCTTAGGTCATTGAGTCAGTTTAGTAAACTGAGTGGGTTTTCCATAGTTTTCCTTATATATCCTATTTACCCATTACTGTAATGTTGTTTTCTCTGCCAATTCTTCTATACATTAAACATACTCAGCCGTTACCCAGGTGCATCTCAAGTGTGCGTGTGTCAGAGAGATTTCATAAGATCCCAAGCCTGCACCATTATGATAACATGTCTTAAGGTATAATGATTTAACACTTGTTGGTGGCGAATCACCTAAACTTCATCTAATCTGTAAATCCATTCAACAAGGATTCTCAACTTTTTATCGACACTGATTCTTTGCAGGTATGGCTGAATACATAGAGATACATGAAATGCATTAACGTTTGTAGTTTTTAGTCTCTTTGCACGTTCTTCAGCAATGTTACATACCCCTCAGGGGCGTAGCATGCGTTAATGCCGCCCGGGATAAAGATTTCACGCCCCCTTCTGCGAAAAAAAACCTCTGAGATTTGCCTAAAAGCTCCCCCCCCCCCCGCCCCACTTTCCCAAAAATAATGAAAACAAGAGCAGCCAGGGACGGACCGGCACCTCCTCCCCCCCTCCCCTTCTTCCTTCACTGACCACGCCCCACACTTAACATTAACATGATACATCAAAATATTGTGAACCGTGGTAGATCATGAGATAGAGCCAGATTTTTATTCTGGCCACTTAATGCTGGTGTCATGGCGTTTCTGGCATATGATATTACTACTGTTGTCATGGGGTTTGTGGTGCTACTGTTGTCATAGGGTGTGTTACATTTGACAGTTGTCCAGGGGTGTGGCGGCAAATGAGGCCCACGCCTACTGCCATGGCTCAATATGACCAGGATTTTATTATTGTTTTTTAAAATAATAATATTGACCATCTTCTTTTGTCACCATGACATCATTAATAAACACGAGACACGTGGGGTGCCAGACCTTTTGACGTCTACGCGTTCACTTGTATTGATTGACTTATCAGTGAAAACACTCCAGGTTGACGTATGTACAGACTTCTCACATTCCCTGTTGGTAAATATATGGACTAAAGCAAGTGTCTCGTCATTTTGTCGGAAGTCCATATCATTAACACGCTTGAATAGATCACGTGTTATTATGACGTTGTGTCGCCATATGCTTATCACACAATTTATAACGTGATACGTTTATATGTCAAATTATCAACTACGCTTCAGCAAAGTCAGTTTTGGCCTTTTCACACTGTCGGTAGCTCTCTATCAACCATGTTTCTGTCACGATAAGTGGACTTAAGGTTTAATTTTCTCCTCTTCTAAGGTTGTTCCATGATCATGCTGTGGGAGGTTGTCGAAAATACCTTTCTAGATTTAAGACTCTTGGAAATACTGGTTCTTGTGTCTTCTTGACAGACCCTTTCGCCTACTACTGGCACCATTGTCAAGGTTAACTTTAAAAGCACCACTCTGTAACAACAGTCACGCACAGCAAATACTAAAAGTAGAAACTTATTTCTAAATGAATATTGTTCATATTTATTCTTGGGCTTCTGTACCTGATCTTTAATTAAAATTAACTTAACTCGCAACTCGATCTCACACACCTTATTTCACAGACTTATCATTATATTCCTGCCATTAGACCAGCCATCCAATCACAATTTGGAAACAAAAGCTACAAATTCATAGCGACATCGAGCTTACACTAACACTAGTGATTCTCATACCAATGACAGGGTTGTACACCCTTGTTTCCTTGAAACCTCAACCTTCTTTGACCCTTGATTGTCGAATAGTTCAATTTAATTTCAAGCTTCCTTGGTCCTTGATTGTCCAATAGTTCAATTTAATTTTAAGCTTCTTTGGTCCTTGATTGTCTAATAGTTCAATTTAATTTCAAGCGTCTTTGGTCCTTGATTGTCGAATAGTTCAGTGAGCAACATACAGATATGCAAACATTCTCCGGTATAGATTTTGTCAACCTAAAGCGAGAGAGAAAGACATTCCAGGCCAGCAGTGAGAAATGGACGTGTTGTGACAAAAATCAGTTTTTTTTATCAAAGTATTGCTCCTTTCCAGATTGTGGAGTTAAATGCCAACAGGACCCGAATGATAAGACAGATATGAACTTTCAAAATGCAATGACGTCAGTTAATATTAAGTAACAAAAAAAATTGGTGTCAGACCCCACGCCAAGAGTTTAAATGTCCAAAATACGGGTGATCTACATTTTGCAATGTTCCACAAAGATTCGTCTTTAAAAAAATATAATTATATTGTTGATATGCACTTTTCACCACCATTCGTCTCAGATTTAACTAACGATGTTTTTGCTTAAAAAGAAACCAACTTTCGGTCACATTCACAAAATGGATCGAAGCGAGCGCATTCCATTGTCTTGTTGCCACTGCGATGTTTGTGAACTGTAAAGCCATTTGTGATCATGTGATTCCCTCATCAAGCGTTTTCATGTCAACGTTGTGTGATCATACATTAAATTTGATAATCTAGCCTCTCCTTTCTGTACCATCACTAGTTAGATGATGAGGGTTTTGTGACGCCAGGAGAGCCATAGTTCTCGCAGCTTCGTTTGTAATGTAACAGTTCTAATGGGTTCATTAGAAAATGTAAAGACGGTTGTCGGTGTCGATACTATGGTCTCAGCATTTCACTCTTCATCATAACATACGTAAAAGTCTGAATAAACTTATCACTAGGGAGTTGGTTTACTGACTTCAGTTACTATCTTGAAGTTACCCCCAACCCTTTTTTCCCCTTATCTCTTTACGGTATCTCTTTTTATTAGCTGTAGTTTCTGGTGTCTCTTTATTTAAATGGGTTGCTTTTCAAATTAAGGTATCAAAATGTACATGTTTCATAAGGAATGTACAACTATTGTTATAAACACTTTCCCTTTATACTTTATGCAGTTGTGACAGGTTATTTGCCGGTAGAGATGATATTTATGAAACAGCTTAAGTAATTTATTTGTCATTTTCGCTAATAAAATTAAGAAAAATACAACTTACCAGCATTAACAAATTTGTTTTAAAAGAAGAAAAAAATCTTTTATGGAACTGATATATTTACTATTGGATATAAGGAGATGTTATTTTCAAAACGCATTCTCTCATGGCTAATCTCTACACACATTGTTCAGGTTTGGACATGTCTACAACAATGTGGCACTTGTTAGTGTCCCAACACGTGAAATGCGTCATTTCTCATGCTATTTGCTTCGTGGGTTGTTTGTCAGCTGTGCTGTTCATACAAGATCTGTTTACTCAGCGATTAGAAACTCAACAGAATATAGCAAACAATGAAGACTGTGATCATAGGTCTTTGTTAGCCGCCTCACAATGCTTTCTCCTCTCGTTACCTTTGTTTTAAATGTTTATGGCTAATGTCATGTGATATCTTTTTTTGAGATACATTTTAATATTAAGTTATGATCTTGTTTTTTTTTCTATTAGTGTGTTTAATTGCCCCAGAAAGCATTTTAAAGACTTTGGCGTCCATTTTTCACCTTCTCCAAAAAAATGAGTACTGCATACACTCTAGTTTACATGATAAATGTATTTTATGATGAGGGAAACATCCAGCTTTAAACATGTCCATACACATAGTTTTAATAGACAGAATCGAGAAATAAACGTTTTTATACATTTAGTTCTGTGAAGCTTGACATGATATCTGTAGTATTTATTGGCTAAGCTGCGCCAGGTATTGGATTGCACTTCAATGGTCTTGGTGCCAGGAAAGTCAGGCTTTTGATATCACTGCAAACTTTGAAGAAGCACTGTCATTGGTTGACTGGAGCAACGCTCTGCTCGAATCACTCAGAGAAATGCTCACATGCTCTCAAGTTTGCTTGCAACAGGAAGCTAAGCTGAAGTGCGATAATGGTAAATGGTTGGTTAATTAAGGACATTGAGGTTGTAATGCAACGTTTCAGCAGTGAACACATATGGGAGTTTTAGTCTTGGGATTTTCCACATATCTTAACCAAAAAAAAAAAAAAAACCAACAAAAAACATTTCTGCGGAGTCGTAAATAAGAGAATATCGGACCGTAGCTTGACTTGAAGTGAGAGTTACACACATTTCTAAGCCACTGAGTTTGGTGTTGAGCACGTTTCCATATAATCCGTCCCAAAGCTAGGATAGGGAAGGGTTTCACTATATCCCTATGTACGAGTAGTTCTGTCCCTACTGGGTTCTTGGGGAGGCTTTGGTTACAATCTTTTTCTAATTATTTTAAAGGTACGTCACTCTTGAAGTGCCCCCCTTACCGTTTTTCAGGATACCACACCACAGTCAGGGAACGCCTGTCTCAGAAATAAGGTGATGGAAATACGTCACTTCTGAAGTGCTTTCTAATCACGCGCGGGGCACTTGACGCTACAGGTAGAGGATTGGCTGTCCCAGCATTTTAGCCGATGAGAATTGTCACTTTTCAAGTGCTTTCCCACCCAACGACACGACACTGACACGGGAAGCTTTTTTTCCCCCTCAGAATGACGAGATTTGATAACAAAATTGTTAACAACTTCGATCACTTCAAGTGTTATCAATAATTGTATTTCTTCAGTTCCCTTCAAAATGTCTATATGTGGAGATTTTTTAAAACTCAATTCATTCCTCAATTTTTTTTTTTCAAAATAGGTATTTTAATCAACTCCCAAACGTGGGAGTGCACATCTCGAACACACCTTGTGATAACTAACATCGTATTTGTGAAGACTGCTACAGAAAGTGGAGTGGCACTGACCAAACAGGTGGGCTGACAAGACCACTCCTGGAGCGCCCGTCTGGTTTGAACAAATAACGAAGCGGGGAGTATGTACCCTGCCGTCAGTTTGACATGTCACTATAACGACGTATTATCTCGGCAGTCATCGGCATCGGAACTGCGGACAAACAAGATATTCGATCTGTTCAATATACGTTAAATAGGTATACTAATATTCTAGCGCTTTCTCTATAATGACTAGGATTGCCAATGGTTCATTTTGGCGCCCAAGCAACTTATATATATATAAGAGATTTTCATAGTAACATATATTGGTTGTTGAATATAATGGCCAGGTCAGTTGTTAGAGTCCACGTGTACACGTAGAACACTCTTGCACCATTATTAACTTCAAAAATTAAATCAAAGAAAAATCTGAACGATATAAAATATTCTTTCCTCCGGCGGACAACATTCTATCTCGTTGTAATTCAGGGATGTCCAACCTAGGGTGCGTCCCCAGCGGGTGCGAGATGTCATTTCAGAGGGTGTGAGATGTCATATCAGAGGGTGCGAGATGTCATTTCAGAGGATGCGAGGAAGTGTGTTTGAGAACAGAATAGACTTTTCGCTTTTTAAGATATCAAATACATATTTGTATATTTTTAAAAGATTTCTTCATCAACATGTTACCTTTTTTTCAAATGCGTCGCACACGTTTATTTTCTAATTACTCCATTTCTCGTTGCAAATCAATTAATTCGTTATCAGTGGGCGTGTTCAAATCTTCGAATGCATTGTTACTTTGCTAGGGTGTGCGAGGCTTAGCCAAACAGTTGGTAATGGGCTGCCAAATTAGTACTAAAATATGTAGGGGTGTGGAGTATATAAAAGGTTGGGAAACCCTCGTATAGAATCTCGCACCACCCCAAATCATTTAAGTTCAATTTATAGTGTCCCGTTTTCTTTCAGCCATCTTGGTCACGTGACGCCAAGCTGAGTTTGTTTTCTCGTAGCCAGTCTTCAAACAGTTCGTCCATTTTATCGCCTAATCCGTCTGTTTTGTGGTCGCCGAAGCTTTGTCAAGGCTTGCTTGGTTTGAGTAAGTCCTATCACAAGAGACCGACCCCTGCAGTCGACTAAGTTCAAGCACCAATTTGTCACCAGGTATTTACAGCTCCGAGTGGTGGAATGATGTATGGTCCCCAGCACCGCGCCGACCTACCCCGTCACTTGGATCTGCATTCTTATCTCACCCCTCACGCTCTACGATAACATTGATATCTACTCCAAGCCTGTTCAGACCTCATGAAACCTAAGCAAATAATGTTTTTTTTGGTTGTTTTTTTACCTTCTAAGACTGAAGAGTCCTGGAGTCGGGACTGGTCTTGACTAGGAGTTGATTTTTTTTTTTCTTCTTCCGGGTAATGTCTTTGTGTTGCAGTTCATGTCCTGTCTGTGACTCACACTCCATTTATGATGCATTTCAGAAACTCGCTTTTTCCTTACATCATTATCGATGACATAATATTAAATTATTAATATCCCGTTATTACATCGGTTTCACAATGGATGTGTGGTCCGGTTGTTACGATTCCGATCCCGACACCCGAACACGAATCCGCGGACTTAGTTTTCAAGAGGGGGGAAAAAAAGGGTTCCGTCGTTTGATGGCGCGTCTTGGATTAACTGGTTTATGGTTAATCCCTGTGATTTGATTAATGGTGGTATCTTCGATACTAGCTATAGAGCGGGGTTATCTGTAGTGTTTATCTGCTGACTTTAATGGTAGTTACCTCGCATACCCCCCATACCTTCAGTGATACATGATTACAGTTGTGTGTGCTTTGTTGAGTATGTCTTAAGTCTCCAAAAGGAGGGCATTAAAGGTGTTGCTTTACATCCCGATCTCAAGTGGTGGAGATAGTGTTTGTTTGTAGTTTTTTTTCTGTATACACCCTCTTGGAAACAGACGAAATAGCAACGCTGCCATTTTGAGCCTTTCTAACAGGAATAGCGTGGCTCCAGGAACAGAGTAGTCAAGGAGTCGGCTGGCTCCAGGAACAGAGTAGTCAAGGTGCCATCTGGCTCCAGGAAAAGAGTGGCCAAGGCTTCAGCTGGCTCCAGGAACAGAGTGGCCAAGGTTTCAGCTGGCTCCAGGAACTGTGTGACCTTTGTGTCAGCTGGCTCCAGGAACAGAGTAGCCAATGTGTCATCTGGCTCCAGTAAAAAAGTGGCCAAGGCTTCAGCTGGCTCCAGGAACAGAGTGGCCAAGGTTTCAGCTGGCTCCAGGAACTGAGTGACCTTTGTGTCAGCTGGCTCCAGGAACTGAGTGACCTTTGTGTCAGCTGGCTCCAGGAACAGATGATCCTAGGTGTCATCAAGCTCAATGGCAATGATATCAAGTAAAGCGGCAATACATAATATGTTACACATTGTTAAGTGACATTTTTAAGGAGAACTCCTTCTCATGGCAACAAAAATATCCGCCACTATAAGATGTCTATGTTGTTTATTGACAAATGTCTTCTATATACCATAATTAGTTGGTCATCATTTGACTTATATTAACGTATCAAAGCTTTTCTATTTGAGTGTATTTTAGGTTTCAATTATTATTTGAATTAATTTGATAAAATCAGGATAGTGCAAATAAATGTTACATGTCATCTGTGGCGCCCCAACGGTCGAAGGACTACGGGACCTGATGATGATGATGATGATGATATTATATACGTTTGAACCAACTTCCGTTTAAACAACAATCATTGTAGATATTGGTTTTGAACATATTAGCTTAGTTCAAATTTCTGGATACGCAAATTAATGTATCGCATTTTGTTAAAAGCCGATGAGAGTGGAAGATATTGCAAGGGGATACTGTCTCATGGAGCAAGTATTTCTCATCCAACAAATAACACTGACGTCTGCCTGCATCCGAGCCAGTCGATTGTTGTTAAATGACACGTGGAGTTTGAGTGAATCTTTTGTTCATATGCTGAGAAGGAGATCATACACATTTAAAACCATTGGTGAAATTGTCAAAGAGTTTTGACTTCTTACCCCATGATATTGCGCTCTTTAAACACAAGTCATTCAGCCATATTGATTACAAAGCCGTATCATTTAAAATGCGATACAATGACGAACCAACAATTATCACCGATGACACCTTTTAAATGTTATGGTCGTGGTAAGTTGGTTATAAAACTAGAATGCATCTTTGTGGAAAAGGGTGGGGGGGGGGGGGGCTTTAAAAAAACAACAGCAACAAAAAATCGTTAAAAATGCTGAAATGAGGCTTTAAGATTTGAAGCAACTGTGGACATTAATATTCATTTACAATTATTGTGTATTTATAAACAATAATTTCATAATTAAATGCTACAGTGTTGCATGTAAATATATCTCATATTCATGGTAATATTAACAGAATAAACCAGGCCTGCACAACGTACGGCCCGCCAGCACCCACTTGCGGTCGCGAAGTAACGAAAAATTATTTTTTTAAATTATTATTTCTTTAATAGCTTTCTCCCCTGTCCTATTGTCTTTCGACCCGCAAACGTTTTTTTTTTTCATGAGGTATTACATTTTGAGTTGTGCGGGCTTGGCCTCAACTATAATTATATTACCCTGTAGAAACCGAGGGGAACTTTTCAAAATGTTCAATCTAAAATAAACACGAAAAGGGTCAACACATTGACACTGAACTCTCCCCATCTTTCCTCGATTACAACTTTACATGCAGACAGAAAATTGCTATAGTTTAAGCACTGGGCTCTTTCCGTGGCATATTGCCTCGCATCCAATATCCTTGCTCACTTTATCTACGCAGTACTTGATGTCTTATCCTATCTCATTTAATGTATTTACGTATTTAATTACTTCTGTTTCACGTTTCCTGTTAATCTTATACCCACATTCTTTGATTTCATTGGTCACTTCCGTGACTGCCCATGCCCACCATTTCATGTAGAGTATATATGTGTTTACAGCAAGCTAAGAGTTTTTCTCCTACCCGAATGTCAATGTGGTTTCCGAAACGTTTACTTATGTGTATTGTAAAATTGTTATTAAAGCTTAACATATATTGTTATATTGACACAGATTGTTCGGGTCTATTTAATCTATTTTAAAGCTTTATCGCAGTCCAACACTTTTATAATTGGTTTCCGAAAAGAACGAGGAACTATCGATATTGTGTTTGCTCCCAGGCAGCTCCAAGAGAAATGTCAGGAGCAAAATATGGACCTATATTCCACATTTATCGACCTGAATAAGGCTTTTGACAGGGTCAATAGAGGTGGCCTGTGGAAAATTATGAAGAAGTACGGATGCCCAGACAAATTCACCAACATCATCCGTCTGCTGCATGATGGCCAGAGTGCAGGACAACGGTCAGTCATCTCAAGCATTCCCTGTCACAAACGGTGTGAAGCAGGGCTGTGTCCTGGCTCACACACTCTTCAGTATTATGAATTCTGCAATGCTGTCTGATGCGTTCAGGGACTCCACCACGGGCTTGCCAATCCGTTTCCGCACCGATGGATCTGTCTTCAACCTACAGAGGCTTCAAGCTAAAACAAAGGTCAAACATAGCACCATCAACGAGCTCCTGTTTGCGGACGATTGTGCCCTCAGTGCTGACTCTGAGGCCGCCATGCAACAAAGCTTTCATATATTAGGACGTAGTAGGGTGGTTGGATAGAACTTGAAGTACAGATGACTTTAATGCTATATGGAAAAAATGAAAACACGCATCAACAAAAACCAGAAGCAAAATACAATAGATGTGTGTTGATTAATTTATTTACAAATATCAGTTTATTCAGTTATCATAAGGAAACACTCCATAATATATTCAAAAGATTAAATGTCAATTAAAAAAAACACCTCATATACAAATCACAAAAATGCAATAGCAAATATTAAACGTTGAAACGAAATAATCGAACTAAACCAAATTAAATACAAGCAGCGTTAAATTTATCACAGATAAATATCCAAGAGAGGATTAATTGTTTACATGTCTGTACATCTCTGAGTAATGCAACAAACAAACTAGATAAAATATCATTGATTTCTGTGTTATATGGTGTATGTTGCGGAAACAAACCCTATGCGATTGTTGGCAACAGTGACCGTTCTATTTAAAGTATTATGAAATCACCGTTGAGCAGCCCTCAACAGGCAGGGTTGTTTGGAGCTTTCGCTTAGATCTTCGCAAGATGTTTTCGCAAGATGTTTTGTGTGATTTGAATGAATATTGTGGAAGGTAAAAACGGGAGTGTTTTGGTGTGTTTAAATACTAATTTAAAAGCGTAAAATCGTTGTTTTCCAAGTTATTAGCAAGGGTAGTCTGCAAACATGTCATCATTGTATGTTGGGTATGTGTAATAAATTATAATAAATCGACACCAAACGGAAAACATTTCATAAGAAAAAAAATTATGTTCTGTACCTAAACTCTTCATGCAAAGAATATTTCTGAAGCTTTTAGAATTTACAAGGTAAACCTGAATGAATTCAATGTTACTGTATTTCATTTTATTTTTCAATTAGGCAATCTTCTCTGAAAACATCAGATTAAAAAAATATATCTATATTACTGGTGATGTAGTACAAAAAGATATCACCAGTATCACTACCTGAAGGCCCGCGGGAGGATAGTTCGATAGCGCAAAGACCGCAACACACATTCACAATAGCATTATTAAGGATTGCTTCGTATCACATACATGTAGCACACATCTTTCTGCGGGCCACAGAAAGTTTGGAGGGCAGCATATGGCCCATGGGCTGCGATTTGGAGATTCCTATCATAAACAATATTTTTTCCAAAGAATAGTGTGCATTATATATTATAAAATCTGCGTTACACTGGCTTGTGTTCTAATGCTAAGCACACTGTATATTTGTATTTCTTTAATGAAGTAGTAAGTACGAGAGGGACAAACGTAATGAAAGACATTTTAAATAGCATGCAAATTGTAAATGTAATATATGTCTCAACAAACATGTGGACGCTATGGTATTGATTGTATATCATCGGTGTTATTAAGGTGTTTAATTAGATATAATGTTTGAGCTCAATGTTTCAAATCCTGAACAATACAAAAGTGTTGATTTATTAAAACCGTGTTACCCCGATATAACAGGATAATCGGGTTCCATAAAGGCGGATCGTGCTTATGGCGGGCTCGCAATATAGAGGTGATTTTCAACATTCTGTGGGAATAGAGTTAGGATTGTGGAAAGTTGGAGGAGTGATATTAGTTTGTTTTGTTTTTTTTAAATTAAAAAAATATATTTTAAAAAATAATTAAATCACTTGTGCAGACCTGTTTACCCTCAAACTCTTAAAATCGAACAATGTCATCACAAAATCGATCAATACATTATCTTATTAGTAAAATAATAAACATACAGTATATATAATGTATACACCTCAAACTCGTACATTGTACGCCAAAGTCGTAAGAGTAAACAGGTCTGCTTGTGGTTAGTCGTGTGCATGGTGTTGTTGAATTCGGACACGTTTTAATGGATTTGGGATTGTGTTGTACTGGAATACATGTGTTTACTTATTCTTGAGGTACTTAGAGAAGTAATCACGTAGGAATAAATATGTAGGAAAATTATGAAGCCGCGACCGCGTTATATGAGAGTTCGTGTTATAGCGGGGTGTAGAAAAGTTGTGTAAAATGCACAGCAAACCAAGCATCACAAGTGAAAGAGATTTGTGAGTGATAATTAATATCAAATTAAAGGCATGTAATATATCGTGTTGATCCACGCTGTTAAATATGATCTATCAATATGTAACTAAAGAGAAATTCGGTATTCTAATGTTGGTGTACATTTTTAAAAAAAATACTCTGCACAAATATTTCTGAGATGACGTAGACTTTTTGACAATGCTCATAACTTAGCCATGATCTAATATCGTAATACAGTTTATAATTAAATTTTTAGGTTAAGCTAAGCGCTTATAACTAGAGTCAGTTAAAAAAAGTGCTGGATAGAATTAGGAATATAAAAAAAGACTAGATTAAAAAAAGAAAAAGCTTTACATTGTTCCCTTTCAGATAAATATAAAGTAAAGTGATTTATTTGTTGTTTTTTTTAAAAATTTAAATACTAAGATAATACAGTGATGCAAATATTCATTTACGTCTCTGAGATACACAATAGAGCAGCCCCTCGTTTACACAGGCTGCCAAATAAGTTTTAGTGGAGGCATTGGCGGTTGTCGTGCCTTGATTTTGTTGGTCTTCTTACACAAGTAGCATCCAGAAATTAGACCAGCTACAGCCAGACACAAGGCGATGGTACACATGACGGCCAGAACGATAGGCATCACGGCCACAATATCACTGTTGGTGCTGGATGTATTCGGAGCCGGGGCAACAGTCTCACTCACTGATTTTGGTGTTTGGGGCTTCTGCGTTGCTGTAGTTGTGCTGGTTGTTGTGGTTGTAGGAGTTGTGGTTGTAGGAGTTGTGGTTGTTGTCGTTATAACTGTGGATGTAAGGGTTGTAGTTGGGGTTGTGGTTGTTGGTGTAGTAGTGATCAGCGTTGTTGTGGGCGTTGTTGTCGTAGTGGCGGGGGTCGTAGTCGTTTGCGTTGTAGCAGTGGTTGGTTTAGTAGTAGTTGTTGGTTTAGTAGTAGTTGTAGTTGGTGTAGTAGTAGTTGTAGTTGGTGTAGTAGTAGTTGTAGTTGGTGTAGTAGTAGATGTAGTTGGTGTAGTAGTTGTTGATGTTGATTTTGACGTTGTGGTTGTTGTTGTTGTTGTAGTCACACAGTCTATTTCCATCTGTGGTAGAGCGTCTTTGAGTGACGTACCACCATATTTACCACCGGCAGCACATGTTGGTGGTGTAATGTTAGTTTTCTGGTCTACTACACGAGCCAACCAAAGTGTGTCACATGTACACGACCAATGTGTGTTGTCCAAATTTACAGTAGCCGTGGTGCTTTTTAGCCAGGTTTCCATGGTAACAGGGAGTGATGTCAGACCAGTGTTACTGAGGTCAATATTTGATATAGTACATCCATCAAAAGCTTTGTCATCTATGTCAACAATAGGGTTACCACTGAGATCCATTTTCTCTACAGTAAGACCTTGTAAATCTCCACTAGATATTTGTGTAATTTTGTTGTTGCTGAGGTCCAGTGTCTTAGGCTTGGTAGCTGTTTGGCTTAAAGCATTAATTGGAATAGCCGTGAGTTCATTGTGAGACAAGTCCAATTTATCAAGTGATGTCCCAGAGAAACTGTCTTCAGCTATTGTTGCTATTTTGTTGTTGGATAGTCCGATAGTTCGAAGGGATTGGAGGTTAGCAAACAATCCAGCTGGTATGTCAGTGATATCATTTCCATCCATGTCGATAGTTTGAACTTTAACAAGTGGTGTAAATGTAGCACTTTCAATACTTGTTATTTTATTATTAGACACTGTTAAAGTTTCCAAGTTTGTCAGTCCATTAAAATATGTGGCCATTAGCTTTGCGATTTGGTTATTTGCATAGTTCACAGTTTTGAGTGATGTGAGAGTTGCAAATCCATTAGCTACCAAACCAGCGACGACATTATAGCTAACATCTAGTTCTTCTAAATGAGTGAGTACTTTTATGATCGCGCTACCAACACCTCTTATTTGGTTATGTGACAACACAAGAACTTTTAGGTTTGGTACTCCAGTAAATGGTGTAGGTGACGGATAGAAACTGACTACATGAGAATCAGTGAGATTAAGAACCTGGAGGTTGTTAAACGTGCCGAGATATTCTGCTCTCAGCATACCCGTTGATGCCCAGCTACTGCATGTCCCATTGCCCATCTTTAATGATGTGATATCTGTAGGTAGTTGAGACTGACCAGGGCAAATATTTCCACATATTGCCTGGCCACCAGCTTGACACACTGAACACTCCAGCACATTAGGACATTGTCCAGAAACTAACACTGTGGCACTTATGTGTGCTGCGAGCACCATGACAAAAAGTACTTTCATGACTGATTATTAATCGATATATAAGTTATCTCAATAATATATTGTTTGCGTTGATTCTCTGTGTGTCTCTTATTTCAGGTTGTTTTTAGAAGTGATCAATGATTACGGAGTATTTAGGTGTTAACATGTAAAATCCTTATGAAGACTTCTTACCTAATCTTTAAGAATGTGACTACCATTGCGAACATGGTCAGCCAATATTAATTTTTGGTTGTCTTCTCAGTTCCAGTATATATTAAAGAATACTATACTACATGAAATATGATATCCAGATGTAATGAAAACTCGAATATAACAATCTAATATACTTGAACGTTAATTTATTGATAATTTGGTGTCCCTGAACTGAGTAAATCTTACATTAATCACAATTTAATAGGCGCTATAATTTCAGGCATTATATGTCCAGAAAATCTCTTATCCCGATGTCCATATGAACACAGTCATGTATTGAAATGTCCATTCATCAGCCAATGCCTTTTCTTTTATACAGTCTTTCTCTTGTTTACCTACGACTCCCCTGAAGAGCTTTAACTAATCCTCTTGGATAATTCCCGTTACGCTGCAAGTTCTAAAGAAAAACCAACAAATGGCTCATGTTCCATGCCGAGTGTTGTTCTAGTGTTCGTGCACATTTTCACTTCAACCCGCCAAAAACCTTTTGTTTCACACATGTAACAAAAACACCGGGCCATAGCTTGAACTCATGTTGAACATAAGCTCGGCTGTTTTTTTTTTTTTTTTTGTTTTTTTTTTTTTTGGCGGTTCTCTTTACAGCTTTGCGAATACGCGGACCATGGGCTTAAAGTGGCTTTACTCAAAGTAAGTAGTACGGATATTATTTTAGGGACGAATTCCGCTCTACTATTGGTTGATCCCGATATGATGGGTGGGGCTAGAGTTTACTGCATATATTAGAAATTATAATAGCCCCCCCCTTCCACCTTTTGTCGATCAAGAAGCACGTTCCCCGCCAATGTCAAGAGATATCGATAGTAGTCAATAGAAATGTCCATGGGGGTAAAAATGTCTCGCTTTCGTGCGACATCCATGTAAATATGATATTTGCCTTTACTTGTCTTCTGCGATGTGATTTTGTCCTTATCTAAGTGTTGGCACGTCACCTTTCTCAAATAATATTTTGTGTGTACTTGATAGATAGTATTGACTCGTACCATTCGTGTGGGACACCTTCCTGTGGGGGGCATGGACGTAAGCAACGGATGGACTAACGTCAGAGTGTTATCAGCAAATTCCAATATCACTTTTACTTGGTACCAACATGTTCCGTAAGGGACAATTAACAGCGACTATAAAGTCATTGTGGGAGTTCTCTAAATAGAACACAGAATACCCACCACAAGAAAGGAATGTCTGAGGAAAGGCAGATTGCTCAATGCAAATTTGGAAAGGATTGTCACCATTACGAAATATTTCAGTTGTTTTCTTCAATATTATTATAATTTCAACACAATTTCTTTAAAATATTTAGCAGCAGTCTGAATCCACTAAAAGCAGTCGTCAACAATATTGTGATTTGATCATGTGCGAAATTTAACCTTTTTATTGATGTCAAATTTGCCAATTTATCAACTACTCAAGCAACGACGCCATGCCATGATAGCTAACATCAAGTTCTGCTAAATGAGTGAGGGTTTCTATCTTAACGGTTCTCAAACTCTTATTTCGTTCATGTGATAATGAGAGCACCTTGAGGTGTAGAAACATTCGGATCCGTCTGATGACGTGTTAGCAGATGGTTAAACGTGCCTATATAGTCAGCTCTCACCTACCAAACCATATTTTAACAAAAGGTCGCAAGTTAATGATCCGAGGCTAGTTTAGAAGTTCCTGGGCAAATATTTCCACAGCTGGCCTGGCCGTCAGCTTGGCACAGGGAACACTGGCCTGCTCGGACATTGTCAACTAACGAACATTTTACGAGATATATGTCCAGCAAACACGACCACAATGATTAGCTTCATGTTTAACGATTGGCTCGTGTGAAAAAAAAGTGATAATACTTCCTAAAACGTAAATAAAATGAGACAGCAATATTCTTACAGGCTCACCACTTGTGACTACAATGTCTTATCCGGTCCCTTTTATATATTGACTTGTTAGAATACTTGATCTTCTACCTGACTTTTCTCGCATTGAAGTGGCATATGAATAATCCTTCCTGATCATCTTGGTAGACATTGCTCTAAAATTAACCTCAATTAAAAATGTGTTTTTATCTAAACCGTGTTTGCTTCTCTAATTTCTCTAAGTTTCATTAAATGAAGATCCACTGTTACCACCCTATATTACTAGGGCAATGGTCGGCAAATCGCGAGCCGCATGTGGCTCTTTAGTGACCCGAGTGCGGCTCGGCCAGTCGGCCACAAATTGGTTTTGACTCCGAAAACATGGTTCTTGACAGGTTCTTGAAAAGAAATTTGGTTCTCAAATAATTTTTTTATCGCCTTGCTGCTGAATTTATGCTCTTTTGGCTAATGAGTTTGCCGACCACTGCACTGGGGTATCAGTATAACGCAATTAGCTCAACACGTCAGCATGGTTTTGAAACAGTCCTTAAGAAATGTTTAATTAAATGACTACTTTTGTCGATGTGAAGTTAATCCCCCGATGTTGTGATGCATATGATTATCTTAACTGTACTTGTTCCTGGTCGTACTACGCCTTTAAACTATGCTTTTAATGTGTGATTGATTGCGACGATCTCATCATACATGCCATTATAGATTTAAATATTCATCAAGTGAATTGATGCGTAATAAATTATTGAATTCAATGGTATCACCTCTTAATAGTCAGTGGGAGGCGGGCGCACTGTATCCAACTGCCAAGGCCCTTAATTTTATTCGATACATTTATATTATATAAATATTTGCGATAAACCAGAATGCATGTGTGCAATTTAGTCGAAAGATTTTTTTTAAACATTGTCAAACATCAATTGTGTTCTATTTCTAATGTCAATTTCCTTACATGGGTCTGCTTAAAACTCAGTTAAAGCTAGATATTATTGACAACCCATCAGAAGTTATCGGGCCATCTTCTTAGTGTCATTTGTTAATTATTACATTTGCGTGATCTTACACACACGGATGCCGTGTGACCAGTTTTATTGCCAGCTAAGTCGAATACAATCTAATCAGTAATTTGTATATCGCTTCAAATGTTTATATTGATAACGTGAACATTTAAAAACTATTAGCTAAAAATGTGTTGCCGTTTATTCTGTAATAGTGCAATATTCTTGTCAGTTTGTTTGAATGAATTCGCCAATGCAACTTTAAAGGAAAAGGAAATCCATGCCCATTACATCCGACAGTCAAATCTAAATACATGTTAATGAAGTAATGTCTCTTAGTTTTGTGTCATTTATGTGAGTGTGTGCGTATGCTGGTGCGTGCCCAAGTTTATGGGGTTTTTTTCTCCTGCTTGTAAACCTTATAATTTATAATTGTGGCCGTTTAGGGTTTTAGTTTTATTTCTAGCAAACTGAAAACGCTTTCTTGTTTTGGAGAATTTGTTATATGTTATTCAATCAAGGACCAACTGCAGTAGGCTGTCTTTGAATCAAGCATTTACCTATTTACCACTGGTAGGAGGACGTTTCGGAGATTTAATGTGGGGTGCCGTATCGCGTTTACCACACGGGCCAACCATACAGTGTTTAATGTATAAGATATCACTCGAACATTATAATTCAATTTATATACTTAACTACATCAATAACGCATCTCACTGTAAATATTCATTTTAAGTTTGTTTATAGATTATTCAAAAGAGTTTTTTCCCCTGCAGCATTAACTAAAATCAGATTTAAAAAAAAAAAAAAAAAGCTGTCAATTACTGTCACGCCTCTAGTTTTAAGTAATTTGAGAACGCTTTCAAAGAATGTCATGTATTGTTTGATGTATCACCCCAGTCATGTATCTCTAGTTTTTTTTTAATTCACTTTCAGCTCTCTACTCCTACCTCGTAATTTTTATAGTAATTGTATACTTTTCTTTTGCCATTGGCGTGTTTGGTTTTTCAGTGTCACCCTTTTGAGTTCCTTCATAGTGCCATTAATTCCATTAATTTCTAAATGTGTTTACAGTACGGCATCATGCAATCACTCACTCACTCACTCACTCACTCACAAACACAAAAGCGCCGACAATATGTCATGATGAACGTGCATACTTAAAATAAGAGCTGTATAATACATAAACAAATAACACATTGTTTCTTTAAGAAAGTGTTGCTCTTTTATTTCAAAAGTCTACTTAAACATTCACCTCCTGTTTAATTACATTTCAGATGTTATTGCCATACTAAAACAACAAATGTATAACAATATATTGTATAAGTTTACTTGAACATTAAGCAAATGATTGACACAGTATGTCATATAAAATTGTCTAGAAAAATTAATTGTATAATAATAGACCAACATCTTGTGTGTAGTTCGGTCCTGTGACTGAAATAGTGACACATTACCACACAAGACTCATTGTTTTGATTAAAGGGCAGACTGGAAACTGCCCGCCTTATTAAAAAAAAAACAATAACTAATTAAGTACATCTTGAAGTCAGGGGCTGAGAGAATTGACGAGTGTCTGATACAGTAAGGTCAAGCAATATCCATCGGAATCACGGTAAAATAAAAACAACGTCCTATATTGGTTGCGGTTATTTTACAAGTTAAAATATAATATTGATATACAGATATAAGGATATTTGTACTTAAGTTCACATCTATAATATAACACATGCATTTCCAATATATATTTATTGGCAGTCAACAACATATCCTTTGTTTACTGCATTGCGGCGACATGTGTACGGCATACGCTGACCATGTACAAGTAAGTGGATCAGATGCAATGTACACGTTACTCTTTATTTTGTTAAGCATTTGAACCTCTTAATTACTGCTTTTGTTGTTTGTTTTTTTCTAATTTATTGTCAATATTTAAGTGTAGTTATTTTAACTCTTTTTAAATAAAAAAAAACGGAAACGCAATTATGGATCCACTTTAACTAATTTTAATACAGAATAAAATAAACAATAAGAGACATTCCCTTCCAACGAATTCAGTTCTTATTAGCGGGTTAATTTTAAAATATGCACGCCTGGATTAGAGAAGATATTTGTATGTTGTATTCTACGTTAATCTGTCACATTGTTGATTTTCAAGTATATAGTTTAATTTACACACAAATAGTTTTTGAAAATTTTAAAGTTAATAGAAGCTGGGATCTGAACATTATTTTGGAAGGTTATAGACCCTCCAGCAGTGGATTAAATAAAGTTTTAAAACATTTCGCATAAGACTTCATATCAATGTTAAAAGTACTTCTAATACTTACAATACCTCTACAGTAGCTTCTAATAATTAGTTCCCACAATATATATATATATATATAATATGCGCAATAGAAGATAAAGGAGAAATGCTAAATCATATGGTTTCAAATAACGCATACTACTTAACAATGTCTAGAAAAGGCGCACACAAAACTAAAAACAGTTTCATTAACAGAAATGTCATTTCCTACTGATGTTGAGGTTGTCATGGGTGTGATGGAATTATCATTATGGTTGTCGTAGTGATTATTGTGGTGGTTGTATATTTTGTTCCGTTGTATGTAGAAGTCTCAGAACATGGTAGAGTTGTCAGTATGATCTTCTGTGTAGTGGTTGTCGTCGACGTGGCTGCATTTGTTGAATCAGATGTTTGGGTAAGTGAACCCTCAGGCTGCTGTGTGGATGAATTTGTACTGAGTGTAGAAGTGGTAGAACTTGTCTTTGGTGGGTTTGTGGTGCAAGTGGCTGTTGTTTTTGGTGTTGGAGATCCACTTGTTGGTGCACTGGTTATGTTTGTCGCTGTTGTTGGTATGGTAGTAGTTGTTGGTGAAGTAGTAGAAGTCGCACAGTCAGTTTCCATCTGTTGTAGAGCGTCTTTGAGTGACTTGCCACCATATTTACCACTGGCTGAACATTTTGGTGGTGTAATGTTAGTTTTCTGGTTTACTACACGAGCCAACCAAAGTGTGTCACATGTACACGACCAATGTGTGTTGTCCAAATTTACAGTAGCCGTGGTGCTTTTAAGCCAGGTTTCCATGGTAACAGGAAGTAATGTCAGACCAGTGGTACTGAGGTCAATATGTGATATACTACATCCATCAAAAGCTTTTTCATCTATGTTAACAATAGGGTTACCACTGAGATCCATCTTCTCTACTGTAAGACCTTGTAAATATGTACTAGATATTTGTGTAATTTTGTTGTTGCTGAGGTCCAGTGTCTTAGGCTTGGCAGCTGTTTGACTTAAAGCATTAAATGGAATAGCCGTGAGTTCATTGTGAGACAAGTCCAATTTATCAAGTGATGTCCCAGACAAACTGTCTTCAGCTATTGTTGCTATTTTGTTGTTGGATAGTCCAACATTTCGAAGGGATTGGAGGTTAGCAAACAATCCAGGTGGTATGTCAGTGATATCATTTCCATTCATGTCGATAGTTTGAACTTTTACAAGTGAAGTAAATGTAGCACTTTCAACAGTTGCTATTTTATTATTAGATAGTTTTAAAGTCTCCAAGTTTATCAATCCAGTAAAATGTCTGGCCATCAGCTTTGCGATTTGGTTATTTGCATAGTTCACACTTTTGAGTGATGTGAGAGTTGCAAATCCATTAGCTACTAAACCAGCGACACTATTATAGCTAACATCTAGTTCTTCTAAATGAGTGAGTACTTTTATGACCACGCTACCAACACCTCTTATTTGGTTATGTGACAACAAAAGTACTTTTAAGCTTGGTACTCCAGTAAATGGTGTAGGTGTCGGATAGAAACTGACTACATGAGAATCAGTGAGATTAAGAACTTGGAGGTTGTTAAACGTGCCGAGATATTCAGCTCTCAGCATACCCGTTGATGCCCAGCTACTGCATGTCCCATTGCCCATCATTAATGATGTGATATCTGTAGGTAGTTGAGACTGACCGGGGCAAATATTTCCACATATTGCCTGGCCACCAGCTTGACACCGAGAACACTCTGGCACACTCGGACATTGTCCACTAACGAATATTTCAAGAGAAATGTGTCCAGCCAATACAATCACAATGAAAAGCTTCATGTTTAAAGTCCGTCGATTCTTCCAAGATATTCTTGTTTGAAAGAAAAGAGCAACGAAAAAATGTCCTAAAACTTGGTGTATAATAATTAATCAGCAATCTCCCAACAGGCACCACTAACTACCAAACTGTCTTTTCACGACCTTTTATACCTAGACACCTGTTTTGTTATTGTATCTCTTACCTGTCTAAAACTAATCTCTCCTGATCATCTAGATAAGGCAGTTCGCCATTTACCTTAATAAAATTGCGTTGTTTATCCACACATTCTTTTGTTTCTCTAAAGTTTTATGAAATAAAGATCCATGGTTTCCACCGTATATCAATAGTAACTTGGAATTGTAAGACTACCTTCACGTGCCAAGGACGAACAACAATAATCTCCGTATATAACTACATGGGTTTTAGACATTCCTTTATAACCTAAATTTAAATTAAGTATTCGTATGTATGTTGTGTTAATCACTTAAGGCATGAGAAGAAAAATAAAGCACCTGACTTCACAGCTGCGCTGTAAGGGCATTATAACATGGCACAACGCCATTTAAACGCTATTTTTTGTTTGTTTGATTGTCTATAAAGGCATGCTTTGTATCGATACAGATTCTGATCAATGACATTGATAAGTATCGAACGATTGAATCCAGGGGTATGGTTTGAAGCTTGTGCTTGTTTGTAAAAGGAAAAAAAAAGGGGGGGGGAGTGTGGGGTACGGGGTGTGGACTGTTACGCTTTAGAAAGCTGCCAGTCCAGTGGTAGGAACTGTCACAAAATGATATTTTAAAAATAGTACTTAATGTTTGAGACCAACTCGTATTATTTAATCACGAATTAAGACTTGGTTATTTTGTTTCTAAACAAGCAGTGATGCATTCATTAAAGGATTGAAATATTTAAAAATAATGTCCTGGCATTGAAATCTTGGGAAATAATTGGCGTACTTCATTGTATTGTTACAATCACAAAATGTAACACTTTGGTGCGAGAGTGACTAAGTGAGTGGGTGCGTTTGTATGCGTATATGTGTGTGTGTGTGCGTGCGTATGTGTGTATGTGTGTGTGCGTATGTGTGCTTGAGTGCGCGAATGTGTGTGTATGTTTGTGTGTGATTCACTTTCTCTTACAGATCGAATAAGATAATTTATTAGGCAGCATTTGTATGATGTCCTTACCTATCCAGTGTGAGATATTAGGATATGGAAGATATTTTAAAAGCTTTCTTGTAAATCCTACCCTGTCCATAGTCATACATATGCTGAGTACGCTGCCAGAAAATGTCATTCAATGTTAAATGTTGTCATCCTAAATCATATGTCTTTGCTTTGTCAATCCACCTTCTATCTCTCTTTTTCTATAAACTTCATTGTCTTTGTTTGGCTCCTTGTCTTTTTTTAGTACCACCCTTTGATTTCATTCACACTGTCATTAAATTCTAAAGGCATGTAAAGTAAAACTGAATTTCTTGATGTGTGCCTGACACAGTAGTGTGTCGCCTATAGGGAGTAGGTGTGCCGCATGAAAACCACTTAAAACGTTCAGACATATTTTTTTTCCTTTCAAACACACACTCGTGCAAACAAGGATTAGTACACACTGTCTTTCACTCACACACTCGAACACACACACACACTCGCACAAAGCAAGCTAAGTTGATAAACATAACACACGTAACAAATAAAAGCAATAGAATGAATACAATTTTAATGATGTGTTTCACTTAGGAAATTTTGTTTTATTTGTAAAATAAAAATACATCAAACAGTCACAAGTTTTTTTTTACATTTCAGATCAGATTTTATTCCCAAATATGCATATAAAGATTGCCACACATTTCGTGTAGTTCGTTACTTTCACATACATTTTAAATAGTGACACATTACCACAAACGATTTGAAGGATGGACTGGAAACAGCCCTCCTTAAAAGAAGTGACAGGATAAGAAAACTGGTGAGTCTCAAATACATGAAGAAAAATTCATTCAAACAATGTGCATAGCAATCATTGGTTAAAATTTAAAAAAATGTCATATGTGTTGCAAAATGTACTCGTAAAAATATGATATTCGAATACAGATATAAACGATTTTTGTACTTAAGTTCACATCTAGTAAGTAACAAATATATTTCCAATAAGTGCTTTATTATCTAGTGACATTTAATTATAGACAATTATAGGCATTTATTTGTATCCTGCCTTGCCAAAAGTGTATGTTGTTATATATATGTTGTGTTTTTGCTCAATGAATCAATGCATTATGACATGGGGCATAATGGCCATTTCCACGTGGATTAATTGAATTTTATACTTCACAGAATTGGAATCATAATTAATGTTTTTAGAATATTTTTATATCAATAATTTAAGTGGGTTTTATTTTATGTTATGATGAAAATCACTATCATGGATATTGGTGTTAAGTTTAGACAGTTTTGAACAAAGCCAAATAAAGAACTTTGAGGCGGTATAAAAACTGTATATTTCTGACTTGGCAGTTGTTATTGGCAATCAAAGAATACTGCCCAATTGTTAATGGGTATGCACTCACGGAGCAGAGAAAATTGTATGTATTTAATATAAGCTTCAAAATGATATTTCTTAACAGTATATTGAAATTTAAATCCCAAGAATATAAATCGTGAAAACATTCTGGTGTTATCAACTTATTTTAAAAGTTATAGACCTTGCAGAGATTGATTCAAGCATGAAAGCCTCACATGTATGACTTTTAACATCTATGTAACATCAAATTATAATAATTAGTTTATTTATTATATTTTTAAAATAAATATGCAATACATGCGCAAGAGCGGATTAAGGGCAAAGCTAAATCATTTGGGTTCAAAGAACTCATACAGCTTAACAAGTTCAAGACAAGGCGTTCTAAAAAATACACACTAAATTAATCAATATTTTCCATTACCAAAACGATCATTTCCACTTGATGTTGGGCTTAGCATGAGTGTAATCCAGTTGTCACTATGGTGGTCGTGGTGATGATTTTGGTGGTTGTATATGTTGTTCCGCTGTTCGTGGAAGTTTCAGAACATGGATCGGGTGTGGTTTTTTGTGTAGTGGTTGTTGTAGACGTGGTTGAAATTGTTGACTGGTGAGTTTGGAGCGTCTGTGTTTCTGTAGTTGAGTTGGATGTAGGGGTTGTTGTGGTTGTTGTGCAAGCGTGGGTTGGGGTTGTTGGAGTAGATCCAATTGTTGGTGCACTGGTTCTCGGTGTGGTTGTTCTTCCAGGGGTTGTTCTTCTAGTGCTTGTTTCTGAGTTTGTTACTGTTTGTCCAGTAGTAGATGTTGGTGTATTAGTGATTGGTGTAGTAGTAGTTGTTGTAGTAGTATTTATGGTTGTCGTACAGTCATTTTGAATCAATGATAAAACGTCTTTGAGTAAAATACCACCATATTTGTTACCCGTGACACATTTTGGTGGTGTTATGTTAGTTTTCTGGCTAACTAAACGAACCAACCAAATTGTGTCACAGGTACACAACCAATTGATGTCCAAATTGACTGTGGTCGTTGAACCTTTTAGCATTTCTTCGATGGCATCAGGTAGTAATGCCAGACTAGTATTACTGAGGTCAATATGTGATATAGTACTTTCATCAAAAGCTGTGTCTTCAATATAAGTAATAGGGTTACCACTGAGATCCAATGTCTCTACTGTAAGACCTTGTAAATCTCTACTAGATATCTGTGTGATTTTGTTGTTGCTGAGGTCCAGGGTCTTAGGCTTAGCAGCTGTTTGACTTAAAGCATTAACTGGAATTGTCGTGAGTTCATTGCGAGACAAGTCTAATTTATCCAGTGATATCCCAGAGATACTGTCTTCAGCTATAGCTGTTATTTTGTTATAGGATAGTCCAATATTTCTGAGGAATTTGAGGTTAGCAAACAATCCAGTAGGTATATATGTGATATCATTTCCATCCATGTCGATAGTTTGAACTTTTACAAGTGGTGTAAATGTAGCACTTTCAATAGTTGCTATTTTATTATCAGATAGTGTTAAAGTCTCCAAGTTGCCCAATCCAGTGAAAGCAGTCGTCAACAGCATGGGAATTTGGTTTTTGGCGAAGTTCAAACTTTTGAGCGATGTCAGACTTGAAAACGCACGAAGTGTGAAACCAGCGACACTATTATAGCTAACATCAAGTTCTTCTAAATTATATAGCCCTTGTATGCTACTGACACTCACAGTTCTTAATGGGTTGTGTGACAGCCAAAGCACTTTGAGGTTCGGTAACCCTCTAAACGGTGTTTGCATCAAGTTTTGAACGTTCGAATTAGTCAGGTTGAGTATTTGGAGGCTGTTAAAAGTTCCGATATGCTCAGCTCTCAGCAAACCAGATGATGCCCAGCAACTACCTTTGTCCACCTTTAACGATGTGATATCTGAAGGTAGTTGAGAAGTCCCTGGGCAAATATTTCCACATATGGCCTGGCCACCAGCTTGACACAGAGAACACTCTGGCACACTCGGACATTGTCCACTGACGAATATTTCATGAGAAATATGTCCAGCCAATACAATCACAATCAAAAGCTTCATGTTTAAACTGCGGTGAATCTGCTAACATATGCTTGTTTGAAAAGAAAATATGTAATGGAACTTCTTAAATACCATAGAATAAAATGACAACTCTCTATATGCATCAATTGTGAAAACAAATTATCAGTTATCAACCTTTTATATATAGACACATTTTTTGCAGCACTTCTACTCTTATTGGACATTTCTACCATCGCAATAGAATTTGAATAAGCATCTTTATTTATCTAGATTGACCTTTACCAATCAAACTTGCTAAAAATGGTGTTTATAACAACACATTATTGTGTTTCCCCAAATGTTAAATGAAGTAAATATTCACAGTTTCCACCCTATAAATTTTGGACTTTTGTTATTTCCTGTATAAATGTGCTGTGCAAGCTTTGAAGACATTCCCTACGAATGTTAATTTCAACTAAGCACTGTTAAGCTCCCACTGTTGTGTTGCAGCATACTTGGTTCATTTCATTTCCCGGTTATTGGTTGTACAACGCATTTAAATATGTGATGTCAGTATCGACGCTTTCTATAAACGTATATGTCACTCTAGGTTGACTTTGGAAGTTAAAAAAAAAATTAAAAAATTAAAAAAATAAAATAAATTAATAATGGTAGTTTAAAACATAATCAGCCAGTTATAATCACGTCACTAGAGCACAGAGACAGATTTAAAACATAATCAGCCAGTTATAATCACGTCACTAGAGCACAGAGACAGATTTAAAACATAATCAGCCAGTTATAATCACGTCACTAGAGCACAGATACAGATTTAAAACATAATCAGCCAGTTATAATTTCGTCACTAGAGCACAGAGACATATTTAAAACATAATCAGCCAGTTATAATCACGTCACTAGAGCACAGATACAGATTTAAAACATAATCAGCCAGTTATAATCACGTCACTAGAGCACAGAGACAGATTTAAAACATAATCAGCCAGTTATAATCACGTCACTAGAGCACAGATACAGATTTAAAACATAATCAGCCAGTTATAATCACGTCACTAGAGCACAGATACAGATATGTTTAGGCTTGCAAAAAGACAGAACGATTAAAAGGACGTATCGGCTTAATGCCGTCTTCAACATACAATAGTAAACTACAAAAACAATTTATTAGAAATTGAAAAAACGTCAGTGATCCCAGATCACAATGCTGCTTTCTTAGTCGCTGTTGTAGAAACAAAGGATCCCTATAAAAACGAAAGATGTTCAAAATAAAAAAGTACCTCTCACATAATTATGTGGTGCGTACTGTCAGTCAACGTTTAAAAAAAAAGAAGTATTATTAATTTTAAAATTAATATTTTAAACTACAAAAAATGAGAATAGAGAGAGACATTGAAGGTCACTATTAAGAGAGTATTTGATTTATTCCATACGATGATATGTTTCAGAAAATCTGATTTTTGTTCATTCTTCTTTCTCACTGGCATATTATTACAAGAAATTAGAGCCGTGTTGAATACATCAATACATCTAATGTTCACCTGTGTTCAGCTTAGTTGAAATTGGATGAAACAGGGATGCCTTTTTTCTCAATATCTCGAAGATGTTCACTGAACTTATCAGATAATCTTCTTCCCGTCCTATCTACACGACAAGGGCGGTATCTTCGGCAAACAATCACTTGTATCACACTTTGACTGATACATGTGAAGCCCTCTTTGAGTGGAAAGGCATCCGTAGGGAAGCCAGTGTTTTCAGTTTTCAGTACGTAGGGGCAAGTCCTACAACGGTTTCTTGAACATGGCTTAGTCCCAGCTCGACAAAGGTCGGCTCGCAGGCGACTGTGAACCAGAAGATTCACACATTTTTATTGCGTCTGAAGACATTAAGTGGAGAGGATGAGCATACAATATAAGTCCCATGGTCAGCAAGGATTATATGACGAATCTTTAAGAATTTGTTTTAGATATTCACATTGTAATGGTAAGTGTTAAGGATGAGTCCAGTTTGAACGTAATTTTTGTTTAAACGACATGTGAAAGCATCAGTATGTGTGACTGTGCATTTTTTAAACAAATATCAATAGTTTAGAAGAACGTAAACGGCATTTTGAAGTGCATCAATATATAGAACTGACAAAGCAACAGTTGTATCATGACACCCCAGTTTGTTATCTGTACTACATCCGAAGTAACCGTGCGATAATTAATTAAATTATAGCGTTCAGAGCATATGATGGTGTAGTTGTAGCTGTCGTTTTGTGCCGTTAAACTCTTTCACCCCCCCCCCCCCTTTTAAAAAAAAAAAAAACTAAATGAACACCAATGGTAGACAAGAAATGTGGTTTATAATTCTTGTATAATATAGAGATTGGTGGGACTTGGGAAGAACAGGCCAATCAGAGAGTTAGAGCGTGTTTTGAGAGAAAAATGGCGGAATGGACAGAGACCGTTGACACTGCATCAAGATTTGTTGATAACATCAAGTAAAAGAAGATTGTTTTACGTAAAAGTTTAATAGGAATTTAAATTTGCATTCTATAATTCCACATATCTTCATAGTGTGTGAATCGTATTTATTATTGTGATTGTCGATGTTAAAATCGGTCACCTACATCGTCTCTGGTAGTATTTATAACAAACGGGCAGTGACCTTTCCTTAATGCAATACTAAAACTATGTTACAACAAACGGGCAGTGACCCCTCCTTAATGCTATACTAAAACTATGTTATAACAAACGGGCAGTGACCTTTCCTTAATGCAATACTAAAACTATGCTATAACAAACGGCAGTGACCTTTCCTTAATGCAATACTAAAACTATGCTATAACAAACGGGTAGTGACCTTTCCTTAATGCAATACTACATTTTTGTGTCACATTGATAGTAGCCAAGGCCCCAGCTCATACATGTTTGTATCGAGATAGATTCACATCAATGGAATAACAAAAGATGGTATTCAGGGTATGGTTTATAGCCCCGGTGGGTGGACTGTCACTCTTTAGAAAGCTGCCAGTCCCGTCGGAGGAACTGTCAAATAATACGATTTTTAAAATATTACTAATTCTCTGAGCCCAACGCATACCTTTTAGCATTTGTCTAAGTCTTATTTATTTTATTAAACAAGCAGTGATGCGTTAAAGCAGGCCTGCACAAATGAAAATGTAAGGTGGGCCGTAATTCTTTATGAAAATTAAACGTGTGCGAGCCAAAAGAACATTGGACATTGGGAAGCTATTAAGAAAATAATAATGATAAAGAATATTTCGTTACTCCGCGGGCCGCAAAGTGGATGTAGGTCTGCATTAAAGGATTTTTAAAAATAAAAATAGTTTAAATTCCTTGTATTGAAAACATCGGAAATAATTGGCTTACTTTAATTTGTGTTTTTAAAGTATATTTTCACGATATTATTACACACGTGATGTCTTTTTTTTTTTACCATTTTAGCATTTGTAGCAATAGCAGACTAAGATAATCTCTTCACGAATATTTATATCGCTCATTTTTTTCCTTATGGTTTTAACTTACAATTGTTGAAACTGCAAACTAAATAAAAGTAAGGTTGTATTGCGTCTTCAAGGTCTTTAATGAGTTATCGTACAAAGGATACATCTTTGCATAAGCGACGTGATTTTATAACAGGAACTAAGTATTTTACAAATAATATTATAGTATTTCGAGTTTATTGCCACTAGTGCATGCCCGCACAACTCAAAATGTAAGGCGGGCCGTAATACTTAATGATAAACTTGTGCCGGCCGAAAGAAATTAGGACCTGGTGGTGGGGAGGGAAGCTAATAAGAAAATAATAAAAATAAATAATATTTCGTTACTTCGCGGGCCGCAAAGTGGGTGCTAGCGGGCCGCATGTTGTGCAGGCCTGCACTAGTGAGTTAGCATGAAAATATAAAGAACATGTATGATCATTGGACAGAAACTGTTAACAAATGTTTCGTTTTGCTTCCTGTATCTACGTGGACGTCCATACGCTCGTGGATGTTTGTACTGGCGTGGTCTCTACATGTAACAGTAAAAGTTGTGGTCCAACTATGGTAGAGTCTTCGAATAAACCATCACCCCTTTTTACCAACTGTAGTACGTTTTGGTGGTTAAATGTGAGGGTCTTTTTTAAAATTGTCTTAAATACACACGTCCACATTATTTTCTATCAGAAATTGTGCATTTGATACACAATTCCATAGTAATATGGAAGTCGCCATACATAGCCACTTCTAACATGCATACCCATTTGTTATGGTCAAACAGACCATCTCGCTCTATAATACCTAACATTATGTTTTTCATGTATATTCTTAACCATATGTTAAGTTACACCTGTCACCAGATGTATTCATTTCAAACGGATAAATTATCTGAAATATTCCTTTACTTCCTGAAACGTTACTTCTATCTGAGAGCTGTTTTTTCATCATGTAAATGAACACATGTGACTGGAAGCATCACTTTATAAATGATAGCTTATTTAAAATAGTGTTGTTGTTTTCCCCCTTCTACTTTACCTTTATCGGTGATCCAAGGCTGATTATACCTTCTGACTTTCATGTCTCATGTAATTGTGTTGCTGTATTAGTGGTTCTCCGGAGCGTGAAAAAATATCATCACATGATTTAATCTGCGAAACTCTTATTTCTCACTAGTTGTCACTACAACTGGCAGACCTGTTTACTCTTACGAATTTTGTCGTACAATGTATGATTTTGAGGTGCATACATTATATAAATTATATAGATTGTATGTTTATTTCTTTACTATTAACACAATGAATTGAACGATTTTGTGATGATATTGTACGATTTTAAGAGTTTGAGGGTAAACAGGTTTGAACTGGTAAATAATTAAAGCCATCTTGGACCAAATATAAAAAAAAATTTGTTTTGGGTTTTTTTTTCGTTTATAAGTATCCACTAAATTATTATAGTGTTCTTTATTATAAGGTCGGTGTTTATCATTCAGTAATTTCACACAGGGAATAAAATGTAAAAAATAAATAAAATTGTACCGTTATTTCACCTTGTTATTGTATTATTACAATCTCAGAAAATAATACTTCGGTCTGAGTGTGACTCAGTGAGTAGGTGAGTGCGTGCACGAGTGTGTGTGTGTGTGGGTGCGTATTCATTTTCTCGTACAACAGACCAGATGCTTTATTTGGCGGGATAATGATGATTTCATTGCTGTCTAGTGTTAAATAATTGGATGCGTGAGCCATCTTAAAGCTGTCACGTGTAATCCCGTCATTTTCATTGTCATAGATGAGTACGCTTCCAAAGAATGACGTTCATCCTTTAATGTGTTACCTAATTCATTTATCTTCGCTTTAGAATCCACATTCATCTCTTTTTCTATCTCTCTCTTTCTCGTAACTGCAATTTCCGTTGTCTTTGGCTCCTTGTGTTTTTATAAAGTGGCACTATTGAGATCGTTCGTGGTGCATTTAAATTCTGAAGACCTATATACTAGTGTTTTCCATTCTGCGTGAACGACACGTGCCCCCCCCCCCCCCACACACACACACTGGTGCATAAAACCATTCGTACAGATTAACTTTCTTGCTCACACACACACACGCATGCACCCACACACTCGCCCATAGCAGGATAAGAGGATAAACTTAACACATTAAAAAAACAATATCTATTGAAGAAATACAATTTTAATGCCGTGTTTCATGTAGGAAATATCTGTTTAATTTGAAAATACATAAAACATTCACCAGTTGTGGTTTTTTTTTTGTTTTTTTTTTTTACATTTCAGTTTAGATTTTATTACCAAGTATAAAAATAAAGATTGTCTAACAATTCGTGCAGTTCGGTACTGTCACAGAAATGTTAAATAGTCACGTAGTACCACAAAAGACACATCGCTTTGAAGGACAGAGTGGGAAAAAACATAATAATAAGTGACCTCTTAAAGTGGCACTTGCAGGATTAGAAAACTGTGGAGTCTTTAATACATGAACAACGATCCAGTCGAACAATATGCACAGCAATCATTGGTCCAATTAAAACAATGTCGTATGTCTTGGAAAATATACTCGTTGAACAATACTATTGATACACAGATATAAAGGATATTTATACATAAGTTCACATCTACTAAGTAACAAATGTATTCCCAATAGTTGTTTTATTTCTATTGATAATTAATTATATTGTTGTTCTTTTGTTTTGTGCATTACCTCGTGGGGCATGACGACCATTTCCAAGTGGATCAAATGAAGTTTATCCTCAGCAAAATAGGGATCTCAATGAAGTTTTCAAAATAATAATTTTATATCAAAACTTAATTATATTTACAAATATTTTCATGATCCAAAAACACTATGATGGATATTGTTTTAAAGTTAAGACAAATTCAAACAAGACCAAATAAATAACCCTGAGAAACCATCAATCCTGTATGTGTATGACAGTAAAGCAGTTCTTATTGGCAATCAAAGAATGCATCAGTTTTGTTTATGCACTTACCGAGTAGGGAACATTGATCCATTTCAGTTTCATATAAAGTTTGAAAAGTATCTTCTTTAAGGTAAATTGGACTTCATATCAATAAGAAAACTAAATGGCGAAAACATGCTGGGGTTATCACCTTATTTTAAAGGTTATGGACCTTGCAAACATTGACCTAGCCATTAAAACCTCTCACATATGACTTGACATCCATACAACAGCAACTTATAATCATTAGTTTATTTAGTAGAACGTTTTAAAATATATACAATACACGTGTAAGAGCAGATTAAGGGCAAAGCTAAATCACTCGGGTTCAAAGAAATCATACAACTTAACAAGTTCAAAACAAGACACTCTGAGAACTACACACTAAATTAAACAATATTTTCTATGACAAAAACGATCATTACAAATTGATGTTTTGGTTAGCATGGGTGCAACGCAGTTGTCACTATGGTGGTCGTGGTGGTGATGATGATGGTGGTGGTTGTATATGTTGTTTCGTTGTTTATGGAAGTTTCAGAACAAGGATCGGCTGTGGTTGTTTGCGTAGTGGTTGTTGTAGACGTGGTTGAAGTTGTTGACTCGGGAGTTTGGGGCTTCTGTGTTTCTGTAGTTGAGTTGGCTGTAGGGGTTGTTGTGGTTGTTGGCTTTGTTGTACAAGCGGGGGTTGGGGTGGTTGGTGTTGATCCAATTGTTGGTGCGCTGGTTTTTGGTGTGGTTGTTCGTCCAGGGGTTGTTCTTTTAGTGGTTGTTTTTCTAGGTTTTGTTACTGTTGGTCCAGTAGTAGCAGTTGTTGGTAAAGTAATTGTTTGAGTAGTAGTTGATGGTGTAGAAGTAGTCGATGGTGTAGTTGTTGTTGCTGGTGTTGTTGTGGGTGTAGTAGTAGTTGTGGGTGTGGTTGTAGTTTTGGGTGTAGTAGTAGTTGTGGGTATAGTAATAGTAGTGGTTGGTTTAGTAGTTCTTGACGTAGTAGTTGTAGTAGTTGTTGGTGTAGTAGTTGTTGGCGTAGTAGTTGTTGGCGTAGTAGTTGTTGGCGTAGTAGTTGTTGGCGTAGTAGTTGTTGGCGTAGTAGTTGTTGGCGTAGTAGTTGTTGGCGTAGTAGTTGTTGGCGTAGTAGTTGTTGGCGTAGTAGTTGTTGGCGTAGTAGTTGTTGGTGTAGTAGTTGTTGGTGTAGTAGTTGTTGGTGTAGTAGTTGTTGGCGTAGTAGTTGTTGGTGTAGTAGTTGTTGGCGTAGTAGTTGTTGGCGTAGTAGTTGTTGGCGTAGTAGTTGTTGGCGTAGTAGTTGTTGGTGTAGTAGTTGTTGGTGTAGTAGTTGTTGGTGTAGTAGTTGTTGGCGTAGTAGTTGTTGGCGTAGTAGTTGTTGGCGTAGTAGTTGTTGGTGTAGTAGTTGTTGGCGTAGTAGTTGTTGGCGTAGTAGTTGTTGGTGTAGTAGTTGTTGGCGTAGTAGTTGTTGGTGTAGTAGTTGTTGGTGTAGTAGTTGTTGGCGTAGTAGTTGTTGGTGTAGTAGTTGTTGGCGTAGTAGTTGTTGGCGTAGTAGTTGTTGGCGTAGTAGTTGTTGGTGTAGTAGTTGTTGGCGTAGTAGTTGTTGGCGTAGTAGTTGTTGGTGTAGTAGTTGTTGGCGTAGTAGTTGTTGGTGTAGTAGTTGTTGGCGTAGTAGTTGTTGGCGTAGTAGTTGTTGGCGTAGTAGTTGTTGGCGTAGTAGTTGTTGGCGTAGTAGTTGTTGGCGTAGTAGTTGTTGGCGTAGTAGTTGTTGGCGTAGTAGTTGTTGGTGTAGTAGTTGTTGGCGTAGTAGTTGTTGGCGTAGTAGTTGTTGGTGTAGTAGTTGTTGGCGTAGTAGTTGTTGGCGTAGTAGTTGTTGGCGTAGTAGTTGTTGGTGTAGTAGTTGTTGGCGTAGTAGTTGTTGGCGTAGTAGTTGTTGGCGTAGTAGTTGTTGGCGTAGTAGTTGTTGGCGTAGTAGTTGTTGGCGTAGTAGTTGTTGGCGTAGTAGTTGTTGGCGTAGTAGTTGTTGGCGTAGTAGTTGTTGGTGTAGTAGTTGTTGGCGTAGTAGTTGTTGGCGTAGTAGTTGTTGGTGTAGTAGTTGTTGGCGTAGTAGTTGTTGGCGTAGTAGTTGTTGGTGTAGTAGTTGTTGGCGTAGTAGTTGTTGGCGTAGTAGTTGTTGGCGTAGTAGTTGTTGGCGTAGTAGTTGTTGGCGTAGTAGTTGTTGGCGTAGTAGTTGTTGGCGTAGTAGTTGTTGGCGTAGTAGTTGTTGGTGTAGTAGTTGTTGGCGTAGTAGTTGTTGGTGTAGTAGTTGTTGGCGTAGTAGTTGTTGGCGTAGTAGTTGTTGGCGTAGTAGTTGTTGGCGTAGTAGTTGTTGGCGTAGTAGTTGTTGGTGTAGTAGTTGTTGGCGTAGTAGTTGTTGGTGTAGTAGTTGTTGGCGTAGTAGTTGTTGGTGTAGTAGTTGTTGGCGTAGTAGTTGTTGGTGTAGTAGTTGTTGGCGTAGTAGTTGTTGGTGTAGTAGTTGTTGGCGTAGTAGTTGTTGGCGTAGTAGTTGTTGGCGTAGTAGTTGTTGGCGTAGTAGTTGTTGGCGTAGTAGTTGTTGGCGTAGTAGTTGTTGGTGTAGTAGTTGTTGGCGTAGTAGTTGTTGGTGTAGTAGTTGTTGGTGTAGTAGTTGTTGGCGTAGTAGTTGTTGGCGTAGTAGTTGTTGGCGTAGTAGTTGTTGGCGTAGTAGTTGTTGGCGTAGTAGTTGTTGGTGTAGTAGTTGTTGGTGTAGTAGTTGTTGGCGTAGTAGTTGTTGGTGTAGTAGTTGTTGGCGTAGTAGTTGTTGTTGGCGTTGTTGTAGTTGTTGGTGTAGTAGTTGTTGTTGGCGTTGTTGTAGTTGTTGGCGTTGTTGTAGTTGTTGGTGTAGTAGTTGTTGTTGGCGTTGTTGTAGTTGTTGGCGTTGTTGTAGTTGTTGTAGTAGTTGTTGTTGGCGTAGTAGTAGTTGTTGGCGTTGTAGTAGTTGTTGGTGTAGTAGTAGTTGTTGGTGTAGTAGTTGTTGGCGTAGTAGTAGTTGTTGGCGTAGTAGTAGTTGTTGGTGTAGTAGTTGTTGGTGTAGTAGTTGTTGGTGTAGTAGTTGTTGGTGTAGTAGTTGTTGGTGTAGTAGTTGTTGGTGTAGTAGTTGTTGGTGTAGTAGTTGTTGGTGTAGTAGTTGTTGGCGTAGTAGTAGTTGTTGGCGTAGTAGTAGTTGTTGGTGTAGTAGTTGTTGGCGTAGTAGTTGTTGTTGGCGTTGTTGTAGTTGTTGGTGTAGTAGTTGTTGTTGGCGTTGTTGTAGTTGTTGGCGTTGTTGTAGTTGTTGGTGTAGTAGTTGTTGTTGGCGTTGTTGTAGTTGTTGGCGTTGTTGTAGTTGTTGTAGTAGTTGTTGTTGGCGTAGTAGTAGTTGTTGGCGTTGTTGTAGTTGTTGGTGTAGTAGTTGTTGTTGGCGTTGTTGTAGTTGTTGGCGTTGTTGTAGTTGTTGTAGTAGTTGTAGTAGTTGTAGTAGTTGTTGGTGTAGTAGTTGTTGGCGTAGTAGTTGTTGGTGTAGTAGTTGTTGGTGTAGTAGTTGTAGTAGTTGTTGGTGTAGTAGTTGTAGTAGTTGTTGGCGTAGTAGTTGTAGTAGTTGTTGGTGTAGTAGTTGTAGTAGTTGTTGGTGTAGTAGTTGTAGTAGTTGTTGGCGTAGTAGTTGTTGGTGTAGTAGTTGTTGGTGTAGTAGTTGTAGTAGTTGTTGGTGTAGTAGTTGTAGTAGTTGTAGTAGTTGTTGGTGTAGTAGTTGTTGGTGTAGTAGTTGTTGGTGTAGTAGTTGTTGGTGTAGTAGTTGTTGGCGTAGTAGTTGTAGTAGTTGTTGGTGTAGTAGTTGTAGTAGTTGTTGGCGTAGTAGTTGTAGTAGTTGTTGGCGTAGTAGTTGTTGGTGTAGTAGTTGTTGGTGTAGTAGTTGTAGTAGTTGTTGGCGTAGTAGTTGTTGGCGTAGTAGTTGTAGTAGTTGTTGGTGTAGTAGTTGTTGGTGTAGTAGTTGTAGTAGTTGTTGGTGTAGTAGTTGTTGGCGTAGTAGTTGTTGGTGTAGTAGTTGTTGGTGTAGTAGTTGTTGGCGTAGTAGTTGTAGTAGTTGTTGGCGTAGTAGTTGTAGTAGTTGTTGGCGTAGTAGTTGTAGTAGTTGTTGGCGTAGTAGTTGTAGTAGTTGTTGGCGTAGTAGTTGTTGTAGTTGTTGGCGTAGTAGTTGTAGTAGTTGTTGGCGTAGTAGTTGTAGTAGTTGTTGGCGTAGTAGTTGTAGTAGTTGTTGGCGTAGTAGTTGTAGTAGTTGTTGGCGTAGTAGTTGTAGTAGTTGTTGGCGTAGTAGTTGTAGTAGTTGTTGGCGTAGTAGTTGTAGTAGTTGTTGGCGTAGTAGTTGTAGTAGTTGTTGGCGTAGTAGTTGTAGTAGTTGTTGGCGTAGTAGTTGTAGTAGTTGTTGGCGTAGTAGTTGTAGTAGTTGTTGGCGTAGTAGTTGTAGTAGTTGTTGGCGTAGTAGTTGTAGTAGTTGTTGGCGTAGTAGTTGTAGTAGTTGTTGGCGTAGTAGTTGTTGGTGTAGTAGTTGTTGGTGTAGTAGTTGTTGGCGTAGTAGTTGTAGTAGTTGTTGGCGTAGTAGTTGTTGGTGTAGTAGTTGTAGTAGTTGTTGGTGTAGTAGTTGTTGGCGTAGTAGTTGTTGGTGTAGTAGTTGTAGTAGTTGTTGGCGTAGTAGTTGTTGGTGTAGTAGTTGTTGGTGTAGTAGTTGTAGTAGTTGTTGGTGTAGTAGTTGTTGGCGTAGTAGTTGTTGGCGTAGTAGTTGTTGGTGTAGTAGTTGTAGTAGTTGTAGTAGTTGTTGGTGTAGTAGTTGTTGGCGTAGTAGTTGTTGGTGTAGTAGTTGTTGGTGTAGTAGTTGTTGGCGTAGTAGTTGTTGGTGTAGTAGTTGTAGTAGTTGTTGGCGTAGTAGTTGTTGGCGTAGTAGTTGTTGGTGTAGTAGTTGTAGTAGTTGTTGGTGTAGTAGTTGTTGGCGTAGTAGTTGTTGGTGTAGTAGTTGTAGTAGTTGTTGGTGTAGTAGTTGTTGGTGTAGTAGTTGTAGTAGTTGTTGGCGTAGTAGTTGTTGGTGTAGTAGTTGTAGTAGTTGTTGGCGTAGTAGTTGTTGGTGTAGTAGTTGTTGGCGTAGTAGTTGTTGGCGTAGTAGTTGTTGGCGTAGTAGTTGTTGGCGTAGTAGTTGTTGGCGTAGTAGTTGTTGGTGTAGTAGTTGTTGGCGTAGTAGTTGTTGGCGTAGTAGTTGTTGGCGTAGTAGTTGTTGGCGTAGTAGTTGTTGGTGTAGTAGTTGTTGGCGTAGTAGTTGTTGGCGTAGTAGTTGTTGGCGTAGTAGTTGTTGGCGTAGTAGTTGTTGGTGTAGTAGTTGTTGGTGTAGTAGTTGTTGGCGTAGTAGTTGTTGGTGTAGTAGTTGTTGGCGTAGTAGTTGTTGGTGTAGTAGTTGTTGGCGTAGTAGTTGTTGGCGTAGTAGTTGTTGGTGTAGTAGTTGTTGGTGTAGTAGTTGTTGGTGTAGTAGTTGTTGGCGTAGTAGTTGTTGGTGTAGTAGTTGTTGGTGTAGTAGTTGTTGGTGTAGTAGTTGTTGGCGTAGTAGTTGTTGGCGTAGTAGTTGTTGGTGTAGTAGTTGTTGGCGTAGTAGTTGTTGGTGTAGTAGTTGTTGGCGTAGTAGTTGTTGGTGTAGTAGTTGTTGGCGTAGTAGTTGTTGGTGTAGTAGTTGTTGGTGTAGTAGTTGTTGGTGTAGTAGTTGTTGGCGTAGTAGTTGTTGGTGTAGTAGTTGTTGGCGTAGTAGTTGTTGGTGTAGTAGTTGTTGGCGTAGTAGTTGTTGGCGTAGTAGTTGTTGGTGTAGTAGTTGTTGGCGTAGTAGTTGTTGGTGTAGTAGTTGTTGGCGTAGTAGTTGTTGGTGTAGTAGTTGTTGGTGTAGTAGTTGTTGGCGTAGTAGTTGTTGGCGTAGTAGTTGTTGGCGTAGTAGTTGTTGGTGTAGTAGTTGTTGGTGTAGTAGTTGTTGGCGTAGTAGTTGTTGGTGTAGTAGTTGTTGGTGTAGTAGTTGTTGGTGTAGTAGTTGTTGGCGTAGTAGTTGTTGGTGTAGTAGTTGTTGGCGTAGTAGTTGTTGGCGTAGTAGTTGTTGGTGTAGTAGTTGTTGGCGTAGTAGTTGTTGGCGTAGTAGTTGTTGGTGTAGTAGTTGTTGGCGTAGTAGTTGTTGGCGTAGTAGTTGTTGGCGTAGTAGTTGTTGGCGTAGTAGTTGTTGGTGTAGTAGTTGTTGGCGTAGTAGTTGTTGGCGTAGTAGTTGTTGGCGTAGTAGTTGTTGGTGTAGTAGTTGTTGGCGTAGTAGTTGTTGGCGTAGTAGTTGTTGGCGTAGTAGTTGTTGGCGTAGTAGTTGTTGGCGTAGTAGTTGTTGGTGTAGTAGTTGTTGGCGTAGTAGTTGTTGGCGTAGTAGTTGTTGGTGTAGTAGTTGTAGTAGTTGTTGGCGTAGTAGTTGTTGGTGTAGTAGTTGTTGGCGTAGTAGTTGTTGGTGTAGTAGTTGTTGGCGTAGTAGTTGTTGGTGTAGTAGTTGTTGGCGTAGTAGTTGTAGTAGTTGTTGGCGTAGTAGTTGTTGGCGTAGTAGTTGTTGGTGTAGTAGTTGTAGTAGTTGTTGGCGTAGTAGTTGTAGTAGTTGTTGGTGTAGTAGTTGTTGGTGTAGTAGTTGTAGTAGTTGTTGGTGTAGTAGTTGTTGGTGTAGTAGTTGTAGTAGTTGTTGGTGTAGTAGTTGTTGGTGTAGTAGTTGTTGGTGTAGTAGTTGTTGGTGTAGTAGTTGTAGTAGTTGTTGGTGTAGTAGTTGTTGGTGTAGTAGTTGTAGTAGTTGTTGGTGTAGTAGTTGTTGGTGTAGTAGTTGTAGTAGTTGTTGGTGTAGTAGTTGTTGGTGTAGTAGTTGTAGTAGTTGTTGGTGTAGTAGTTGTTGGTGTAGTAGTTGTAGTAGTTGTTGGTGTAGTAGTTGTTGTAGTTGTTGGTGTAGTAGTTGTTGGTGTAGTAGTTGTAGTAGTTGTTGGTGTAGTAGTTGTAGTAGTTGTTGGTGTAGTAGTTGTTGGTGTAGTAGTTGTAGTAGTTGTTGGTGTAGTAGTTGTAGTAGTTGTTGGTGTAGTAGTTGTAGTAGTTGTTGGTGTAGTAGTTGTAGTAGTTGTTGGTGTAGTAGTTGTTGGTGTAGTAGTTGTAGTAGTTGTTGGTGTAGTAGTTGTTGGTGTAGTAGTTGTAGTAGTTGTTGGTGTAGTAGTTGTAGTAGTTGTTGGTGTAGTAGTTGTAGTAGTTGTTGGTGTAGTAGTTGTTGGTGTAGTAGTTGTAGTAGTTGTTGGTGTAGTAGTTGTTGGTGTAGTAGTTGTAGTAGTTGTTGGTGTAGTAGTTGTTGGTGTAGTAGTTGTAGTAGTTGTTGGTGTAGTAGTTGTTGGTGTAGTAGTTGTTGGTGTAGTAGTTGTAGTAGTTGTTGGTGTAGTAGTTGTAGTAGTTGTTGGTGTAGTAGTTGTTGGTGTAGTAGTTGTAGTAGTTGTTGGTGTAGTAGTTGTAGTAGTTGTAGTAGTTGTTGGTGTAGTAGTTGTTGGTGTAGTAGTTGTTGGTGTAGTAGTTGTTGGTGTAGTAGTTGTTGGCGTAGTAGTTGTAGTAGTTGTTGGTGTAGTAGTTGTAGTAGTTGTTGGCGTAGTAGTTGTAGTAGTTGTTGGCGTAGTAGTTGTTGTTGGCGTTGTTGTAGTTGTTGGTGTAGTAGTAGTTGTTGGTGTAGTCGTAGTTGTTGGTGTAGTAGTAGTTGTTGGTGTAGTAGTAGTTGTTGGTGTAGTAGTAGTTGTTGGTGTAGTCGTAGTTGTTGGTGTACAGTCATTTTGAATCATAGATATAACGTCTTTGAGTAAAATACCACCATATTTGTTACCCGTGACACATTTTGGTGGTGTTATGTTAGTTTTCTGGCTAACTAAACGAACCAACCAAATTGTGTCACAGGTACACAACCAATTGATGTCCAAATTGACTGTAGTCGTTGAACCTTGTAGCATTTCTTCGATGGCATCAGGTAGTAATGCCAGACTAGTATTACTGAGGTCAATATGTGATATAGTACTTTCATCAAAAGCTGTGTCTTCAATATAAGTGATAGGGTTACCACTGAGATCTAATGTCTCTACTGTAAGACCTTGTAAATCTCCACTAGATATTTGTGTGATTTTGTTGTTGCTGAGGTCCAGGGTCTTAGGCTTAGCAGCTGTTTGACTTAAAGCATTAAATGGAATAGTCGTGAGTTCATTATGAGACAAATCTAATTTATCAAGATAGGTCCAATAGAAACTGTCTTCAGCTATTGTTGTTATTTTGTTGTAGGATAGTCCGATATTTCTGAGTGAATGGAGGCTAGCAAACAATCCAGCAGGTATATTTGTGATATCATTTCCATCCATGTCGATAGTTTGAACTTTTACAAGTGGTTTAAATGTAGGACTTTCAATAGTTGCTATTTTATTATTAGATAATATTAACGTCTCCAAGTTTGTCAATCCAGTGAAAGCAGTCGTCAACAGCATGGGGATAAGGTTATTGGCACAGTTCAGAGTTTTGAGTGATGTCAGACCTGAAAATGCTCGTAGTGTGAAACCAACCATAACATTATGGCTAATATCAAGTTCTTCTAAATGAACGAGTCCTTGTACACCGCTGCTACTTATGGTTCTTAATGGGTTGTGTAACATCGAAAGCACTCTGAGGTTTGGTAATCCTCTAAATGGTGTTGACATTAAAGTGTTAACGTTCGAATTAGTCAGGTTGAGTACTTGGAGGTTGTTGAACGTTCCGAAGTGCTCAGCTCTCACCAAACCTGACGGCTGCCAGCAGCTTCCTTTGGCCACCGTTAAAGATGTGATATCTCGTGGTAGGTGAGACGTAGCGGGGCAAATATTGCCACAGATGGCCTGACCACCAGCTTGACAAAGTAAACACCCTGGCTCACTTGGACACTGTCCATTAACGAATATTTCATGAGAAATGTGTCCAGCCAATACAATCACAATCAAAATCTTCATGTTTAAACTCCGGTGAATCTGCTAAGATATGCTTGTATGAAAATGAAATTTGAAATTAAACTTCTTAAATACCATAGAATAAAACAGCTACTTTTGTACAGGCAGCACTTTGACAATAAAAATCTTTTATCAACCTTTTATATAGAGACATTTGTTGCAATACTTAATCTCTTATTGGACCATTCTACCATCGTAGTAGAATTTGAATAATCTTTGTTTATCTAGATTCACATTTACCGCCTAACCTTCCTAAAAATGGTGTTTTTATCTGAAAATTCTTTTGTTTCCCCAATGTTAAATGAAGTAAATATTCACAGTTTCCACCCTATGTCAATAGAGTTTTGGAATTTTGTTATTTCCTGTATAAGTTTGCAATCTTTTAAGACATTCCCCACGAATGTTAATTTAAACTAATCATTGTTAATCCCCACGTGTTGTGCTGCAGCTTACTGGATACATGTCATTTCCCGTTTACTGGTAGTAGAACGCATTTAAATATGGGATGTCAGTATCGATGTTTAGGGCATATCGGTTATTGGTTTTTACAATCAATTCGAGGGCTTCTCATTTCCAGGAGTTTAGCATTTCATCGTATGATGTTGGTTGGCCGTGTGGTACAAACTGAGCCCCGCTTGTGGTCCGGAGTTCCCTCCCCGCCAAAGACCAAGTCATGCTAAACATCACCATTACCCCTGGTGGATGGGACCCGCTAACCCTGGATGACAACTCTGAATTCCTTATGCGAATACATTAATACAATGAAAAATTCCGACAACTGGTGCCAAGCTTCATCATCCACATATGCCGAGAGAGAGAGAGAGAGAGAGAGAGAGAGAGAGAGAGAGAGGCGAGTTGCTGTCTTGGGTACCAGCTAAAGACTGACGGATGTTAGCTTTTCCTCGGAAAAAAGAGACACAGTTAGTTCTCATCCCGAAATCCCGGGATAAAAATAATTTTAAATACTAAACTGAATTAAACTTAACGAGTTTTTTTATTTTTTTTATTTCTAAATTGTGATTGTTGAATGAAACAACATTGACAACATAAGTTACTGTAAATCTTTCTATTGATAGTTTAGATATGTTATATTCTTTCTTGGCATGGACCTTAAGGTTTCCCTGACTCTTCGTCCCCTTAAACTAATCGTTACCATAGTTTCACATCCTATTAAACCTTTAGCTCCAACATCATTATGTAATCTGCAAATGCGTTTCAGAACCCGGCTATCCCTATAATTTATAATTATTTATTAAAATCATGTTAAACAGAAGCCTATATAAACTCTGTGCGCTTTGTTTCGGTCCGTTTGTTCTATGGAGTGTCGCCATTACTATTGTAGTGTTCTCAGTTAGCGCTGCGTTTATCGGTCAACGATTTCATAGCTATAATGCAATGAGTTCACGTGTTAAAATTAATGACACTTTAACTGACCATGTACAGTTACTGGCAATTACACGTTAGTGTGCATATTCATTTCGTTCGGCATCAACCGATAAAATACTTGAGGGTATTTCTTATCTAGTGTTAGATATTAGGAAGCAGATAGCATTTTAAAAGCTGTCGGGTTGAATTCTGTCATGTCCATACTTATAAATAAGTTGAGTACGCTTTCAGAGAACGACATACATTGCTTAACATAACTAAACCCTATACTCGGCTATTTGAACAGCATTAAAGACTATATTCAATGTTCTTTTAGCTCTATTATTGTCTATTGCCTTGGGTCGCTTCTGTTTCTCAGTGTCATCCCCCCTGAGTTCGTCCATTGTGCAATTAAACTCAAAAGGTGCACGCAGACGGCATGTCCACCTGCTTGACACAGTGAACACCCTGCCACACTCGGGCATTGGCGATTGGCGAATATATTTCATGAAATTTGTGTCCGGCTAATATTAACAATCACAAACAATTGCATTATTTTCAAACTCCTATGAAAATTATATAATATGCGTGTTTGAATACATGAACAAAGCTTCCTTATAACTGGCATTGATCAGCATCCTTCGTAAGACCCCTCTTCGGACCACCAAGTCCTTTCAGCAACATCTTATTTACAGACGTTAATTGCAATATTTTAACTCATATATTAGTTGATTACCACCGAAGGGGCATTTGACTATAGTCTCTCCCGACTAACCATTATACACATTTCCCAATTAACATTTATAATTATTGTGTCGTGTATCTACACATTTTTATGTTTCTCTAAAGTTCAGTGACGTGAAGATTCCACCCCCATGTCACAATAGGGTCTTGGTATTTTGTAATCACGTCCATAAAGTTACATGCTTTTGAGGCGTTCACAGAGAATGTTAATATAAATAAACTATTCGCATTGACGTGTTTTAGTCCTGTTTTAGTTTATTGCAGCCTACTAGATAGATGTTATTACATGGTACTTGACTGTGCAAGTATTTAAGTCATTGCATGGTACCTGGTTGTGCAAATATTTAAGTCATTGCATGGTACCTGGTTGTGCAAGTATTTAAGTTATTGCATGGTGCCTGATCGTGCAAGTATTTAAGTTATTGCATGGTACCTGATTGTGCAAGTATTTAAGTTATTACTTGGTACCCGGTTGTGCAAGTATTTAAGTTTTTACAAAATACCTGGTTGTGCAAGTTTTAAATTGAACCTTTTTCCTTAATATGCACTAATAATATTCGTAATAACGATAGGAGTCCGTAAAAAAATCTCTGTGTGGGTCCATTAACTACAATTGTGTTTGATTACGTGGCGGACCGTAACGGGTCCGCGAACCTAACGTTGCCGGTCCTCACAAATTTAGTTTAAAAAATACGAAAATAAAACCTGCTATCGATGCCTTTTTATTTTAAAACCGACGTAAATAAAATATTTTGAAAAAAATCAAGTAATGGATAGCACTAAATGCTAATACGTATTAGAGTTATATCTTCACGGATTGAAAAACTATTTTATGACATTTAATTAATGCCAAAAAAAGAAACAAAAAGTGAAACATAATAAAACTGACATCGATCCCTGGTGCAATGTGAAACTTGTCCACCTGTCCGTCAAAGACTGCCAGTCCCGTCGATACAAAATGTGGATAGTTACTAGTTATGGCCGTAATGGTATACAAACGCATAAAAAGTGTGTAATTTGTTTAGAATGTTTATTTATAAATATAAACAGTAGTCCATTAAATAATGAACATATTTATTATTTCATCCACAAATTTCAATTTTACTTACAGTTGGGGGTGTCGAAATATGTTTTATGCTAATACTAAATCGGGCCATGTAATTTAGAAACTTAACCAATATGTGTGTGGTAATAAGTTTGCAAGTGGCTGGCAGCTAGCATATGCTCAGCTCTCGCGTTGTATGCGCCATGTTGGCCTAGTAGCATATTTCATCATGGATAGTGGGGTCACTAGAGTTGGTGTCACGCAGTGCGGCAAACTCATTGGTCACCCCATTCAAACTTCTCCTTGGACCACCCCCGAGTCGGCCTTCTTGGTGTCACCCTGCACTCATGACAACCTGCTCTGGTGAAAAGTGGCACCCTGTTGTGTTGGCATGTCGCAACATGCTCTGGTGAAAGGTGGCACCCTGCTCTGGTGACTGGTGGCACCCGGTCTGCGGACAGGTGTCATCCTACTTTGGTGACAGGGGGCACCCAAATGTGGTGACATGTGACAACCTACTCTGAAGACACGTGGCAGCCTACTCTGTTGACAGGTGACACTGCTCTTGTATTTTAGATGTTATAAAACCTACTGTCAAAATTACTATTTTTTTCATTTAGTGTCCTCTTCCTCTATGGGTGTCGTCATCTGTGAGGCTGTCCCGAGGGCAGTTGGCACCTCCGTACTCCTAGTGACGCTACTGCTTAAGCTCACAAATCGTGAAGAGATACAAAGGTTTCAAAATTGCTCACGAGGGGACCAATAAAAAAAACAACTAGATAATGCAAACCCCTAGGATTGGGGGGGGGGGGCTGACCCCTGAACTAGATAATACAAACCCCTAGGATTGGGGAAGGCTGACCCCTGAACTAGATAATACAAACCCCTAGGATTGGGGAAGGCTGACCCCTGAACTAGATAATACAAACCCCTAGAATGGGGGGGGGGCTGACCCCTGAGCTAGATAGTACAAACCCCTAGGATGGAAGGGGGCTGACCCCTGAACTAGATAATACAAACCCCTAGGATTGGGGGGGGGGGGGGGCTGACCCCTGAACTAGATAATACAAACCCCTAGGATATAGTTTGTTCAACATTGTGTTCATTTCATTTCATTTTTTTTAAAACTATATTTTGTAAACTGACCAATTAATTTCACTTACCAATATTTAAATCGCTAACATTTTGTGGGCACATTGTAAACATAAGGTTTTTGAAACGATAAGCTCAGTAAAGTATTACTTACGGTCGCCATCTTTTAATTGAATAATCTGCTTATCGAATTGTATTTCCTTTTTAATGTCTATGAACATTTATCATACACACCACGCATTGAGAAAGGCCGCGATTCTATTAAAGACAATAACTTTCAGAATAATTTATTATTGTGCGTTCGTTTCAACCAATCTGCCAATTTCGTTTACAAGGTCATTAGATTTGACGTAGCTGTACCGTGCTGATGTTTGTTGTGTTTTTGTTACCGTTGTAATGTCGCTGTTCTTGTTGTGCGTGAGAGCTCACGTACGCGTGCGTATGTGTGTTTATGTGGTATTTGCGAGAGATTGGGCTTGTATTGCACACATTTGCTTTAACGGTCGTGGTTTTCAGTCATACGTCTTTGGTTACAGGAGGTGATGCCATGACGGCCTCTGTGTGGCCATCTTCTGTCTTACCGCCTACCTGTAATTATTTGAGGAAATATATGGCTCTGGTCGCTGAGAAAGTGTGTTGAAACAAAACTGCTGCTGAACATCATGCCGTTTGAATTTAGTGGGAAAAAATAAAATATTTTAATCCACATTTATCTATCCATATTTTTTTTTATAATAATATTATTTTTTAATTTTTATTATATTATTTTTTTTTTGTGTCTCTCCTTCTCGTTTTATTTTAGTGTAACCCGTTTGGTTAAGATACTTGGTTTAATAAATGAGAGTTTACAGTTTTTGAAAATGAAAACCGTTGTCAGATTGAGTCAATGACCATTGCATCTTGTTTCAATGTATCGATGTGGTAGGACGTAATGACAAGGTGGGTTGACGACGTCGGGGGGGGGGGGGGGGGGGGTTGCATTACCAATAAATGAAAAATAAAGTTGTATCCCTCTCAACTATAAAGCAAGTGCTTACAATAAACGTGTACGTGTTCAAACGTTTTGGGGCCTGTCCTGAACATAAATTGGCCAGTGCTTATCATAGCAATACAATACTGATAGAAAACTTCAATAAAAATAACAATAAAAATAGACGTTTTTAGATTTCCGTAAATAAAAATAAAAAAGATAAAGTTATGAATTTTATTTATTTTTTACATCATCTTATCTGTGAATAAATTCCTCAAAATGCATATCCAGGGCATAAATAGTTGTTTCAAAATCATTTATTTAGACAACTTATAATGAAATGAGAAATTGGTGGTACATTTTTAACTAAAACAGAATTTAAACATGCGACATGGGTTTCCTTAAAACTAAAGACACATACCTATGATAAAGTTAGTAGTGATACATTTTTATATGCATTTATGGCTTTAAAAAATATATATAACTAAAACAAATTTTAAAAATCAAAACTACTATATCATTTTTATAATACATATCAAACTTAGGCTATATAATATAGAAATTGATTATTATTATAATGTAAATATTTAAGTAATGAAATTTGAATAAATATGTAACAAAAGCACCAATAAATTAACAACAGACCAAATACTGTCTCTGTGAAAGTCTTAGTTTCTTACAAGTGTGTCTATGTCCCTAGGAGCCACGAGCAAAAGACATATATTCAATGGGATAAAGTGCTTTTAACGTGCTTAAACCGTGTTAATAAGCGTGTCCAAACATTAGTTCATAGTCCGCCCTCCAATCAGATGGGCGCCTGGAGCACGCATCTTAAACTAATGTCCTAAATGAAAAAAACTTGATTTTTCCTTTTCACTAGGGCGAAAATTATCAGGTGCAACATATTTATTTTATGTACTTCCTTCTAATATTTAAATAAGCGTCAATTTACACGATCAAATTTTCGATCGTGCATTTGATGCGATTTTTGTATGAAGCCTTGTCACAACTTTCAAATTACTAGTTGATCAAATTCCCATTTTTGTCCTAAAAAAAGAAATCACGCACAAAATAGTGCGTTCATAAAAAAAAATTGACGCGAAATTTGAAGGTAATTTGATCGTGTGAACTGCCGCTAAGTTACGTCACTTTTCAACTTATAAAATAAAACCGGCACTATTTCATCCCTTGGTAAAAAGAGGATAGTCTTACTTCTATTACGTAGGCTTAAACCAGGGTTTCCTGACCCGACGCTTCGCTCACATTCCAAGAAATTAATATATATAAGAGTTAAAAGAACGTGACATACAAATTAAAGTCAAGTCATGCGCGTCACCAAATAGGTTTGTTGCCGTTTAGAAAATCCATTTTCATTTCAAATTCATTGGACATTTAAGGCCGCAAGTCTGGTATAAGTTTCCAGCGGGTCCTAAACAAGGATTTGAATCCCCCGTCTTCTTCACGTTACAACCCGTCCCCAAACTACACCACGATTGATTACCGGATTTTTTTATCTATAGTGTCACACAGCTTTAACTGCCAACTCATAACTCAACTGGTTGCCAGGCCATTCGCACAGGGCCGTACATCTGGTTCTGGGCTGCGATGTTGTCTGTCCGCTTACATAAGTAGCAGACGGCTATGAGACCGGCCACTGCGAGGCATAGAGCTATGGTGCACATCACCGCCAGAACGATGGGCATGCTAGCGACAATGTCACTGTTGGTAGAGGACCCACTGTAAGGCTGCGGCGCCTGGGTGACGGGCGACATCGTTACAGCAGGTGGAGCCGGTGTTGCAGTGATTGGAGCCGGTGTATCCGCTATGGGGGCCGGGGTGGCTGCTATAGGGCGTGGGGTGGCTGTTACCGAGGCTGGCGTTGCCGTAGTTGCTTTGGTGGTCGTTTGCTCTGGTGTAGTTGGAGCTTTGGTGGTAGTTGTAGTTGTTGATGGAGATGAAAAAGCTGTTGAGGTGGTTGTTGTTGGTGTGGTTGTTGTTGATGTTGTGGTTGTTGGTGTTGTGGTTGTTGTTGGTGTTGTGGTTGGTGTTGGTGTGGTGGTTGTTGTTGGTGTTGTGGTTGTTGTTGGTGTTGTTGTGATTGTTGGTGTAGTAGTAGTTGTTGGTGTAGTAGTAGTTGTAGTAGGCGTAGTTGTGGTCGTTGTTGTTGTAGTCGTGCAGTCTGTTTCCATCTGTGGTAGAGCGTCTTTGAGTGACGTACCACCATATTTACCACTGGCAGCACATTGTGGTGGTATAATGTTCGTTTTCAGGTCTACTACACGTGCCAACCAAAGTGTGTCACATGTACACGACCAATGTGTGTTGTCCAAATTTACAGTAGCCGTGGTGCTTTTAAGCCAGGTTTCCATGGTAACTGGAAGTGATGTGAGCGTAGTGTTACTGAGGTCAATATGTGATATAGTACATCCATCAAAAGCGTTATCTCCTATATCAACAATAGGGTTACCACTGAGATTTATTGTCTCTACTGTAAGACCGTGTAAATCTGTACTAGATATTTGTGTAATTTTGTTGTTGCTGAGGTCCAGTGTCTTAGGCTTGGTAGCTGTTTTACTTAGAGCATTTATTGGAATAGTCGTGAGTTCATTGTGAGACAAGTCCAATTTATCAAGTGATATCCCAGAGAAACTGTCTTCAGCTATCGTTGCTATTTTGTTGTTTGATACGTCGAAATTCTTCAGTGCTTGTACCTGAGCGAACAGTCCAGCTGGAATAGTTGTGATACTGTTACCGTCAAGACTGATGCTTCGAATGCCGGTGAGGAGCTTAAACGGTTCATCGTCTAATGAAGAAATCACGTTATTGGACAGTACAAGATTCTCTAGGCTCGTCAGACCCGTGAAGTATGTGGCATTCAGCGTTGAGATGTTGTTGTTGCCTAAATTAAGCGTTTTTAAAGATGTTAGACTAGACATGACCCCAGAAACCATCTTAGAAATATTGTTATAACTTACGTCAAGTACTTCCATTCCAGGTATGCCTGTTATTGCAGCGCTCCCAATACCTTTGATGTTGTTGTGGGACAACACGAGCACTTTTAAATGAGGCATTCCGATAAATGGCGACGCCATGAACGAGCTAATGTGCGTATTTGTTAAGTTAAGAGTCTCTAAGGCGGGAAAATTTCCCAATTCGTTACTCCTTAACAACCCCTTCATCCAATTCGTACACGTGCCGCTTTCCGCCCTTAGATATGTAATACCTTTTGATGAAAGCATTTGTTGTATATTGGCAGGACATATGCTCCCACATATTGCCCTACCGCCTGTCTCACACATGCTACACATAGGCTCGCCATCACATTGCCCGGTCACTAGTGCGTGGAACGTTAAATGTACGGCAAATGCCAGGAAAAGCTTCATTTCAAAGAGTACAACGTTTCTAACCGCTCTGAATTTCAACTCAGTATTTTCAAAATTGAGTCAAATTGTTCCTCCCAAATACCTCAGCATAATTCATCTACTTGTTAATTCCATCATTTCACTAGAAAGTCATCCTTACTTGCTTTCCTTCATCACTTGCATACTAGTACTAGTAGCTGATTCTTTAAAAGCGTTCTCCTGGCCCCGTATCAATTGGACAGTGTTGTAGCATTAAAATACATTCAGTCTTTTTGGCAATTCTTTCAACATCCTGATCCAGAAGCTATTGTGGGAGTGTGTCCTTCTGCCCGAAGCCATGCGAAGAATCGTTATAAACGTCTTACATCTCTCTTGAAATGAACAAGGGTATACTTTGATCTATTAAATAATATTCATTTACCAAATATTTTCCCAAACGACGTGTCCAAGCAGCAGTCAATGCCCCGCATCTGCTGGTGTTGAATGTGCAAAGTATGAATTCCAAAACGACTGTCCGAACCTTAAACTCCTTTCCCTTACGGAATCGTTGGTCTCCCAAGACAGGTGCGGCAGACAATGTGAAAGTCTCCCGACCAGCGGGCCTCTTATATGGAGGTCTCATTGTTTACCGCGCCCAGTATGAGGTAAGGCGGATCTTAATAGCGGGGGATTTAGGGGTGTAAAGACGCGGAGGAGATAAAACGTTAGGTCTCCGTGTGGGTTAGCAAGGAGTCATTATTACCCAGAACTTGACGTCTAATCTCTCACTGCGGACGAGATTGGAACCAAACGTAGAAACTGTCGTGGCAGTTAGCGTAAACAGTTCTATACATCAACGATTCTGCTCAACGACGTGATTTAAAATGATTGGTTGTTATAACAAAGCTTAATAATTAATATTGTGTTCGATTTCGTATTCTTCTTCTTTAAAAATCAGCCATTCAAATAGATCTGTATAGATATATAAACATTAGAAAGTGTGTAATTTCAGACAATCCGCGCCACGACAGTCCCTAAACTTAACCTTAAACATATCTCTAACCCAAACCCTTAACCTATTAAGCTAAATAAACACGTAAATGACGTCATGGCGCGAATTGTCTGCTTTATCCTCTTGATACTAATACTAATTATGATAAATTAATAAAGGATAGACACTTTAAAATATAATGCATCGGTAATCAGGAACATAAATATGTATTGATATGAACCATTTGTTTGGCATTTGGCTTTTAAAACGAATCATGTTCTAGTATTGTTTGAATCATTTTGTGAAGCGACTGTGCCTGTGAGCACCATATTGTATGCTTTATAAAGATAACGGCCATGGATTATCATTGTCACATCAGTAGTTCTGATCAGTAACTGGTAGACTGCAATACGATTATAGGTAACATAATGAATCATCGTTACGTGTCCAAGGAGTATCCAAAGTACCCCTCCTTACTCGGAAAGGGGACCGTTGCATAGCTGAAGTTTGGTATTTTCTCCTTCTTATTATTATTATTAATGGTGACATGTCTGGCAAACCTCTAATCAAAATGACCTTATCTTCAGATAAGTGACATGAATTGATGACATTCGGTCAGTCACAATGGAGTGTCCTGGGACATACTATCGCCATTTTGAGCTATCGCCAACCATGTAGGAAGTATGTGGCAGACATTCACGTCTGTTGGGCGATTCTCCCGACTCTAAAATATGCCGTGCTAAGTATTGGTTTTCTTTGGAACATCATTACCTAGAGTGGATAGTGCACATATCATTTTAGAGAGATTATTCGATTGTTTAAAAAATAAAAACAAGGCTTATGGGTCTGAGACTTTATTTTTTAAAACATGGTTTATTTTTTGTAAAAACACTGAGGAAATCATGTCCTACAAAAGATGCGTGTTTGGTGATCTGTACGTGATACATGTACGATCATGTACATGCTATGATGTGTGTGTGTGTGTGTGTGTGTGTGTGTGTGTGTGTGGCATGCAGTCTGGGTGTGGTGATACATATATCAGATACATACTATACTATGTGTGGGTGTGTGGCATGCAGTCTGGGTGTGGTCTGGGTATCTGTGTTCAGCATGTCAACAGTTTGTTATCGTACGCCCCCACATGGCCTCAGTCAAGTGACATCTTATCTGGGGGACTTGTGTGGTTACAAAAAAGGATGTCCTACATTGTTGCTGTGTGTTTTATTTTTAAAATATATCTTTCCTTTGCACCCAAAACACCTGTTTGAATAACCTTTAATTAATGTACATCTAAACAAAACCTTAAAAAAACACACAAAAAAGCAACAACACTATTTTAAACATTATATAACAATTGTTATGATAGGGTACTTTGTTTAAAATGTGCCTCTATCTGAAACAAAAAGAAATCACTACAAGTAGACTCTGTGATGTCGATTCTAATAATTAATATCAAGTGATTGATCAGTGTCACATTTTGATTGATAAAATGTTTCAAGAAATAAACCTGTCTGTTGAATTTCAACTGTATAAGACAGGGTACGATTGCTAAAGGAAAAAAAAAACAGAAAAAAAAACATTACATCAAAAGTTAAATCAACAACAGTCTCGCCATATAGACAGAATAAAAGGGGGTCATTTGGGGTTTTCGTTATGTGCTTTTGCCATGACGCTTGGCTCTGCGGGTCATATGATAAAAATATATCTTATCGGTCATCAAAGAGTCTCTAATTCGTCATGAAGAAATGACAAATCTCCAACTACAGACAGACCAGGCAGACATCGCAGTGGTTGCTATTTAAGCAATGCTGGTTGGCTGTTTATTAGGAGAACTTTTCGGTGACGACGAGATATCAAAATATCGTACGAGTCTAACAATACAATAGATGGTATATATCACTGGACTTTGACGGGGATGATTTGGAACTAATTCAGATTTCTTTGAACGCAAATAAATAGTTACTGATCATCTTCACCCAAAAAAAGTATATCATCAATGAATTCGTTATTTGAGACACACGAGTTGTACCGAGTCGAGTCGCAGAGTACCGGTATAAGAGCACTACATAGCAACATACAATAGCAACCATAACAAGTATCATTAGTTATAAAAGGCATTGAAAATAGTTCAATAAAGTTTACCATTGGCCTTATACGTTCACGCCGTATGCAAAGTTAATAATTACATGCATAAGGGACCAAATCAAAGATTTTCATCTTAATTACTATAAGACACATCTATGCTTTTTTCTAAGTTTTTATTTGGTCGTACACATTAGATACCAACATTAGGGATTACTCCCCCTGTTAGATAAATTATTTACTGTCGATAAATTTCATCTTTTGGAGATTTTTAATGTGTCAATACGAGATATATGCATGTCTAGTAAATAATGTTTTTTCTTCTTACTGATGGATTATATAAGGCCCATACTAACAAATTGCTGACGAATCTTTGGCTTACAGGTGACATCAAGGAGATATTACTTACAAATTCGTTGGTTTATTAAACAAGAACTGTATATATTTAATTTTAAGTTTAAATATCTCTGAATGTACCAAAAGAAAAATCACAACAACACATACACTATCCTAATTTATGTCGCAAGACTCGGTTAATTCATAAATAGGAATGTCAAATGTATGGGTATCTAGATCTACTTGAAAGCTATCACAAAATGCTTGTTTGGATATCATCTTACAATTATTATTCCACCGTCTCTCCTCGATATGAAACTCACGTCTGTCCTTTAGAATCCGGAAACAATGTGTTCAAACATTAACTTGAGTGTACTCAAGTCAGGAGCAAAATTCATGGAAGTAGTAACAATTTAGAATGTATTTTAAAAAAAAAAATTAAAAAACAAAAACGCATCTGAAAAGTCTAAATAAGGTACAACCACACATGCATTTTACTTCAAGCACCACAACTTGGTGGCTTGGTTTAAAATTGATTGATGCGCGTGGACAACGCATCGTTATTTTCCTCGGACTCGTCTGTCCAGAGTTTAATGCACCCTCCTTCAAGACGCCTGCCAGATCAGCTTCACCGGAGCATCTTCCTGGTTGTAGGATGTGATTTTGTTGGTGTTTTTACAAAAGTAACAGCCGGCAATGATGCCAGCCACTGCCAGACATAACACAATTGTGCACATGACCGCCAGGACTATAGGCATGACACCGACAAGATCAATGTTAGTATAGGCAGGTGCTGCTGCAATTACGTTGTTGTTGGATGTGGTGGTAGCGGGGGCTTGAGTTGAAGTTGCTTTGGGTTCTGCAGTTGATGTTGTCAGTATTAGTGCTGCGGTCGGTGTGGTAGTTGGTGTCGTTGTGGTTGTTGGTGTCGTTGTGGTTGTTGGTGTTGTTGTGGTTGTTGGTGTCGTTGTGGTTGTTGGTGTCGTTGTGGTTGTTGGTGTCGTAGTGGTTGTTGGCGCCATAGTGGTTGTTGTTGTTGTTGTGGTTGTTGGTGTTGTTTTGGTTGTTGGAGTCGTTGTGGCTGTTGTTGTCGTTGTGGTTGTTGTTGTGGTTGACGTAGAAGTTGTTGTTGTAGTGACACAGTCTATTTCCATCTGTGGTAGAGCGTCTTTGAGTGACGTACCACCATATTTACCACTGGCAGCACATTTTGGAGGTGTAATGTTAGTTTTCTGGTCTACTACACGAGCCAACCAAAGTGTGTCACATGTACACGACCAATTTGTGTTGTCTAAATTTACAGTAGCTGTTGTACTTTTAAGCCAGGTTTCCATGCTAACAGGAAGTGATGTCAGACCGGTGGTACTGAGGTCAATATGTGATATAGTACATCCATCAAAAGCTTTGTCATCTATGTCAACAATAGGGTTACCACTGAGATTCATTGTCCCTACTGTAAGACCTTGTAAATCTGTACTAGATACTTGTGTGATTTTGTTGTTGCTGAGGTCCAGAATTTTGGGCTGGTTGGCGCTGTTCTTGATGGCCGTTGTTGGGATAGACGTGAACTGGTCTGCAGACAAGACCAGTTTATCGAGAGATGTTCCATGGAGAATGGTATCTGAAAGCGTACTGACTCTCATGTTGGAAGCAATGACTTCTTTCAGAGTCTGAGGGTTGGCGAATATGGCAGCAGGAACTTCTTTCAATGGCAGACCGTCGATTTTAATCGTGTGTAAATGCGTCAGTAGTTTTAAAGCGTCACCGTCAATGCTGGTGATTGGGTTGTTAGATAGTACCAGAGTTTCCAGTTTACTGACTGCGTTGAAAGTACTGGACGCAACGGCTGTCATGTTGTTGTTGTTCAAATTCAGTACTTTAATCGATGGCCAGCTTTCCGCTGTGTTGTTGAAGAAAATACCCATTAAAAAATTGTTACTCAAGTCAAGCTCTTCCAGTTTGCTGAGATTTGAAAATACTTTCTGATTAACACTTCTTAAATCATTGTGAGCCAACGACATCACTTTTACGTTTGGCATATTCATAAAGGTCGGCACGAATTTTGGTGGACTGTAATATAAACTCTTAATGTGATTGTTCGACAGGTCAACTTTCTCTAGTGATGTGTATAAAGCGAAGTCTTCGGGTCTAAGCATTCCAAATTTCATGTAATTGCATGACGAACTGGTCAGCTTCAGGTCCGTAATGTCCAGCGGTAATGCCACTTTAGAAGGACAAATACTTGTGCACTCAGCACTGCCCTGAGGTAAACATTTTGTACAGTTGGCGACATTGCCACACTGACCTGCTACGAAGAGACTCATGTCGTTAATCCACACTGACATCAGCACAAAGTAGATCACAAGTGTCACGATGTGTCGTTGAATTATTTCCATGTTGTCGTTCTTTAAAAAGGTATTTTCACATATAATTCTAAACCTTTGCGGAAAAATTCGCGTTTTCTATTGAAGACATTTCATTGTTTGGATATTTGACTTAAAATAATGGTTAGGTTATCAATTCGACTGAAATCCTCACAATCTGTTAGCCCTTGGCTGCACTAGATGCGTTATGTGCTGGAGATGCAGCAATCTACACTAGATGCGTTATGTGCTGGAGATGCAGCAATCTACACTATATGCGTTATGTGCTGGAGATACAGCAATCTACACTAGATGCGTTATGTGCTGGAGATGGAGCAATCTACACTAGATGCGTTATGTGCTGGAGATGCAGCAATCTACACTAGATGCGTTAAGTGCTGGAGATGCAGCAATCTACACTAGGTGCGTTATGTGCTGGAGATGCAGCAATTTACACAAGGGCGTATTCTTTTTCTTTGTCGCACATAATTTCTTTTTACAACTGTATCAATATCTGAATCGGCTACCTTTAGATATGTGTATGAATACTTATTATTGATCAACAGGCTTCACTGAAATACATTGATTGGAATGAAATTGTAGAACTTTTTATTTGATCATATGAGGCTTCTTCAATAATACAAAGCTGTCTTTAGACTTGCTCCTGTTTTAACAGTTATATTCTTACACGTCATGACACAATTAAACAAAGCACTTTAGTGTAGTCATTTAAGTATAATAGTCCATATAGGAATCGGTTGTCAAAGTTCAATCAGCTTTCTTCACTGCCTATATGGACACTGATTTCTGCGTGTTTAAAAAAATCAGTTTTATATAAGAAACTGCGACAGTCTTGTCGACGCTCTTCGTTGGATTTCTTTGCCCTCGTTCTTCTTTTTTTCATTTGTATACTACTTTTACTATTCCTATCTTTAAGCGTATCTTCGTAGCGACCAATCGAAGTTCAGGGCATGCTTATATTCCATTGATTCTACACTTGATCGATAACATTATTTAACTCGTGGCTGATCGTAATCTTTTGACAAGACCGTACAAACAAACAAAAACCAACGAAAGTCGTCAATAGCCATCTATTGAAATCTGGTGCCTTTTCTGACATCCGGTTGTTGTGCTGTCGCTAAGTGGTGCCAATGACGCTTTTGTTGTTGTTGAAGTATTCACTTAAAGTTAATGATTGAATGTTTACAAAAAGAGCTCTTAGAGAAAATACTTCAGAAACTGTCAATTTATTCGATCTATGTAATAAATACAACGTATGCCACCTGTTAGACAAGCTGTGCTGTCTGAGAGTATGTCATTCAAATATCGTTGATGATCTTAACTTACCGGCCACAATCCATGTGTTTTATAGATTTTGTGCCCAAAAAATACATATTTTAAATGAAATATCTAAAAATGAATGTATGTATGTCTCGTATGCACTCTTACACCATTTACGCGATTGCGATAAAACTTTGGTGAGTAGTTGTCCATAAGACCGTGCATTTTTCTGAGTCATTACGACCCTTTTAAAATATTCCGTTTCGGGCTGTTGGCCCTAAATTGTTTTTTTTTTTTTTAAATATGAGCTTTGTAAAAAATGCGCTCCTATACCATTTATCCGAATGCGATAGAACTTTGTTGAGATGTTGCGCGCACGGCCGCAAAGTTTATGAATTATTACATTCGTTTTAAAATATTCCGTTTTAAAATATCCCTATGTTTGTTTTTTTATCATATGAGCTATATAAATGTAATTTCAAACCGTAAGCGCTCCTACACCATTTACGCGATTGCGATAAAACTTTAGTAAGTTGTTGTCCACCACCCCGCGCATTTTTCTGAATATTTACAACCCTTATAAAATATTCCGTTTTGGGCCGTTCCTATACCATTCATCCGATTGCGATAAAACTTTGGTGACTTGATATGCGCCCGCCGGAAAAGGTTTCTAAATTAGTACAACCATTTTAAAGCTGCCCTTACTTCGTTTTTTTCTTCTATGTGCTAATATAAATATAATTTTGAACAGACCTAATGGATGGAATTTAATCAAATACAAACAGCGATATTTCCGTTTGTGTGTGACATAATTTAGTAGGTTTCTGAATTTGTACAACCATTTTGCTATGTCCAGTTTTGGACAGGGGGCCCTAAATTAGTTGGTTTTTTTTTCTGAAATGAAATATTTGAATATAATTTCCGTATGCGTTCCTATACCGTTCATCTGATTGTGATAAAACGTTGGTGAGTTGTTGTGTGCACGCTCGCAAAAGCTTTCTGAAGAAGTACAACCATTTACAATATTCCGTTCGGGGCCGGGGGCCCTAAATTCATTTTTTTTCCTTATATGAGCTATTTAAATATAATTTCAAACACAGATATTGCATGGGTGGATCGCATTGAATGAAATACAAGCTGCGACATTTCAGTTTGTATGTGACATAATAAGTATGTTTTTAAATTAGTACATCTATTTTACCTTGTTCCGTTTGGGCCCGGGGGCCCTAATTTTGTTTATATGTACTAAATGAGCTATATAAATATAATTTCAAACATAGATATTGCTTGGGTGGATCAATCGCTACAAGTGTGTGGACTAAATTTATTCGAGTACGCTTTAGACGGTGAAAATAAAAACAAAATAGTGTGTATATAAAAAGTACTTCAAAAACATAATTAAAACAAGAACACTTTATTTCTTTGTGTGGCATTGCAACGCATGCCGGGTTCTCGGTAGTTAAAACTATGTTTGATGGAATCATTCTGTTCTGTTCCGTTTGTGACATTAAGCATACGTTCTGGGTGGATTTGGATTCCATTGAAAATCAACAACCCGCTGATCTGTCGTCAAACATTTGACACTCGCGTCATTCGGAAATAACTTTCTAACTGCAGAGAGATGAGACAGTTGATTGATAACAGGTGCTCTTGTACACTTTAGGTCAATCTGTTCACTATGACCTTGCGCATAACATCTTGATGTCAAGAAGTATTCATTAAAGCCTATCCTATATGAAAGCGTTCAATCTCTATCCCCGCGACGCTGCCGTAAGGCTCAACGTATCCTTGCAATAAGTCTAAATAGATGTACACGTTTATATATTTGAGTACATGTAATTATTTGTTTAACTGAGGCTTCGTCAGCATGACACCGACATGTTAAATCAAGTAAATGCGATGGGCTAGCTTTAATTACAGAGACCGATTGGTGCGTCATAGTTTGCGGCGTCATAGGTTGGATACTGATGACCAGGACGAGACTCTGCACTCATGTTATTTTCTGTAGTGCATTGATTTGGAGGGGCAAAGATGCATTTTAGTACAATGTAAATCTAATCACAGGAAACCTGCAGCTGCTTCATTGCTGTGATGTTTCTTACCTAGGTGGTCATTGTTAACGACCATTTGTACATACATAGGCTATACATATTTCAGAGCTGACTTTGTGTTGGTCCCCTCACTCTCTCGCTTTCAATATAGTTGTAAATTGGTAAATAAATCTAAATATGTGATACAAATTGTAATTTTACACTGCCGTGGAAGTAGTTTAATGAGTTAATACAAGGGTTGTTTAGTTGTTGTTGTTTTTTAAAATATGAATCGTATGCAACATATTATACTTAGATTCGATTCTACACACTAAAGTGATTATAATCGTTTGATCGTGTTACTCATTTAAATGCCATTTCTTATGTCCGCTAGAAACTTTGTAACATCAAAATTCGATTACTGTTACAAAACAAACTGCGTACAACCCATCTCTTTAGTGTATTATTTTTGTGGTATCGTTATGAAATCAATGTTAACGTGTGACATATATAGAGTATATATATGGGAGTACTCTATTCCGTAAGTTCGGGTGGGTTTGTATTGCATGCAAAATAAAGTAAACATTCCTCTTATCTGTCATCAAAGAGTCGCCACAAACGTCATTCCGAATTGATAGCTTTCTAAATGCAGATAGATGAGACAGGTGAAACAGACAGGTGCTCGTGTACATTTAGTTCATTCTGGTCACTCTGACCCTGTTTGAAACCTCTTGGGGTCAAATAGTTCACTCCGAACCATTTTGTAGATCAGTGCAAGTAAATGCGAGGCGCCCACATAAACAAAAATATAGTTATCTAGCTAAAGCACCAACGGACATCGTTGTTTTAAAAAGTGAATACAATGTAGAATTCGACCAGTCTCTATAGCGAAATTCTGAAACCATATGTTATTTTCTGTTAAGCAGTAGTTAGCACTGTTTGGCAGATAAAGACACACCAATTTAGAGCATACCTTTTTTATTAACCATTCTGACTTGCCATAAGATGTTAGTACCTGTTTCCTTTTTAGGGCTCTGCATCGCAAGGAGCAGTGGAACGAAATTTCATTCATACTTAAATAAGTTTTCTTATATTATTTATATATTTACGTGTATCTTAAGAGCTGGCAAAAAAAATAATAATGATAAACGTGGATCCCAATGACCACCCGTTTTCATGACGTAGCACAACTACAGATTTAAACAAAGCATACACTACTGTATCACGCTGTTTTTTGGGTACAATGTTTGAGAGAGGCCAAGTAACGTTTTTCGCCAAACCAATATGTTTCTTTAATGCTAAATTATAGTTACGAAACTATGGAATGGAAATTGAGTTGTTATTGCTTTTTTTAATACACGTTTCTTTCATTAAGCTAAACGCGAACCTATATGTTGACATTAATAACGTTATCTTTAGCTCTGGTATAAACTCTATAGACATGAGGTCCAGATCAAAGGCGTGAGGCACTGATTTCAAAAAAACTTTGCCGTCTTGTTTTTAAACAATTAAATTTCAATGATGACAATGTGGTTAATACTGGTTTTTCACGACTGTTATGTATGTCTAATGTTTTAGTCATAACTGAACTGTTTTAATATCCGTACTTAGGTTAAATACTATTACTGTCTTGTTATTGATTGTATTAATTTATGGACTGCATTCAAGTTGTGTAAATCAAATATAAGAACCAGGTATGCTGAACTTGAATTAGTAGTAATTGAACTATAGATTGTATAAGTTGAGACCCTGAAAACGTCATCATGATCACTGTGTTTATTACGGATATTTTACAAATATTTGTAGCTTCCTGTTGACCTTCCATATAATTTTATTCTAACATGTTGTGGGCGGGGTGGTGGAGCTTTATACAATAATTTATTTAGAATTAAGTTTCTTTGTTAAACGGAATCATCAACCTATTTATATTAGTCTAAACTGGGCCAATCCCAAGCTTGTGGACTGGAGTTCAATCCCCAGCAAAAGCCTACACTAGCAAAACCAGCACCCAGGATGGATGGGACTCGTTAACCTTGGATGGCAACTCAACCAAGAGAAGGCACGCTCTGAAATCAAAGCATTAGATGGAGTTCCGTTGGCGGTATGACAATGACGCAATGAACTTCCTGGCAACTCCTGTGACGTGGAACGCATAAAGAGGCCAGCGAAACACACAAAAAAAAACACAGCTGGTCGTCTACTGCGTCATAGTCTATTTCCAGTCGTCTTGCCATTAGATCAAATAGTCAGTGACAAGAAAGTGAGGCTGACGCATAGAGCAACTCTTCCTCTCTTTAAACCGAAATACAGCTCAAGTTAAGTCCACTACTCAAGCTTTGGTCATATTCGCATGCGAAGGACGACCAATATAATAGTTAACACACTGACCACGTGTATCAACTAAGCTGCATGGTATTTGTGTGGTTCTATGTTAAGATACATTCAAATGCCTTATTGCTTCACAAAGTGAAAACGTTATTTCTAGCAACCTTGCTAGTAACTCTAATTTAAGCATAAAGTTACAGGTCGTTGAATCAGATAGTTATATCGTGTATACTCTTCTCTGACAACTTCAATTAAAAGAACAACACAAACATTTCCTTTTCACCAGACAAAATTTGAATTGAACGCATGACCACGCTGTGCAAGCAAGTGCACACACCACCAAAAGAAGAAACACAACATCAACATACATTTATTGCCATAGCATCCTTTTCTTTATTTTAATGATTAATTTGAATATAACTTTTTATTATGCCGACCACTGAAATTAAGAAAATTGTTTACAGACGGGGGTGTCATTGAAGGCAAACGCGCACATTTTTAGATGATGTGCTATCTTTAAAACAATCAAATAAAATGAAATTATAATTTCCTTTTTTTTTTCTTTTTAATATTTTAATGAAAAGTTTAATTAGGTCTATAAACTCAGCTAAAATGTGTAACACAAATAATCATTTTCACTTTATGTTAAATTCTGTTATCAGAATTGAAAAGACGTAAAATCTTTACAAGTGTAAGATGCACAGCTATAACTGCAACATAGTATTGATGTATCTCGTATAAACATAATGAATGTGTATGCATAAAAGAAAAAAATCTATAATTAACAAGTTCAAGAAGACCAAAGAATAAATAGTAGTATTAGTAGCAAGCATTTTCTAAATTTTTTATTTTTTTTTAAAAGAAGAAAAATAAATACACATGTTGATTTTTGTAATCTGCAGCCCTATAAAAAAAAGTCTCGCTACCCATGACTTGATCAATGGTTCAATTTAATTGTTCTTCTACATATAAATATTCAAATAACTTATTGAGAAAATTGAGCGGCACTTAATCTGGCTTTTTCAAAAAGACAAGAGCACGGTTAATCGTGTAGTTTCTCTTACTTTTTTTTACATAGGCCTAAATAATGGAACTGCGCAATCGTCTTAAAACATTATAGTTTAATAGGGAGAAGAAACAACTAGCCTATTGGCTACATTAAAAAAATATTTTAAAATTGTAAGGTGGAACCATTAAAGAAAAGATTTTCTTGTTTAACTTTAAGTCTACCACAAGGGTGAACAGACCTTTTAGAGATATTCTAAGCAACCCCGAAAGAAAGCCAATTTTGTATGGATGATAGTAAATTACAAACTACTTATAACTTATATAAAAGAAAACATATGTGCTATTGCTCCTAAGAAGTACCGTACATAATTAAGTTTTAAAATGCGAAATATGAACAAATCAATTTCAATGAAGCTTAAACAATTAGCGGTAAAATTGTCTACTGTTCTTCCTGTTTAGGGTAACTTTAATTAATAGTCTTTATCACAAATGATTGGTTTCATTTTTAAAAATGTGATACATTTTAACTTTAACATCAAGAATCTGATATGTCAATGCACATGGAAACACCGCATCTTAAGTTCGCTGCGGTTTTTTTTATAGTCTTACATTATAATTCTGACCAAGATACCAAAAACAGCTACAAATAGCGTTGATGTTACTCTTCGGGATGAACCTGTTGGGGTTGTAAATGTCGTTGTAGCTGATGGCGCTTCACCTGTAGCTGTTATTTTTGTTGTGTCATTTGTAAATATTACGGCAGTACAGTCAGTTCCCATCTGTGGTAGAGCGTCTTTGAGTGACTTACCACCATATTTACCGCCGGCAGCACATTTTGGTGGTGCAATGTTAGTTTTCTGGTTTACTACACGAGCCAACCAAAGTGTGTCACATGTACACGACCAATTTGTGTTGTCCAAATTTACAGTAGCCGTTGTGCCTTTTAGCCAGGTTTCCATGCTAACAGGAAGTGATGTCAGACCAGTGTTACTGAGGTCAATATGTGATATAGTACATCCATCAAAAGCTTTGTCATCTATGTCAACAATAGGGTTACCACTGAGATTCATCGTCTCTACTGTAAGACCTTTTAAATCTGTACTAGATACTTGTGTGATTTTGTTGTTGCTGAGGTCCAGAAATTTGGGCTGTTTGGCGCTGTTCTTGATGGCCGTTGTTGGTATAGACGTGAACTGGTCTGCAGACAAGACCAGTTTATCGAGAGATGTTCCATGGAGAATGGTATCTGAAAGCGTACTGACGCTCATGTTGGAAGCAATGACTTCTTTCAGAGTCTGAGGGTTGGCGAATATGGCAGCAGGAACTTCTTTCAATGGCAGACCGTCGATTTTAATCGTGTGTAAATGCGTCAGTAGCTTCAAGGCTTCATTTGAAATATTACTTATAGGATTATTTGACAGTATCAATGTTTTTAGTTCTTTGACTCCAGCTAAACTTGCCGCTCCCAGATTTGTCATATTATTGTTGGCCAAGTTGAGTGTCTTCAACGCTAGCCACCCCGCAGATGTTACATTGGTGACAATTCCTGCTAATTGATTGTAGCTGATGTCCAGGCTTTCGAGGTGGGTCAGGTTGGTAAAGATCCTCGCATTGAAAGAAACGATCAGATTGTGAGCCAGAGAAATAACTTTTAAGTTAGGCATGCCCATAAATGTTGGCGCATTTTTTGGCGGTCCGTAGTACAACGTCTTGATACCATTGTTTGATATGTCGAGCTCCTCGAGTATGGGGAAGTAGCTCAAATCTTCTGGTTTGATCACGACAACATTGGAAGCGGAGCAGTTATAGTTGGTAATCTTCAGTTCTTTTATGTCTCTTGGTATCGCAGCATTGGAAGGACATACACCATGGCATTCAGCGCCACCTTGTGGAGCACATGTCGTACAACTCGGTAAACTGGGACATTGACTTGCGACGATGAGATGATCTTCAATTAACATGAACTGTAGCACGAGTGCTAATAGAAGTCTTGTCATCGTTTTCATTGCTTTGTTGGTGGGAAATGTAAAGTTCGTACAACGGTTAAAGTTTTACGTTGATATACCACTTTGTTAGACTGCGCTGTTAACAAAACTATTTAACGTATCAGTCACATACAACTGAATTTTTTTAATTAAAAAAAATCCTATATTTGCAACACAGGTTACAGTAAATCCGTCACATTTATCATCTGGAACGTGTATTTGCTGTGTTCATTAACGATGAAGTGCCCAGGAAGTCCGAGTTGAGATGGACAAGCAACTATAACGTCAGCCTTTTATACTCGGTTACACAAATCCCAGCCCCAGACATATTTGAACGCAGTGTATCATTCGCTTTCCCGAGTTATGGCTACTTCTCCTCTCACAAATTGGTTTTGTGTTTGCCTTCAATCATCGAATGTATCAACTATTGACGCCATGAAATGAGCACGGCTTAAATCTAATATGTTAAGCTTTATGAAACAGTAAAAACAAAAATTTTAAAAGCCATTAGCTACTAACGCAACTGTGGGCTTGTCTCTTGGCATTTATTGGTAAAGCATGCATGTTAGGATTATGAAACATTTTGAAATACACTTCCACTCATTAAAAAAAAAACGTGTTTTGAAAAGGTTCTTGATAAGTAGCTGTCAATACAGACAATAAACTTAATCAGAATATAAAGGTGAGACGAGTTATGCCATGATACTGTTGACTTTGACTGTATCGTATTTCGTATGTCTTTGTCACACATACATAGGCACTTATAGGGTCTACCTTAGTTAATGGCAGGTTGATATGAACACGAAAACACGCCGGCCGAGTTGAACATGCTGACGTGGACTGGTTTAAAAAAGAATTATCAATCCTTCAAAATGTGTGTTGATTATGCTAGCAATACTTCACGTGATCAAACAACAATGTCCATTTCATGTAACTTTATGTTAAAACGTTACAATATAAGTTAGCAGTGACACTCAGGCATGGTCTTTGATGTTGTTGCTACCAGGTATTTAACGCCTGTAACTTTATTTCGTTTCTATCACAGTTCAGTAACAGTTGTTTTGTGGTTAGTTTTGTGTAGTAAAAATGTTGTAATATTTCAACCCCCAAAAAAATAAAATAAAATGCATACATTTCTGATGTCGATGATTCAAATAAATTTGGCCAAAATTATTATCTTGAACCTTATTCTGTGACCGACCCCCCCCCCCCCCCCCACCAAACCCCCCAAAGTCATGTTTCAAACAATTAGAATCTCAGGCCCGTTCCCCATCTCCACCATTGTTGTTGTGGTTGGCAGTGATTTCAAGTCCGTCCCAGATTTGGTTAACAACAGTGACAGCGCAGACGAGCTGCGCCTGCTGTCAAAGTCTCGTGACCTCTGACCCCGCCACTCTCTCGCCCCACGCCATCCAATGTTCTTCACCCGAGAGTTTTTGCCTTCTCCGAAATCCGACATGACCATGGCGTCCATGATGCCTTCGTCTACCGAGCCGTGGTCTGGTCGTTTTAGAAACGTTCTTTTCTTGATGCGCCTTTCCTGCCTGTACTTGTAAAGGATGCAGGCGACTGGCGCTAAGATGAAGATAGTCCCTAGTATGCACGCAATGACTATACCCCACGTCATCGTGGAGGAGGTGCCATACCCATCCATCGGACTCGAGCTCACTTTGACGGAGGGGGTGTCGGGATGAGGGTATACCAGAGGCGCTCCTTCGGGTTTCGGGGCAACTCCCGACGCTTGTTGCCCAGGCCCTGCTCCGCCAGTCATCATGGCTTGAATAGGTTTTTCTTCAACAAGTCTTGGCGGACTTGGACCTGCATGCCTTACACCTGCAGAGTTGTGGGTTCTGGCTTGGGGGTGGGGGTAATATGGAGGGCGTTGTTGGTGTTGAACCATTGGAAGCCGTTGTGGTAGACGTGGTATGGGTTGCTGTTGTGGGTTTGGTCGATACGGCAGTTGTTTCTGTGTTTCTGGCGCGGGTATTGGCACCAATGGTGGTATGGGATAACCTGCATCCTTCACGTACTGTTTCTGCTGGGACTTTTGCCCGCCCTCTTCACTCCACTTTGGATGGTGGAGCTGCCACCACATCAACTCCTCCACCTCATTCTCCTCTTCTTGACCATTCCCCTCTTGCTCTTCTCCCGGGAACCACGTTCCATTATTGATGTAGCCATCCTCCATTTCACCTGGGCCCGGGTACCATGTCCCATTATGCATGTATCCGTCTTCCATCTCCCCGGGAGCTTGATACCACGTCCCATTTACATAATATCCGTCATCCCCCTCCCTAACCCCTGGATACCATGTACCGTTAAACATATATCCATCGTCCATCTCCGGCCCCTCTCCTTGGTAGAGTGTCCCATTCTGCCAGTAACCGTCTTCCCCTTCTTCCTGACCCCCGTAGTACGTGCCGTTGTAAACATATCCTGTCTCCTCCCTTTCGTACCCTTCCCCGCCATACGTTCGCTGACTGACTCGGTTATACAGATCTGTTACATTGATGTTAGAGAACTGTTTCTGGAGTGCGTCCAGCTGATCCACAGCTCCGAGTCGTTTAAGAGTTTTCAGACGTCCTAATAACCATTCGTATTTCTCACCCATGGGCACTGCTCCAGGGACAGCAGCTTCTAAAGCACCTCGCTCGAAGAACTTCTTCAGCCCATCGTCTGCTTGATTTGGCTGATATATTTTGGTCCCGGAACCATCGCCATGTGGTTTTGTTATATTTTTAGTATTGCTGACGCCAATGGGTGGTCCCGGGTCCACGTAGTCATAGTCTGTTCCTAGCTGGCTCTTTGATTTCGGGATGGCTGTAGAAATAAGATGTGACGGGTTATAATAGGTTCAGTCAAAAGATGTATGCATATGCATAGTTTTTACAATATATAATTTAGATTATTTTAATACACAGAAACATGGGTAAACACTAACATTAAAGTTTCATGTACACCGTTTGGTATGTATACTTTATTACGATTACTAAATACATTTTAGCCAATACACAATCGCTTCACAAGTTACTCCAATCTTGACAGAAGACACAGAAATGTTCGATTTTAAAAAATAAAAAAAATATATTATTTTGAAAAAAAAATACAATTTCATAATACAAATGTATCACCTTACGATTACACTGATGTTACAACCCTACCAACTCACCTGTTGATACGCCTACTGAAGTAACGGTTGGACCCTGGCAGAAGACAATTCCTACACAGGTCATGACAAGAAGCTGAACCGCCATTTTGTTTATTCTATGATGTGGGTCGTTCACACTGTACATGTTTTACTTTGGTTCTTGATAGGTTGATACTAAAATAAACAGACTAACTCAATAGGATGGCGGTACACTCGAAATAAAAAATTATATCCTATTTGTTGGTGAACGGTTTCATATCATCTCCAGTTATTGACAACTAAGTCACTCACAGATTGAAACCGTACCGCAAGATCTACTTCATTGCTATTGGTCCTTAGGTGTAACAGAAAACATCACTAGAGTTGAAAAAAAAACTGAAACTTAAAAGCACGACTACTAACAAGAGATTCCACTCCTAAGTTTAACCCTACTTATGTCTACACAAAGAATGATGGATATGAGCTGTTAAGTCTTCCCGACGTTACAATTTCTCGACAGTGTTGGAGAGATTGGTCAGTTTTCCCCCTTTATTCCCTCACATACCAACACGCAACCCCCACCCCCTTATTTCTACTTACATCCAGCCAAAGGATCTTAATTTGATTGATGGCTTAATCACGTGGTGCGACACATATAAAGTAACGTTGTTTCTCATTGGTCAATGATTAGCACGCTACGCTTTTCGATCACATGGCATTTGCTTGTAGTATAAGGGCATGGTGTCTATGAATACAAAATTAAATTGTAAAACAGTTAAATAACGATGCCATAAATATACCAAAACTGTTTCAATTGTTGTATTTTAGAATTAAACTACATTAAAGCTACTTTCTTGGGGGCCTAATACCACCCTCCCCGCCCTTACCCCGTCATGCCTATCGCATGACCGGCAACTAGATGGAATCGTGTTCAAATATGGTCAGCTCGACTCCCCTTTCCCAAGTAATTAGTTGAGCGAGATAGTGATTGGCAGGTCTCATTACAACCGACTTTCTTGAAAACCAGATACCCAATGTGACCAGAACGTCTGTGTTGTTGTGTGCACCCCTGGACCCCGACTTTACGTTGATCTAACGCGGACCTGTCAAGGCTTAGTACTTCCTATACACTGTTCCCCATCATTATTTCCGACCCGCCTGCTTGTTGAAGTCTCAGAGACACCCATCAATAAGTCAGTTCCATTTTGATTGTGTTAACATGACTGGCTGGGGGTCGGGGCTATTATAGAATATGGCAACTGTAACTGTAACATCAAGCATCAAATTGTGTACCGGTACATCACAAATCGTATCTACCCGTCTATGAAGCACTAGTGGTATCTACCCGTCCATGATGAAGCACCAGTCGTATCTACCCGTCTATGATGAACCCTAGTCGTATCTTCTCGTCTATGAAGCACTAATCGAATCTACTCGTCTATGAAGCACTAATCGTGTGATCTACCCGTCTATGATGTACCCTAGTCGTATCTTCTCGTCTATGAAGCACTAATCGAATCTACTCGTCTATGAAGCACTAATCGTATCTACTCGTTTATGCAGCACTAGTCGAATCTACCCGTCGATGATGAAGTAAATGATGGAAGAAATCAACCGACTTAAACTTCTTATTAACTTCTTTCACAAGTATTTAAATCCTTTTTTCCCCTTTTAATTTCACGTGTATGTTCTGATACAAATAAGGGCTACTCGACTAATGCTAGTATTTATGAGCTGAGCCCTCTTCTTTTACGCGGCCACTCGACTTTTATAGTAAAGGTGATGATAGTCTTCATTGATATTGTTAATGTGAATGTTCCTCAATGGATTCAGTTCCTCCTATTAAACATGGGTTGGTAACACCAATATTGTAATAAGTCCCAAGTCATTGCGTCATATGGGGAGGTGAGTGGGGAGTCCCTGTCACTTGTTGTAGTTAACTGATCACTGAGGAAATAAAAGATCACTTTTGTGGGATTCTGATAATGGGAGCTGTCACATTGATGGATGGATGAAGAGCATTGAGACAGAAAGGATGGGTATAGTTTACGTGAATAAACACACACGGTCCGTGTTGCTGGTTAGTAAGAGCCTTAGTGACTCTTGAAAAGCATGTTATAGCTTATTTTACTTAGTTTTTAGAAAAATCAGTTATTATAATAATCGCCAATGAAATGTAAATGAAGAAAATAATATGTAGTTTTGGTTGGCGACGCTAGAATAGAACATCCCATCGACACGAATGTTCACCAGCCACACGAGCTGAAAATGGCAAAAACAAAAAAATGCACACATTTGTAGTAGTAGTAGTAGTAGTAGTAGATAATGTAATCTATTGAAAGTTAGTAGAAAAATTAAGAAGATGGATTGAAATTTAAAAGAACAAAATTAATTAAATGTCTCTTAAAAATATGTATGACCATTGTCAATTGCTATATTAGCTAACAAGTCATCATACACCCAAAATGTAGCTATATTTTTAGAAACCCCGCAGATCGATGTTTAATATGATACTTATTTCTCAATATGAGTTAGCTAGACAAGTAGTCTATACGAAAGTATCCGACCTCGGCAATGTTGAAATTCGGTGACATTTTTTGCCATCGTGTTTTTAACCTAATGTCGCACGTCTATTGTGATCCGAAGATAAGGCCCCGGAATAGGGTAGATACTTTGTGACAGGAAAGTTTGGTGTCCATGATAAGAGACGTTGTTCTCGCACGTCTGACACCTTCCTATCTCTTGCGTGACATGGAGGGATAGCTATATGAAAACAGTATCGACTTGAGCCAAGGGTAATGGGCTTCAGTATTAACAAACATGGAATGGGCCAACTTACCCCACTTCTTGGTAATACAAACATACAGCTCACTATGTTACCATGGCGGACTCGGACAAAGTACGTTGGACTACGTTCTGACATTGGCCATGCTTTATTTTAATGGTTAACCTGAAGAAATCCATTTTTCAAATCCTTTATATCAACTTCGCTTTGAATGTGTGTTTGTTTGTTGTTTGTTTGTCTCTGACAAAATTTTGGGACGGCTATTAGGCTTTACGGGCACTAGGTTTGATAAAAACTATTCCCATTCCAAAATCAATAGCTACAATCACATAGATGATCAATCACGTACAATCACATACATGCAACAAACAGAAATGCATACAAAGGAATTGTACGAAAAACTTTGTTTTTACCGGTTGTTTAATTCGGTCGTTTTCCAGCTACCGAAAATGTTTAAGTAATTTTTGTAGAGCTGACATGAGAAATATTGTCAGAAAAAAAAAAGGGGGGGGGGGATGGGGTTAACTGCGACATTGATGGATTCAGCTTTCTTGCTTCATAATAGGTGAAAGAAAGTTGCAGTGTCCAAGACTTGATTAGTGACTACTGTTTCTTTTGAATATGCTACTACACTTTCCTTGATGTCGCCACGTCCAACAATGTGATGAGAAAAGTAACAAATCACCGTCACATGCTTCTTAATTCTTATTAATCCCATAATGATCTCACCTGACCGGTGTAACTAGTACCTTTAGAATCTATGAAGTCAGTCGCAATTTCGCCCCCCCCCCCTTTTTCCCCCCACCCCCTGCTTTCTTCTGTGACAGAGAATGGCCGACTATGCATGTAATGGCCTACACCCGTAGAAAACTGTATTGCTACATCGCAGGACAAACAGATGCAATGTGTCCTTCAAATGTGTATATGTAACCAAAGGGTCTAAACGTTGCGTACATGGTTTCGTTGTTTGGACAACACAAACATGTTTGATGAGATTAGCTGTGTGATTGAAGTTGAGCCTTTTGGGTTCCCCCCCCCCCCCCAAGCAACAGTCCAGACATGGTACAAGTCTAGCAGGATGTTTAACACTTCCTTTAGTAGGAACATGCGTGGGGGGCTATGAAAGAAATAAGGGGGGGGGGGTCACTCCCATTGAATACTGGGTGGGGTCGTTGATAAGGGAGCATGGCGAGATGACAGACCTCACCTCTTTGATGTCGTCAATGGTGCTGTGATCATTGGTGTGCATTGTGCAAACAAAAGTAGTCTTGTAGCGCTGGTAATCTCGGGGAGTTGATGGGAAACGGAAGCCATTTTGACATTCCCAACCGGTGTTTGGGTATTTCGTCATACGAAACGCGTTACCCTTGCCCGGTCCTTAAACCCAGCCTGGACCTGTTGCACAAACAATGAACAAATGGAACCACGCTGTTTGAAAGAGTTCGAACATAAACATCATACTTTATCTTGGAAGTTAGACCTCATAGCAGGACAGATTTTATTACATTTTAAATTTTGGTGGACTGATTTTGTTTACTGATTAACACAGCTCCACATATTTTTATTGAGTTGAAAACAAAGACAAATGAAACTAGTTTACGGTACTAAATAATGAGAGGCTTGTGTAACAGTGACAAGTATTAGACTAGCTAAATCCTCTCTTTGAGACAACATACCGATACTGAACGTCCATATCTTTTGTTCTTTCCAAATAAGCAATATGACACTTACAAATAATAAAGTGCTTCTTGTCCATTCCTTTTCTGGTGATCACCTGAATTCAACAATAATGCATGACAGCCTCAGAAGGTTATGTGTGAACATAGAACATACAACACATTTTTATTTGTTTCTAAATCATTCATCACAGAGATGATACAATCAGTCTATAGATGTATCTTGTTAACTGGATTAACCCACGTTTTATCTTATGTTATCCCACAGGTGTCGGGTGAGAAGGTTAGCAAGTTGTCACTGGTGGACCTTGCCGGAAGTGAGAGAGCCCAGAAGACAGGTGCCATGGGTGAAAGGTTGAAGGAAGGAAGTAATATCAACAAGTGAGTGCATTAAGATCTCTGTTTGATTAGCTCTTTAATGACACCAACCAACTTCACAACAAGGAAAGAATATAAATATATACAGTCACTGTTAAAAGATTGCATTTGTTGATTTAAAAATATGTGCAATAATTTGATAAATATAAATATATATATATTAATTTTTTTAAAAGTGGTGGGTTTTTTTGGGGGTTTGGGAAAAACGGGGGGGGGGGGGGGGGGGGATTAATGAGTTGAAAAAAGTAGTATTAAAATTGTTAAATAAAAAAGATTGGATTGAACGCTGTTGAACATTAAGGCGAACAAAAGTTTTAAAATAATTTTATACCTTTGTCTTGAGATAAAACTGTCTTTTCTTTTCTAACCTCAGGTCACTGACCACTCTTGGTTTGGTTATTTCTGCTCTGGCTGACCAGTCCGGTGGTGGCAAAAACAAGAACAAGTTTGTCCCCTATAGAGACTCAGTCCTCACCTGGCTCCTGAAGGTAATACAGGGACTGTCCACTGTCCATCTCACACAGTAGTTATAAAGTCTTCTACAAAATTATTCACTTGGCCAAGCCCACCAAATGTGCTGTCCTCTAAGTCTTATCAAAGAGTAACAAAATCTATTTGGGGGATGACTTAATCATTCAATATGTTCAGCTTTCTTTTCATTACTTTATGAGCACCTATAACATCAATGATGTCAAAGTCTACTGCTGGCAATGTCTTTTATAACCCTTATATTTTCCTTCCATATCTATTAGAAAATTTTGTAAAATCTCAATTTTAAATCATTTTGAATTACGTCCACATATTAAACTTTCTCTGCTTTAAAAAAAAAAAATTAAAAAATTGTTTATTGGCTGAGGGGCTTTATGATATACAAATTCAAAAATATCAGAAGATATAAATTTAAAATACCATGATCTATCAAATGCAAACTTATCATGAAGTATCATATTCAAACATGTGATATATAAAACTCTGAGTGCCTGTAATGTGCTTGCCTGGACCATAAAAGAGCAACAGCTTGGTCCCAAAATTGAATGTTATATTTATCAAATTCAAACATCATGATTGATTAAATGCAAACAAAACATGACATTTAAATGCCAAACACACATCTTGATCTTTCAAACAAGCATCTTGATCTTCCAAACACACATCTTGATCTTCCAAACACACATCTTGATCTTTCAAAACACACATTTGATCTTTCAAAACACACATCTTGATCTTCCAAACACACATCTTGATCTTCCAAACACACATCTTGATCTTCCAAACACACAATGAAATGAGGATAAACACCTGAACCCACCTTGTCTTCCCCTGCACCTCACAGGATAACCTCGGTGGCAACAGTAAGACTGTCATGGTGGCCACCATCAGCCCTGCCGCTGACAACTACGAGGAGACTCTGTCCACCCTGCGCTACGCAGACCGAGCCAAGCGCATCATCAACCACGCCGTGGTCAACGAGGACCCCAACGCCAGGATCATCAGGGAGCTGAGGGAGGAGGTTGAGATGTTGAAGGCCCAGCTCAACCAGGCTCAGGTGAGGAGAAGTTCTGGCCTGGCAGTAAGTCCGCATTTTTTTTTGTTTCTTTTCTTTTTTCATTTTTTAAATATTTGTTCATTGAATTATTTGATGTAATATGGAGGATTGAAAGTGCTGAAAGAGGGACATGCAGAAAGAAAGTCAGATAGAGGGGCATACAAACTTAGAATAAGTCGAGCAGTAATAAATGTAAATTGTGTTGATGTTTTCAGTTCTAGTTGGGCTGAGTATACATGACTCTCAAAGTTGGGTAGAGTATACATTACTCTCAAAGTTGGGTAGAGTATACATTACTCTCAAAGTTGGGTAGAGTATACATGACTCTCAATGTTGGGTTGAGTATATAGTACTCTCAATGTTGGCTTGATTATGTGTTACTCTCAAAGTTTGGTATATATTACTTTCCATTTTGGTTGTATGTAGCTGTTAAGTACTTCAATATGGGTCTACAGATGTCCTTAAAATGGTGATTTGTATGATCTTTATTGCAGTATAGTTTTTAGTTTAGAATGAATCCACAAAATCTTATGTATCAGACCTGGTTACTCTTACAATTTTGGCGTACAATGTATGATTTTGAGGTGTATACATTATATAAACTGTATGTTAATTTTTTACTATTAAAATAATGTATTGAACGATTTTGTGATGATATTGTACGATTTTAAGAGTAAACAGGTCTGATGAATAGTTACTCAATTATCCAGGGAAATGTTGGCAGTGTGATTGTTGGGGGTTGTATAGTTACTTTAAAAAATGTATTTACAAACTTTTTATTACATTTCCTCATTTTGTTCTGTTTGAAGATAATGCCATTTCACCATTAATCCCATATTTCCTGAAAACTTCTCCATACTAATTTGTTTGAATGATCTGTTTGTCTCCATCTACTCAACTGGATTCATTAATTATGCTGCACGTTAATTAACAAAAGCCATTGCCTTGTATGAACCTGCTACCCATTCCATTGGTAAAAATGTATCTTGTTTCTGTCTACTCAGAGCATGAAAGCCCCAGACCTGGCTGAAAGACTTACTGAGTCTGAGAAGCTGATGAAGGAGATGTCCAAGACATGGGAGGAGAAACTGCTGGAGACTGAGAGAATTCATCAGGTAATTACAGTCTTAGAAGACCACCGTGGCATTTTAAGTGCAGTTGTGTGCTGGAGCACCTGAGTGCTAGAAGACCACCATGGCATTTTAACTGCAGTTATGTGCTGGAGCACCTGAATGCTAGAAGACCACCATGGCATTTTAAGTGCAGTGTGTGCTGGAGCACCTGAGTGCTAGAAGACCACCATGGCATTTTAAGTGCAGTTGTGTGCTGGAGCACCTGAGTGCTAGAAGACCACCATGGCATTTTAACTGCAGTTATGTGCTGGAGCACCTGAATGCTAGAAGACCACCATGGCATTTTAAGTGCAGTGTGTGCTGGAGCACCTGAGTGCTAGAAGACCACCATGACATTTTGAGTGCAGATGTGTGCTGGAGCACCTGAGTGTTAGAAGACCACGAATGCCAACTCAATGGTGGTAAAGCTAATATGTGAAAATATGGAATGGAAGAGTTTCTTGTAATGAAAGGAACTGATACCATAAAGGAGTGTGTCCCCAATATTGGTTGAGATGTGATTCTCTGGGCAGTGCTATCTATCTAGTTAGCTATTTAAGGTTGTTGCCCATGAATTGAACATTTACTATTAACAAAATATATTAAAAAACAAGGATTCCAAGAAACTAAATGATGAAACCTTTGAAGAAAAGTTGTTTAAATAAAAATATTTGTTCATAATTAACAGTGGGTTGTGGTGCAAATACAGAAAACGTTCACTTTGTCTCACTTCAAAATTTACTTTGACAATGAAAGAGATATGGCAAAGTGGCGTTTATTTATCTTGAACCCCTAAACACTATATAAATAAAAGCTCACAGAGACACAATAACCCGAGGCATTACATGTACTTGGTAAACAAAATATGAGCATGGCTTTTTCTAGATTGTGAAAAGGGCCATCACCAATTTGCCAATATAAGAGTGAGGGAAATAACTGCAGAAAATAAATGTGTTATTTTGATTTAGCTCCCTTACTAGCAGTGTTAGATAAGATTATGAAATAAACAGGACATATTGATCAGACGATTATTGAATGTGGTATTCCCGATTTTAGGCTCGTCAGAAGACTTTGGAACAGATGGGTGTGTCTGTGGTGACGTCTGGCATCAAGGTGGAGCATGGGCGGCCCTTCCTTGTCAACCTGAATGCCGACCCCTCCCTTAATGAACTGCTTGTCTATTACTTGAAGGTAAGTCACTGACTTTTTTTTTCATTACATCTACATACAGCACTGGCATAATCAATACACATAATAAAATTGTAGAACAGTTGTTTCAATACAAATAAAACATACTAAAGTATTAGTACAGCCATTTCAATACTTCCACATATCTGGGTTTGATTAAAATGCAAGTAGAAAGCACATTGAAAACATGTTCCCAAGATTGTGTGTACTTCTTTCCATTTTCATAGTGTCTTGGTCTACTGTCATTGCGTGAAGAGTTGCTTGTTGTGTGGATGGGTGCTTGTTGTCTCATTGTATGGTTGTTTTTTGTGTCATTGCCAATCGTTGCTTGTTGTGTCATTGCCAATCGTTGCTTGTTGTGTCATTGCCAATCGTTGCTTGTTGTGTCATTGCCAATCGTTGCTTGTTGTGTCATTGCCAATCGTTGCTTGTTGTGTCATTGCCAATCGTTGCTTGTTGTGTCATTGCCAATCGTTGCTTGTTGTCTCATTGCCAATCGTTGCTTGTTGTGTCATTGCCAATCGTTGCTTGTTGTGTCATTGCCAATCGTTGCTTGTTGTCTCATTGCCAATCGTTGCTTGTTGTCTCATTGCCAATCGTTGCTTGTTGTCTCATTGCCAATCGTTGCTTGTTGTGTCATTGCCAATCGTTGCTTGTTGTGTCATTGCCAATCGTTGCTTGTTGTGTCATTGCCAATCGTTGCTTGTTGTGTCATTGCCAATCGTTGCTTGTTGTCTCATTGCCAATCGTTGCTTGTTGTGTCATTGCCAATCGTTGCTTGTTGTCTCATTGCCAATCGTTGCTTGTTGTGTCATTGCCAATCGTTGCTTGTTGTCTCATTGCCAATCGTTGCTTGTTGTGTCATTGCCAATCGTTGCTTGTTGTGTCATTGCCAATCGTTGCTTGTTGTCTCATTGCCAATCGTTGCTTGTTGTGTCATTGCCAATCGTTGCTTGTTGTCTCATTGCCAATCGTTGCTTGTTGTCTCATTGCCAATCGTTGCTTGTTGTGTCATTGCCAATCGTTGCTTGTTGTGTCATTGCCAATCGTTGCTTGTTGTCTCATTGCCAATCGTTGCTTGTTGTCTCATTGCCAATCGTTGCTTGTTGTCTCATTGCCAATCGTTGCTTGTTGTCTCATTGCCAATCGTTGCTTGTTGTCTCATTGCCAATCGTTGCTTGTTGTCTCATTGCCAATCGTTGCTTGTTGTCTCATTGCCAATCGTTGCTTGTTGTCTCATTGCCAATCGTTGCTTGTTGTGTCATTTTGTGAATAGTCATTTGTTCTTTTGACTTTTTTTTTATCACAATTATTTCTATCCAATTTTTGCTTTAACTGGGTAATGTTGAGACATATAGGTAATATTGAGACATTATGCGGGTAATGTTGAGACAGTATACGGGTAATGTTGAGACATTATACAGCATTATTAGAAGGCTCTCTCATTTGTAATTGAAATTATTTAAATAAATCCGGACTCTTTTAAACTTTATTATTATTATAAATCAGACTACAACAAGAAATGTTCATTTTTTTCCGATTTCTTCTTAAGATATAAACCCATTATCCGATCATTTCTTCTGACGTACACGTTATCCCCTTGTAGACACTAGGTCCACATACCAGATCACCACTATAAATGAAGCCGAAAGGAAGTCTGAAGCAAGACAGCTGTAATTCTATGTTGTCTGCCCTACTCCTTTATTATGTCTACTGAAAACCCCCATGGACTTTGCCATCCCCCGGACCAATGCCGGGCCATTGACATGACGGCCCCACACCAGAGCCAAGTTATGACAGGGAATTGGTGTGCCCCACGCGATGTGTCTCTGCCCTCGTCTGACCGCGGGTCACTCACTGCGTGATGGCGTAAAATCTCACACCGCGTTAAGAAGAGAAAAGAATAAAATAGAAAAGGGGAACAACCAACCTTTAATGGAAGTCCAAATCATCGGGTTACCTCCCATTATTGTGTTATTGTAGTCATTTTCCCAAGGCCAAGCTTTAAAGCTTGCCGGGTAAAAAATAAAATAGAGCGGGTCGCAAGAAGGACAATTCTCTAAACCAATTTGACATAGCCATATCCTATTTGCTCACTTTCTTTTTTTTTTTTTTTTTTTATTTGGGTGGGAATTTTTTCCCCCCTCAATATCTGATCTAATGCAATGAAGATCTGTTCTTTAGGGTGCGAGCTGTGAGGTGGGGAGGGTGAACGGACTTTATCTGGATCGATATCTTGAATTTTCTTTGACCGTCATGTTGGCTCGTTGATTGTATGCTCCCTATTGATAATTTGGTTTTTAGTCTTATGTAGTCTTGGGATGTGATTGGACACGATCTTACCTCACCTAGATAAAGTCTATAGGTCTTATGTAGTCCTGTGATTTGACACGATCTTACCTCACCTAGATAAAGTCTATAGGTCTTGTGTAGTCCTGTGATTGGACATGATCTACCTCACCTCTATAAAGTGAAGGTTTGTCGTAATAGAGAAAAATATAATACTATTGTGTCGGTTGTCATGTAATTGCATTAAACACACATTTAAATTTATTTATGTCAATAAAAGATATTAGCTTATAAATTATTCACTCTTAATTAAGTCATTCCTTTTGCTGTTGGAGACAACTTGATGAAATAAGACTCTTACATATACAATTATACGAGTTTTTTCTTTTAAATTAGATAAAAATACTTAATTATCTACTTTATAAATTCCATCCAAAATTAAATAAATTGTGATAGCGGCAATGGTATCTAAGAATCCATGTACTCGTTTTTGACGCATCTATGGTGTAACTAACTGCCTGACTTATCCGTCTTGATATATTCCACAAGTTTTCGGTTACTAAAATTATTCAAATAACTATGTTTATGTTGTCTTTTTTAAACTTTCCCAATAATAAGTTCGGGTCTCGGGACTTATTACAAATGTCCTAGACGCACCTCTTGGGGCCATCCAATCGCAGCGCGTCCTTAAAATCCCGGAAATGAATCAGTGAAGTGAGGGCATCGCCAGGTCGAACGGTTGTAATACCGCTCGCTCACTGGGCAATTGTGTGAGGAGGGTCCATGGTGTGGACTGATACGTTTGATCTACAGCGACGCGTTGATGTCGTTATTAGTATGTGTCAGCTTTGGGTGCAACATTGAGAACTGTTACACCAAGCGTCCTGTGAAGTGGATTGAGGAGAGATCTGAGTGTGGAGTCTGCCCACACTGGGCTTCTGAAGTGGAGAAACAGGACACATAAAAGTTTCGTGCGCATCAAGTAAAATACGAATATCGAAATGTTAAATCAATAGTGTGATGACCTAATTACAAGATCCACCATCCGCCTTGATACATCCCGTTTTGGTTGTACTTGCTCCTAGAGTTTCCTCTATCCTTCGCCGCACATGCACTTAGATTTGTATGTCTTAATTACCTCGCTAAAACTAAAGTTTAATGTAAAAAGACACCTTTCGGCTTTCTTAGCGCTTATCAAAATTAATAATATCATTTTGATACAAGTTATGTCTCCATACTAAGCGTAGTAGTTACCGCCGACAATGGGTATTAATTTTGTCAGGAAAGTGTTTTCGTGTGACACAGGGGTGAATCCCTTGGTGAGCCCCGTTAAGCGTCCACGATCAATTATGGTCAACACCCGCGAAACAACCATCTCTGACAGTGGAGTAGCCATGGCGGAACATTTGATCAGTTAGTCACAGCTGTTTGGGTTCAGTCAACACGACTGTCCAAGGTCAAACAGTTCGCGCGTGGTCTGGCGTCCGAGGGCTTGGAGGTGTCGCAAGTAGGAACTTTTTGGGTGGCGGAAGCGAAACTGGGATGTCGGTCTGGTGACATTACATATATTCTGGGCAACTAGAAGATTGAATTAAGACATCCTCGGATTGGGCCTTTTGTGTCCGGTTAGAAGTCGCAAAAATATATCTGCGATGTGCTGCATTGGGGGTACAGTTGGCGATATGCCGAAGGTAGGTACAGTTGGCGATGTGCCGAAGGTAGGTACAGTTGGCGATGTGCCACAGGGAGGTACAGTTGGCGATGGGCCACAGGGAGGTACAGTTGGCGATGTGCCACAGGGAGGTACAGTTGGCGATGGGCCACAGGGAGGTCATTTGGCGATGTGCCGCAAAGTTAGGGCCTCCTGAAGATTTATGTTGTGGAATTTGAGGCTTAATATTTACTAACTTACCTATGCCTTTCACCCCGTCTGGGGCATAGGCCGTCTACAATAATGTTCCATTCATCTCGGACATCCAATTTTTTGCGTGTCTGCCTCTAGATAGCGTCTCCACATATTCATAGGCCATCCTCTCTTTTATTTTCCCTGTGGATTCCATGCTAGGGGTTGTCTGTTGATTTTATCTGAGGGTTTGGGGAAAATGTGCCCTCCCTACCTCCATCTTCTCCTTACGATGTCTTCAGCAATAGGCTCCTAACTTTGTCCTTTCTAGTACGTCTTTGTTGGTGATGGTGTTTGGCCATTTGATGTTCGGGATCTTTCTAATACGAGTGTTGATGAAGGCCTGTACTTTCTGCCTGATGCTCGCTGTTCTTCTCCAAGTTTTTGCCCCATAGCGTAGAACTGTTTTGATATTTGTGTTGAAGATTCTGACTTTGGTGTGCAGAGTCAGCTCCTTTGACTCCCATATTTTCTTTAACAGCACAAATGCTGGCCAAGCCTTTCCAATTCTAGCTCTGACATCCGCTTCGGATCCACCATTTATGTCAATGGGGCTACCTAAGAAACGTGAAGGCCTCCACTTCTTCCAATGCATTACCTGCCGGAGAGATATGCTCTTAACACAGTCGGTCCCAATAAATTGTAAATGCTGAACTTGCTTGATTGTATCACTTTACAATTGGGAAACTCAGTTAAATGTATAACTGATTAAAAGATGTATTTTCAAATCCCTTGCAAGTGGCACTTCCAGTTATAGAAAGCAATGAGACTCTCTTTCTAGAAAGTGTACAACTGGGAGGTACAAAATTTAGCTCAATCAAAGATTAATTCCCTATATCTCAAAACCGATTGTCCACCCTGCAAACCTGAAGTCTTGTATGTGTTTTTCTATGGCATAACCCCCCCCCCCCCCCATATCCCAAACACACCATACTGCAATTGGAAAACACGACAAATCGAGTTCCTCAACATAACTATAACAAGCTCAATGAGATCCAAGTTGGTTGTGACGTAACTCATAATTTTAATCCTCAACGACGACGCAAGGCTTTGATTGGTTTACTATAAGCACACTCCCAAATCTGTGATGTAAGCCGATCAATGTCGCAGTCGGCCTTCTTGCGGGCTCGCTCAGAATGTTTCAAGGAATGAGGAAAAATTAGCAGTAAGGTTTCTCATCTTTCGGGAAAACGGGAACACATTTTTCTTCATCCCTGGATTCCCCGGGAAATCCCGGGATAAAATTAATTTAAATAAAAATATATTATACAAGGGATTAAACTATGTATTTGTCTATTTATGAATACGAAACAGTTTTGAGGTTTGAGAAGTTGGTCACTTGCTGTTAGTTTCTTAATTTTCCACAGCTCTCTAAGCAAAACTTGGATATAACCGCCTGTAGGAAAAAACTCAACACTTAATGAGTTTGCATTCTCTACAGGTCGCTTATTCCAGCTTCAAATCCCTCATAAAATATTTACAAGCAAATGTTTCTAACAGTTTGTAACTAGGAATCGGTTACTAATAAAACAGGCTCGTTAATTCTCGTAAATATCCTACGATGTTGATTTAGGCACTTTTTTAACAACAAAAGAATCCATAATATAAAGGTAGTTTGACATATAAACATCTTGGGATAATCAAATTTTACTAGAGCTCAGGTTTCCAGCCCATGGGGTTGCGAATGGATTGATTTGGGGTCGCTGGCTGAAACACTAGACTAAGAGATGTGGAGAACTTTTTTTATAGTTTATTTATAAGTTGATGCCCTAAAGTTTTTTGTTACAGTTCTAATCATGAGATTGAATATGTTTTCAATTGGCTGAAAAAGTAGACTAAGAGATGTAGAGATTTTTTTTAAATACTTTATTTATAAGTTGATGCCTTAAAGTTTTTTGTTACAGTTTTAATCATGAGATTGAATATGTCTTCATTGCTTTATTTATACTGGTAAATTAAGTTTTTTAAAGATTTCCTCCCAAAGATTTGACCCTATTTAAAAGCCAATTGTTTTCAATATTTCATGGCAATGGTCATTTTGTTTCTATCTCAATGTGGTTGTGATTTGAAAACGCTTGAGAACCAGTGTACTGAGCTTAGTAATTCAGCGCAGTTAACTAGATTTTTACAGGTTTTTGCTTATAGCGACGATTTGTGACAATATATCAACCGATGTATTTTATTTTTAATGAAGAAAATTGTATGTAAAAGATGTAGCCGGGATTTCTCGGCACGAGAAAACATCGCGGGAAATCTTTTGTTTACTAAAAATATTTCGGGATCCCGGCACAGCTACTGTAATTAGCAGTAGTCGAGGCCTCCCATTCCATCCCCGGAAACCTTAACGGGCACCGATGGCACTGAAGCGGCCATCTCAATAGATCAGCAAAATCTAGATCTATAAGACAGCCAGATATAGCTATTATCTTTTTATTTATTTATTTATTTTTTTTTAATTCATTAAATTACTGGCATGGGCACGTTTTTATATCTCGATTGGGCTCGTAGGCAAATTTTTTTCATTTTTTTTTTCATCCTCCGTTTAACTAATTTTGAGAATAAACGAATTTCCTTGAGATTGAACAAGAGCTAGAAACAGGACACAGAAATATGTTAACGTTAAAGCATGCATTTCAAATACAAGCGCTTCTAAGGGAAAAAGGGATTCTGGGTGAGACATAAAAACAATTTTAAAAAAATGACATTGTGTTTAATGACCATCTAAGTATTGACATTGCTCTTCTATGTTTCAGGTGGTTTTGTTTATTTTATTGTTATTATAATTATTAGTATTTCCTTATTTTGAATTTAAAAAACGACAATATATCAAACCTTAGAAAATGTTCTTTCGTTGACATCCTTAATAGTTCGTTTTATCCAAGCCCTTGTACACGCTGTTATAATGGAGATCTGTAAGGTGTGTTGATAAAGAACTTTGACCGATAGCTCAATTTCCCGTCCGCAGTTCGGACCTGGTACATTTAATTACACTACGGGCTGGTCCAGCCCGTTCCTTCATTTGCCAATACTGAACGTGCCTCATATATAAGTAGAAGCCCTAACCCCCCCCCCCCCCGGGCCCCATTTCCCACCCAAGATGAACTCTAAATGAAAGCCGTTTCGTAATATTAAGTCCAACAAATGAAACAAGACCAGACTGAAATGGATCTGGTCTCGCCCGGTCACTTGGAGAAACACTAATAGCTCGGATTTCAGTCCGAACTAGGTGAGTGAAGCTTTTAGACTTCATCTGCTAAAGCTACGGTACGTTGTTGCCTGCGGGTTTCTAAACTAGGTTGAGGAGTCGTAACCATGAACTTGACTCTGATTCCTAGTATTCGATTCCAAATTTTAACGACCGGCTTATACAATACTCCTTGTGAAGAGTAATTGAACTATTTGCAGAAAATCCCACCCTCATAAATCCAACAAAAAAAAATCGATTGTCCCACATCTACAGCTTTATGAACTTAACGATATATTATGCCCTCCTCAATTCCATCAGTTGTCTTTCATGTTAACTTAATGATGTATTTCTTACCTCCATCCCCCCCCCCCTTTTTTTCCCAGTTATCCGCGATTGTTATATTTCTGTATCCACCTGTAATGTTAGTCTGGCACAGCGTGACGTAAGGTTTATGACCCTCACAAGACCATAATTCCGCGTGTGACAATAGTACATCAAGTTCTTCATTGCTCGTGTTTCGTCAACTTTTTTCTTTTTAATGAACTAACTTCCTGCTGGGATTTTAGAGGCAAGTCGCCGGCAGCAGTACTTACCTGGTTGGATTTTTAAAATGTATTATTCATTGAAGTAGCTGGGATCGATTGTACTGAGTTCACATTCTAGTGTTTTAGTTGTGGTTCTGGTAGGGTACGTTGCTACATCCATGTACAGGCATGGCATATGTGCAACGGTTGGAGAAGCGATGCTGCAATCCTAACGGCTCCTAGCAGATGCCAGGGCAGCCTTGAAGCTTTCGATATATGTCATACCTTAATAATATGTAGAACTTGATATCAGGATGGTAATAACAATAAACTAATAATATGTAGAACTTTTTTTAAAAATTGTAATAACAATAAACTAATAATATGTAGAACTTGATATCAAGATTGTAATAACAATAAATTTATTATATAAACAATATTTAATTCCGGCTAATTTCATTAACTCTGATATCAGTGCTCCTGTCCAATGGTAAACACATGTACTCCAGTCTAATTCATGAAGGATGTCATTTTTACATAGCTCATACTGTGATATAACGTCATTTTTACATAGTCCATGCTGTGATATAACGTCATTTTTACATAGCTCATGCTGTGATATAACGTAAATTTTACATAGTCCATGCTGTGATATAACGTCATTTTTACATAGCTCATGCTGTGATATAACGTAATTTTTACATAGCTCGTGCTGTGATATAATGTCATTTTTACATAGCTCATGCTGTGATATAACGTCATTTTTACATAGCTCGTGCTGTGATATAATGTCATTTTTACATAGCTCATGCTGTGATGTCAGACAACGGTTGTTTCTATGCTTAATTTAACGGGAACAACCGCTCAATTTGGAAATATCTGACGTGAACGGAAGTGAGTCATCTTTGACCTAATTCTACATCAGCCTGAGTTCCAGGCACTGTTCTTAGAACCTTGTGGCATACGTCTCGAAGACTGAAGACAGCAGAAGAATATCTCAGCGCCACCCACCTCCTTTAATCTCCCCTCATCTGTATGTTGAGTTTGGTCGATGTTAAGGGCCCTCAGCCACGAGGATAGTCTGAGCTTGATTTCATTTCACTCTATTTGAAAAGGATACAAGGGGAAGAAACGAGGGCTCTGGGACGTGACAGAATTGGGGGGAAAATAAGGGGACATTTTTGGAGAGCCTGAGTAGTGCCTGTAAAATTGACGCCAAGGGCGCTTTAAGTCAGTGCTAAATGTCACAGAGCTGGCCAGTGTGTGGCACTGAAACATGGCTTGATTTAAAGTCCTGCCCAAACTACAACCACATTGTTTTCTAGTGCATTTTGTTTTCTTCTAAAATTACCACTTCTATAAATTTACATAATCCACATCACAGGCATTGAATTTTATGATAATATATATACACATATATATATATATATTTACCTTCGATTTAACTTAAGGCAATTTTACCATTGAGAGTGTTATATAATCGATAATATCACCAACTCTTAGTTGTTGTAGCAGTGTAGTAGTTGTTGTTTTTTTTATTTGCATGGAAATGACAGGGCAAGAAGGTAGCTCAGATTTGAAGACGTCAATCTTAGCATTTGCATCGTTAGCATCGATAGATATCCGTACAAAGAGCCACGATGGGACTGTATGTTATGTTAGAATTGTACAAGTAATGTAAGACAACATACGCACATATCATGTATATTATATATTTCAGTACATAAGAGTCGGTTTTAAAACTTGCCAATGCAAACTTCAGGGAAAACAGACGGTATCCATTCAGACACATACAATGATATCAACCGAGATAAAGTTTCCAGTAATGTAGATCTTCAATTATATACAACGAAATAGATTGGGTTAGGAAATTCGAAAACACTCTCTTGGATGTGAAATAAAGCCAAATCAATAGTTGACTGGACACAATGAAAATGAAACATTCCAGTCGGATGTTTTTTAAATTTAAATTTATTTTTGCTCGTTACTTTCTTCTGGAGAAAAAAAATCGTCATCACTTTGTTTTCTTCCAATCCAGCATTCTTTTTTATATAATATAAATATTTTTTATTCTTCAAGAATCAGATTTTTTTGGGTTATAAAGTTCAGAATCTTGTGGCCTAGAAAGGGGAGAAAAAAAAAGTTTCAAGAAATGTCGAGATTTAAAAGTGCTGAATACAAATGGGAGGTTAGCTTGTGTGTGTCTTAACGGACGGGATGGCGCTCTTATTTGGTGTGTGTCTTAACGGACGGGGTGGCGCTCTTATTTGGTGTGTGTCTTAACGGACGGGGTGGCGCTATTATTTTGTGGTGTTTTTTTGTTGTTGTTGTTTTTTTTTTTAATCATTTTTTTTGAGGGATGAAAGATTTCTGTTGGTACGGTGATAATTTATTGTCTTTAATTTTATTGTCGTAGCATATTGAGAGACACTGCACCAGGGCCACATCATAACCATATTGAGAGACACTGCACCAAGGCCACATCATAACCATATTGAGAGACACTGCACCAAGGCCACATTGTCTGTCTCGGCATCTCCTTTTAAGCCACAACCACTAAAAATATGTTCATCGACTTGAAACCCGCTACTTTGAAACTATATGGGGAAAGAAAAGCATATGAAAAAAATCACGTTATGAAGAAAACCATAATCATTCATAAAGTAGTCCATTTTTTAACTGTTTCTTAAATTCCTATTTTACAGCTAAATTATGACTTCACAGTCTCCTTGTAATTTCTAAGGAAAAAAATTAAGCAACTGACAAGATCATTTTTTCCCCTCAGGTTTTCCATCATTATGTTTAGCATAGGCAATTCCTCTTATTGTACAAACCATCGTCTTTCAATTTCTTCAGCTCCCGCCCCTGTTGCTTTGTGGGATTTTTTTAAAGACGTTCGGTGAGCTTTGGAAGGCTTATGGGCTCTGAAGAGTGATGTATTTATTTGGTTTGCCACCTCCTGAAATGTTGGGCTAATTCGATTCCAACTGGACACCTTACACAAAACAGACGCCAGGGCTCCTTTCGTGATTGGATAGGCTTAAACTAATCGATACTGCCCGATTTCGGAGGCACGAAATTCGATTTACGATATATATAAAAAATAATAATAATAAAAGCAACGCATCGCCTGTGTGTGTGCGTCCGTCAATGCAATATAAGCCTCAGTTCCATTTGATCATTTTGGAATTTGTGTACACAATAGAAGAAATATCGAGTATCTAGAAACATGATGTGTTAAGCCGACAAAAGCGTAGCGGGGTTCATCTAGCCGACGATTTGGAGGGGATGGCTAGAGTGTTCTTACTGTCTCCAATGAGCTCTAAACATCGGCTCCCGCCTTGTATCAGTTTCGCTAAGGAATAAGCCGTTTTTTATCATCACCGATTTCTTGTAGCACTCCGAGTTCGGTGTTTCTTTGTAAAACAGAAATCTATATTCACTTTTTTTTTTATTACTTTAAAATAAACATATATTGAAGCTATGGGAGCTTTCCAATTTTCGCTATCAATAACTCTAAAAAATACAGCAGTAAATCGGGTAGAGTCTCCCTGACAGCCGGCTGTTTTTCTATTGATTACCTCCCGTGATAAGGCGGCCTATAAAATCCTTCAATTAAAACGTTCAAATGTTTTCTCTGGTTTCTTTCTCTTCCGTTTTCCCCCCTCCCCCGTTAAAAAAATAATCCTATGTTTTATTAGTGTTAGTACAAGTACTGTGTGGGTGAATCCGATACGTGATGAATTTAAGATAGCTAAATTTAGATGAACACGTATTCCTATGTTAGATTGATTGTTGGTATTCGTGGTTGGGAGCTGTGGGACAAGCTAGGATATCTCTGAAGGAACTGGAATAAAAAATTCCCCACAGGGTGCAGTGGGTTTGGGTTGGCTTAGCGTTAGAGTCATAACATAAGAACTGTTTCGGTGTATGAACAATTTGAAGACGGGCAAAGGAGGAAATTCATAAAAATCATAGGCTCCTTTCGCCCCGAAGCCTGGATGCACGGGCAAGGGGAGAAAGGCGGCTGTCCGCCCCGGGTGGCACTTACTCAGTGTGGCACTCTTGGTCCACTTCATATACTTTTATATTTATTTTTTTTAGAATTCATTACTCGTTGTGGTTATCGTTAATCAAGGCGGGCAAAAATCAATATCCTCCCTGTGCTTCACAAACTCTAACTACTTCAATGCTTGGGTGGCTGATTTGTTCCTCGTCACTTATTGCTACTGTGCAGAAGTGTAGATGAGTACTCTATGTGGCCAACGGGTTCGACTTGAATGTAGATGACACTTATATGGGGGTTTTTTTTCACTTATTTTTTGAAAATATTTTATGGGCGAACTTTCTTTTCATTTTAAGAAATTGTACATTATGTTCTACTTTTTGTTGTTGTTGCATTTAAACTCATCTTTGGTAGAATTTTTTTTTTAAAAAGTCGCAATCTTTAAAAAATCGACAAAACTAGAAATATTTACTTTTTAAAAAAATCTAATGATTACTGAATCCCCTTTATAAGTAACTTAAATCTTTACCTAGGCATAAAACTAGGAGCTCACCCTCCCCCTTGCTCACTCGACCGCGAAACGGACGCGTTCAACCACAGTGTCAACCCGCCTCCGTTGACCCAGTCTTTCAGCCGCTCACCAGGTGAACACTGGACGAGAATTCTTAAAATAGCATGTGTGTAAACTCAAAAAAAATAAATAAACAACGCTACATCCGCACATCCACAAGATTGAAATGCGAGTAGAGAGAAAGTCTTTAATAAAATGTGGGTGTTTACTATGAAAGCAATTTGGGTGTTTACTATGAAAGCAATTTGGGTGTTTACTATGAAAGCAATTTTAAAAGAAAAAGTCGGATTTACTTTGACGTTATTGCAAGAAAATGACGGAGAAATGCTCCAAAGCTCTAACACAAAGCTACACAGTGATGTGAGTCCCACTGATACAGTTTTACGCACCGTGCTGCCACGGGCTCCAGAACATGGCTGGAACGAATAAATACGCTAATGAACGCGAGCACATGTCCTGGACATCAATGGGCATCAACACTAGGACATGTCAGCCAGCTTGTAGTCAAACGAAGGAGATCGTGATGCGGAGTTAGCGCCCACCAATATCTGCAGGCTGGGGGGGGGGGCAGTGGTCTCCCTTACTTGGCGCACCAGTTAATGAGGTCGCCAGCTTGTTGAGCATCTCGTCTCCAGCTTTTATTAAGAACAACATTGAAGATTGGAGACATCGCCAAGTCGGGCCCAGCCATCGATTTCACCCAATAAATCGACCGCACCCTATTTTTTTTACCCTTTCTCTCTTGGAAAAGAGGAAAAAAAAAGGGGTGGGGGAGTGGGGTGCTAGTTTCCTATGTTATGTTTTTAAAAAATGTGGAGTCCACCAGACGTCTGGGAGAGCATTGGCTTGGCCGCTAGACCGCAAACATGGGATGATGTTGTTTTAGTCGCTGTCATTCTGCATTAGCAGAGATAATTTACTCTATAACCAGTGTCTCGTTGTGGGGGACAAGATGGAAGCACATACGATAGTTGGCACTAGCTGCCAGGGCTGTGGAGTTATGGTCTATTTTTGTTCCTCTTTCATCTTGCAGTATGGGATGTGGGTCAGCATCCAGGGAAAAGACTTGTACCGTGGCGTCATTCCAGCGTATTTTATCCCAAGTGAATACCATCCATTAGCTCTACACATGAACTAGTGTAGACGTTTATTGTGTAAATCTGCTATGTAGCTTGTTTAATGAGTGGGTCTTAACCCAAGACTCACTCTCCAATCGAGTCTCTTCAATGCACAAATAGGAAAGTATGTAATTAGGATTGCATAACTCTATATAACTTGAAACAGCCTCTCAACACATACGGCGTTTGCACATGGAAGCAACACACGAGTATGTTAGTTAAAAACTTGATGCTTATCGTGTGAAAGCTTTAGCCTTGACTTGTAAATGGAAATGAACATAGTACTGCGACCTATTTCATTGTCGAATGGTGAAGGTTTGCCTTCCTCGTCTGAAATGACATTGATTCGACGTCCTCGTTGGTGAGGAGAGAAGTGGAGTTTTCTGTTGGACTAATGGATGAGCCCGACAAGCCTTCATTGGGGTTTACGTCAGCGATTGTATGCGGGATTCCCGTAACGTCACTGATTTGACAGCGTGTACATGAGATGGTCATTTGCCAGGGCTAAAAGTTCCCAGCAAGATGGTGTCTATGGTTGCACTGGTTTGGTCGTACGTCAGTAAACTATCCCTTTGGTGGATAGGTAGTAAAGTAGATATTAGGTACACTGTTTCTTAACTATTTTGTTCATAGGATGACGTCTCTTACACAAAGTGGTACCATTTCGGTGTAGGATTATTTCAAATACTCCGTAAAATATGAGTTCTAGCTGAGGATTGATATAGATCTCAACACACATTACCAGTGGTCGGCAAACTCATTAGCCAAAAATCAGCAGCAGGACGAATTTTTAAAAAATTGGGAGCTTAATTTCTTTTCAAGAACCATCTTTTTCGGAGTCAAATCCAATTTGTGACTGACTGGCCGAGCCGCACTCAGGTAGCTGAAGAGCCGCATGATGGGAGGTGTTTGTGTTGCGGTCATCCGGCTTTGCTCAAAGCAAATAAATATCATTGAGATACAAACATAGTCATTGGCCTTTTTTTTTTTACTTAGACACTATAAACCTGACATTGAAATACTATTATCTCCCTGCCAAGCCGTTGTATCCATGACAACAAGAATACTTGACCAATGAAAACTTAAGAATTTTTTTTTATGATTAATACAAGGAGCATATTTCATTTGTATTTTCATTCGTTATTCAACGATATAAAGTCTTCACTTTACTGTTTAATTATGAAATGATCTATGATAGACAGTCGCGTTAACTTTCAGATCTGAGAATGGGTATAATAGGTATAAAGGAAAAAGAGGGGGATTTTTATTTTTTTTTATTTTTTTTTTGGGGGGGGGGGGGGTTCAGGGTGCCAATATGGTCCCGAGGGGCGGTGGACGGAAAAAAATTGACAACCATTGGACAAGACCAAAGATTACCAACATATATGGCTTGCCGAACATTTGTCACGTGTTAACCCTTCCCGGGCTGTATGCCTTTACACAAATAATTTTTTTTTAAAGATTATAAAATATTTATTTTATTTTTAATGCGCCTTATTCTGAAATAATAATACATCTACACGTGCCGCGCAAATAAATAGTATATGTCAAGGTTGACATTGGGGGCTACTCGTCCGAGATTGGAAAACATCATTTTCTTACTTGAGGTAAAGTCCAAGAACTTTCTTATACTTTTGTGAAGTTACAAGTATCGTCGCTGTCCCGTGTTTCAAGGTCGGAGCTCTGATGCCACCGTGTATCAAGTGTGTCTGAGTTGCATACACCAGTGACTCCATTAACTACCTACGTCCTGTATCAGGCTAGTTATGTTAACTGCGCCTGGCCGTTATTCAAGTTAACTACGTCCTGCCCTGTATGAAGTTACGAAGGTCGTGTCCAGTTACAGTGAAATAACAATGTCCTGCCCTGTATGAAGTTACGAAGGTCGTGTCCGGAAGTTACCAGTGTCGTCGCCTGAACAAGATGTGTGTCGTCGCCCGAACAAGCTGTGTGTCGTCGCCCGAACAAGCAGTGTGTCGCCGTCTGAACAAGCTGTGTGTCGTCGTACGAACAGGCTTTGTGTCGCCTGTCCGAACTCATTTGAGTCTGTTAAGTAAAATCCTCGTCCGAGGTGTGAAGTATTCTGACCCATCCGTCCGAAGCTGTGTGGGGTGCTCGTCGGAAGCTGTGTCTCCTGTCCCAACCAAAGCACCTGTCGGATGCTATGAGCCGCTGATCGGTGTATTCTTCTGAGCTTTACACCGCCCTTTGCTGTTACCACCGCTGACACACCCCGCTGTTGCTGTAGACCGCAGTGGTTATTGACCGTCGTGGCAGTGCTGTATTAAGCTGCATATGAACTGTCTGTCGGTGAGTGCCTACATCGTGTCCAGTGTCCAGTGAGCTGTCGATGTCCCGTGGCCCTGTCCGGTCACCCAGTTGATCAACGTCGTGTATCATCGAGCCATTGACGTCCTATCCTGCATCACGCTGCCTATGCACCCATCCTGCATTGGGTAGTCACCCACGAACTGTCCAGTGTCGGCGATTCGCCTACATCCTGTCCAGTGAGCTGTCGATGTCCCGTGGCCTGTCCTGGTCATCCACAACCTATGACTGTGTCTCGCGAATTGCCATCCAGTAACATTGAAGTTCGTGAGAGAGCCATTGACACTTAACCTAAGAACAATTGACACTTAATTAAGTCCAAGTGTGTTGTTTTTAAATAGTTTCATTCCAGTAGGACATTCCACAACCCAGGCAAGTTATTAACTTTTATTATTTTTCTTAATATATTTGTATATATATTTGATTGATTTTACCCTTGTAAAAAGTTAGTGTGTACTAAGAGTTTATTGATAGTTACCGAGGTTGGTCCTATCAAATAATATCAAATAATATCAAATAAATGGAAATGGAAACTAGAAGCAAAGCAAAGAAAATGAGCACAGATGAAAAAATCGCATCTATTAGGAAAACAGGGGAATTACTCTCCTATACGGGAGAGAAGCTAGAGGAGTATGTAAGAGTAAAGTATGAAGAACAGGTACGGGAAGAGAAAGAGGAAGAACTTAGAGCTAGAGAAGAAGAACGTATGGATAGACAGAGAGGGGAAGAACGTATAGAAAGAGATAGACAGAGAGAAGAAGAACGTATGGATAGACAGAGAGAGGAAGAACGTATAGAAAGAGATAAACAGAGTCAGAGACAATACGAACTAGATAAACTTATTAAAGAAATTAGACTGGCGGAAATAAAAGCAGAACGACGGGAAATTATTTTAAAAACACAAACTTATTGTTATAACGACAGTGAAGGTAGTGAAGTTGAGGAGCGTAAAGTTATTTTGTCCGCCAGGGAAAGGAAAATGATGGGGACATTACAGAGTTTGTGGAGGAGATCAGTTATCCCGAGGAATCTCATGCAAACATAACTGAGTGTAGGGACGATGAGTCGTTCGTGGTATTGAGGGAGGATGTAATATTGGTGGAAGCAGGTGATACACAATTTTACCATGTACAAGTGAATCTTGATAATGTACCAGATATCATTTTTGATGAACAAGATGATGCTTATGATGTAAAGTTTAGAAATGAAAATATTTTTTGTGATGGTGTACACGCTACCATCTCTGGTGGCGTACAAGATGATGTACAAACTGTAGGTTTTGTTGATGTACAACAGCGATATGTGAATTTTTTACTGGAGAGAGATTTTGATTATGTACAAGAGGCAGACTTTGATTTTTTGCTGGATGATAATTTGGGTTTTGTGAAGGATGAAGATTTGGGGTTTCTTCATGAGAATTTTGTGGATGAGGAAAATTTGAGTTTAGTGGAGGAGGAAAATGTGTGTTTTAATTTTGAAGGCGTTAGAACCTGGACAAGCAACGGTTGCCACGATGTAGAGGCCACGAACTTGCCAGGGGCCGTCCTACGACGGGGACGTAATGTCAACAAAGTGGAAGTCATTGGGGACGACTTCACGTGGACCTACGAGGGTCGTAGTCCACGCGCTGAATTTAGTAGTGGTGTAGAGGTCAATGGTTGCTCAAGGCTTGAGAACCGTGTTTGTGTTGGGTCTGGTTTGGACTCGGGCTGTCTTGGTGAGAACAGAGGGGCTGGCTTTTATGGAGTCCCCGTGGTGGAGATGAGCGTTTTCACTAACGTGGGGTTAGGTGAGAGCAGTTTTGGTCTGTTTATGAAGTGTCATGATTTGTTTTGTAATGTATTATTATGTTATGCATATGACAAAGTACTTTTTGGAGTTATTTTGGTGTTAAGCCTTGGAAAAGTATTGTTATTTGAGCAGGAAATGTTTAGATGGGGGAAAGATGTACACGTCTTGTGGAAAGCGACTGACAAGAGAGATATCCCGCCCTCTTAAAATCAACTGGACAGTTGACGGCTGTCTAAATGACTCTACGGATGATGACATTTTTTTTTTCTCTTCAGCAGTCAGGATATTGTTTTCCCTGTTTCATTAGTTAATTTTTGAATGTGTCATGTTTTGACTATTACTATAATCGCTTGGACTTGTTGATAATATCGATGGTGATTATGTAAATTTACTGTATGATGTTTTGCCAAGGTTATATAGTTTTACATTAACTAATAATTTCATACACTGACTTTAAATTTTGTTTGGAAGATTCTACTCGTGGAGTAGAATCTAAGCGGAAGAGGGGGGATATGTCAAGGGTATGAAATAAATGTAGTTATGTTTGTAAGTAAATCATGTTGAGTTAGACAGTATACATGTAGCGTTGTATATTGTGCGTGAATGTTATGACGTATTTGGGTAGGAGAAGTGACGCATTAGTTGAGTGTAGTGTAGAGCGTGGAATGTAGATGGCGGTTGGACAAAGCGATGTTGTAGAACCTTAGGGAAGAGAGCTGTGTGCCTTGTGTTTCCTGATAATTAAAGTTATAGTTATGAAAAGGACTTGAGTTGTTATTGTTACTAATGATTGAATTATTGGAAGAACTTGATTGAATGATCCAATCCTGAGGACATAGAAGTTGACAGTATAGATTTAATTAAGTCTTTTTTTTTTGTTCTTTCTTTTTGTTTTTCCAAATAATATTCCATTCCATTAATTTCAAAAGTGCTATTTATAAAAAAAATGGACAGAAACGCAAATTGAATGAAGAAGTTTTTGATACATCCAGCATCCAGCGGGACGCAAAATTTATTCGGCATTGCCGTGTGTTAGCCAACCCTGGACTAGACAATGGAACGAACGCCTAAATTAAAGTCCACAGATTCCCACATGCGGTGTTCCAACTCACGTAGTTCTCCATTTCCTTGACATTATTTCAACGATACTCAATGTTAAACCAGTCCCGTCTCATTGGCCAGCCAACGTCCGTTTCCCAGTCGACTTGATCATCCCTTTCGCTAGTCATTATTGTTGTCACTTCCTTGTCACTGTTCGTCTTTTGAAGGTCATGTTTTTCTTTGTTGCCATGACATCATATCTCCCCTCATGCTGGCAATAGTTATGTGGATTCGGGGTTTTTGATGTGGAATCTAAAAAAATACTTTTTAAAATTTAAATAACACCATTGTTAGGCTCATTTTTATCAACTTTTGTTTTTTCAATTAGCTCTGTACCATCGGTTCTCAACCTGTGGGTCGCCAACGACCCTTACACAGTGGTCGGCCAAGACATTCGGGAAACACATATTTATGAAGTAGCAATGCAAATACTTTTATGGTTGGGGGTTACCACAACAACTTTTATGGTTGGGGGTTACCACAACATGAGGAACTGTATTAATTGGTCGCGGTATTAGGAAGGTTGAGAACCACTGCTATATACGATTCGTTTATAATTTATATTGAGCATGGCTTGTTCTGTGTATTACATTCAACTTTTGATAATCGAGAGATGCTAAAGGTCCGACATTTAGTTGATAACTTGGTCTTATAAATGCATTTAATCATTCAAAACATAAGAGGTAAATCGGGAATCGGAAGCCAAAAAAAAAATGGTGTCATTTATCATAAGATATTTTCCAAGACCTGTTTACCCTGAAACTCTTAAAATCGTACAATATCATCACAAAATCGTTCAATATATTGTCTTAATTGTAAAAAACATACAGTATATATAATTATAACATATATACCTCAAAATCGTAAGAGTAAACAGGTCTGTTTTCCGTTGAACCACAACGAAATGTGCCACTTTTCATCTCAATTTATACAAAGAAATCGGTGCTTTAACATTGACTTCCTTGCTGGTTAAGAATGTTGCTAGATTCACCAAAAGTTTCGTGACATCTTTATCTTCCCAACTGCAGAGCCACGATTTCTTGTCTCTGCTGTTTCTCCAGCAAATCTCTCTCTTTGCACCCTCCCCTCGTTACTTGCCCAACAAGTGACTGGCGTTGCAGTGGACCGACGTTTTCGATCCGTCCAATATTTTGAGGGTCTGTCCGAGGCACTTCCATTCTGATAGCAATATCTCCAACCGGCCCTTCGCTTCCACTTGTGGCTTGGACCTGTGACGTAGTCCACAATTATTTTCCCTCCATTTCGGCGTCTGGGGGAGGGTGGGGGGCGAAAGCTTAGGGTTCACTTTAAGAGAAGAGGCCATTACCAAGAAGGGTCCGGAATTGCAATAGTCTGAACTTTGAACTGCACTTACAGGAGTTCTCAAATCGAAATGGGAATTTTTTTTATAGCAGCGAGTCCAACTTTCCAGGACGGCGAATTTAAAATGACAATTTAAAATATTGTAACTGAAGTCGCAAAATATTCTGTGATTGTTGGTGTGGGAAAGGGGAAAGAAAGAGAACAAAAACGGTACCATTAGCTTCGATTCTTATTGTACTTTTAGGAAAATGTATCATGACAAGGTACGTCGCCTGTTATTTCAATAAGGGATAGTGACGCTTGAGTTTTCTATTAAACAATGAAAACAATAAGAAATAGAACATGCAATTCGTGTTGTTTTGCCTGCAAGTAATGGCAACCCCCAAGGTATTGAAACTGTGGACACGTCATGTCAAACCCTTAACGTATTGAAACTGTGGACACGTCATGTCAAACCCTTAACGTATTGAAACTGTGGACACGTAATGTCAACCTTTAAGGTATTGAAACTGTGGACGCTTAATGTCAACCTTTAAGGTATTGAAACTGTGGACACGTAACTATTACATAGGTTTAAAAGGATAATTATTTCTTTCTCTATTTCATCATCGACTGAGTCATACCCCGTCTTGGGAGCTGTTTAAGTGTTGGCTCGCTGCCTGATCAGTCATAACAGTAGTCTACGGCTTACTAAGCTATCAATACTAAAATTGTAAATTAGTCTCATGGTAGATACTTATTATAACCTTTTTAACTAGACTACAATTGGTTGATTCATGGGAGGATTATTTAAATTTGAGTTGGTACGATGATAATGTGATATTCACTAATTCTTCACATCATGGTAACATTTAGCAATGCCATCTAGGGAAAACCTGGTTATCTGTTCAAACATGTCCATCTGTGAATGGGGGTGACAATGCGACATAAGAAGGATTGTAATTGAAGGACACGTGATTTTGATACACAAGGAAAGTTCAAGTATTAACATTCTAAATATTTTCTAGGAAACGGTCCTTTCGTCAATGAGGTGTGAGTCTTAATCGAGTGAACCCATTTTCACCGTTTATTTGAGTATACCGCGGGCATACCATTGTTATTTACCGCCAGTATATTACGGACATTTCTGCCAGTAAGTTATTGATGTTCACCGCCAGTATATTTTTGATATCTTATCTCAGCATATTATTGCTCTTCACCGCCAGTATCAATTAGATGTTCACCCGTCAATATGTCTTTGATATTCACCAGCAAGATGTTCACCCGCCAATATGTCTTTGATATTTACCAGCAAGATGTTCACCCGCCAATATGTCTTTGATATTTACCAGCAAGATGTTCACCCGCCAATATGTCTTTGATATTTACCAGCAAGATGTTCACCCGCCAATATGTCTTTGATATTCACCAGCAAGATGTTCACCCGCCAATATGTCTTTGATATTCACCAGCAAGATGTTCACCCGCCAATATGTCTTTGATATTCACCAGCAAGATGTTCACCCGCCAATATGTCTTTGATATTCACCAGCAAGATGTTCACCCGCCAATATGTCTTTGATATTCACCAGCAATATATTATTGACGTTACCGTGGTAGTTTAAACATTATACAGATTAGCTCTGATAGATGTCTCCCCCCCCCCTTTTTTTCACATTGACATATTGACTCAGATATTATTCCTATAACTATAAAGCTCGGTTAGCTTAATTTCTCCCACATGAAACCTTCATGAGGAGTTTCTGGAGCCTAGCGCAGACATGTATCTTGACAAATTGAAACTTTTCTGGCTTATTGTTGTCAGCAGTTCGTGATGGGAATAGAAACGGGGAACATTTGTCAAATGGCGCTGCTTGATTTCCATGTTGTGGAATACACGACCGTCTGTTTTACACTTTCTTCCTTCACGTTCAACTGAGTTATACCGGTGCATAGCACATACTGATTTCGCACGACTATAGAATTGTGACATTATAACTATCTAAAGTGTGGTGCCTGACTGAAGTCAGTACTGCACCACATCATGCTCTCCATGAGTGTCAAAAATAGTACTGAGGGTTTGCATTAACTATGCGTTGTCGGTGAATGTCAAAGCTTTCATTCTTTGATATAGATAAACCATCGACATTCTGTCATCTGTGTAACAGGGAATCTGTCAATACTAAAGGGGATTAAACTAAGAGCTAATCATCTCTTTAGACCTTTGAGTGCTAAGATATCACCTAATGTTACAGCAAGTCTTGACTTTTTGGAGTGGTCAATGATATCACTTGATTATATATCAAGTTTCGATCTTTTGGAGTGGCCAAAGATTGCACTCAGTGTTATATTAAGTCGTGATGTCTTAGAGTGGCCAGAGATTGGACTCAGTTGTATATCAAGTCGTGATGTCTTAGAGTGGCCAGAGATTGGACTCAGTGGTATATCAAGTCGTGATGTCTTAGAGTGGCCAGAGATTGGACTCAGCATAATAGCAAGTCTTGATCTCTTGGAGTTGCCAAAGATTTGACTCGGTTTGTATCAAACTGTGATCTCTTGGAGTAGCCAGAGATTGCACTCAACGCTACATCAAGTCTTGATCTCTTAGAGTGGCCAGAGATTGGACTCGGTGCTGTATCGAACTGTGATCTCTTAGAGTGGCCAGAGATTGGACTCGGTGCTGTATCAAACTGTGATCTTTCGGAGTGGCCAGAGATTGCACTCAACGCTACATACAGTCTTGATCTCTTAGAGTGGCCAGAGATTTCACTCAGTGCTGTATCAAACTGTGATCTCTCCCGAACTCGGCCCCTGAATACACGATTATGTTGAAATAATTATCACCCTGTGCCCTGAAGCGCAAGTGATCTTAGTAACCGATAGAAGGCGTGATTCCTGGATCAATGTTGCGCCCCACTTGAGTTGGGACGTTAAATGTTTCATACTTCCGCCCCAGACAGCAAGCAATTTCTTCCAGAGTATCCCACGTCACTAGAGGTGAGACGGTTGGGAGGGGGAGATTTACTAGATAAACTCTATGTAATGGATCCTCGTCCCTCACCCACCAACGCACCCTCACGCACCAACCCACTCATGCCGCCACACCATCCCTAACCTTGATCAGACCCATCCACCCCACTGCCCCAGAATGTGAATAAATAAAATCAAACATTGAGCACTAAGTAGGGTTGACACATGAGGCTTGGTCATTTTGATCTCTTAATGCAGGGGTCTCCAAACTACGGTCCTCGGGCCGGATCCGGCCCGCGAGGCCAGTTCAACCGGCCCGCCGACGGTACTTGAAATTTCGTTCTGGCTTGAAATTATTGTACGTAATCATTATCCGGCCCACGCTCGTCATTTTTTGTTTTGTTTTTTTTTTTTGTTATCCGACCCGCCGTGAAAAAAGTTTGGAGACCCCTGTCTTAATGGATCCTTGTCTTATTCCCGCTACAGTCTTTAAGTTGTTTTTGTTTTTTTTTTTTGTGCTTCAAATAAGTGGGCCTCCTCCCTCTGCCCCCTCCACTTGTTTTTTTTTAATTTTGCAATATTGCTGTTGTTTGTTTGTTTTGTTTGTTTGCTTTTTTTTTTTTAAATGAAAATTGAGTTAGAACTTAAAGCAATATATTCAAAATTATCGTCAGTCACTATGGATGCTATGCGTATCTTGGTGCGCGCATCCCCCCCCCCCACCCATTTCGCTAAATGGGATTAGATGTAATAAAATACTATTAACCTATCAAAATTTAGATGGCATTCTGCTTGGGTAAGGAAGTAAATCTTCGGACGAAAGAATATGTAACAAGAGTGCAGCCGTTATAAACTATCGATAACTGGTTATTTTAACTAACGCAGAAAGTGTGTTCAGCGGGGTTTTTTCCGCCTTGTTTTATATGTCCGTAAGTTCAAGAAATGTCCAAAATAATGATTCATCTTTGCATATAGAATAAACAGGAAACATATCAGAGAAAGTAGATAGATATATCATATACATTTTTAGACTTCCGTCGATGAACACACAGACTAACTGTTTCTGAAACTCCATTTGTCATCTCTTAGATACTTAAGAATCTACTTTATACTCGGACTCTTCGGTCTTCATATCTGCACGGCCACACATATAAGAATGGGATGGCCAAACTAATGCAAAGATAATATCATTAACCCCGGCGCTCGTAAATCAACATGGAGAAGATTGTTAAAACAAACGCCAGTGTTCTGCCAGGAGGCGCTTTGACTCACGACGAAAGCCCGTGTGCATCAGAGAGCACCGCAGTCCGCTTATTTACCCATTGATCAGTCCGGGCCCGGCCGACATCGATTGATTTGGGCCAAGGTGATAGCGTTGGGGGTGTGGGGCATGTCATTCAAGCCATGCTGTATACCCACTCATATCGTAGGAAGAATGGCTCGGCTTCACTTTGTCATCTCAATGCCTTGGTTTATCGTGGGATAAATGGAAATAAATAACATTGAATTGATTTACGGCCCAGGCCGTGCAGTAAGGAAACATCTGCAACTTAAAGTGAAAGACTACAATTTACTTCAGAACGTTATATCGTTATGGGACTTTTTATTTTGTATTGTATTGTTCAAACATATAGTGATTCAAGGGGTGGGGAGGGTGTGTTTGTGTGCACAAAAAAAGGTGGGGGGGGGATAATTATTGATTATTTCTGGTGTCTTGTCAAATATTTGTACACAGGATTTCCATTAAAATAAGACATGCCTAAGTATTCGGAGTGATAGATATGATTATTTCTGGTGTCTTGTCAAATATTTGTATACATGATTTCCATTAAAATAAGACATGACTAAGTATTCGGAGTGATAGATATGATTATTTCTGGTGTCTTGTCAAATATTTGTATCCAGGACTTCCATTAAAATAAGACATGACTAAGTATTCGGAGTGATAGATACTTGCCGAGGTTGAAATGCCTGATGTCTCAGTTCAAGAACTGTATAGCTCGAGATATTAACACTCTTTGTTACTCGACAGCAGTCAAATAAAACACATGATTTTATAAACTATGAGTTCCCTTCTTTCATTCGCCGTAACACCAGCGCTGATAGTACGCATAAAGTTACAAACGTATAGTAGATGCGACCTATGGTTATAATTTGAGCCGCATATTCTTACCAATAGTCATCAGGATTTTTGCCCGGTGTTTAGATTCACCGCGGATCACGGCACATCGATGACTGGTGGTCTGACAGGCGTTAACGGAGAGTTCCCGGGAAGTGGAAGACATTGACATGTCCTGGCATAACGTATCAGTCCCAGAGTCTCGGGGCAGGGGTCTCGGGGGCACGGCCATTAGCAACATACGAGGCGTGCACTTGGTCAGACTCACTCCGCGTCCCAATCATCCGGACACTTCTTGGAGTGGTCTTAACAATCGAACGCTGTAGCTTCATCTCACCCCCCCCCCCTTTTTTTTCCTTACTCTTAGTTACCGCCGGAATATATAACATTATGACAGGATTAGCTATTGTCATTGCTCTATGAGGTTCCAATCTTATTACGAATTTTTGAATCCAATAAAACTGGGGTGGGGGTTGTGGTAATGTGTGACCTTGCGATACATTCTATTATACATGTTTAAAAATCATATCTAAAATCGCGCAAACAAATTTTTATTCTTTTAAAAGAAGAGAGTGAGAAGGGAATGTATCCCGGTCATCTGTAATCTTGTTGAAACTGAACATTTCGTGGATCACAAATAGTATTCAAAACTATTCATTCGGTTGTTGATATTTTTTTTCGATACGTTCTTCGACTAGTCAAATTATATTTTTGTTTTCACGACGATCGGAGGCAGGCGATTTTATATTGAGTCAAATCGTAGCCAGATTATTTAACCATTTATTCTGTTGACATGATGCACGGCCCATTCACACACACACACACGTCACTAGCCACCAACTACTACAGACATCAATATCCATTGAACTGAGCATCCATTACGCAACCATAAAACGGGCGATCTACATGGACATGACTGAACACAACTCTTTCTGGCTTTTAGATGTCTACTGTATACTAACCATCTACAGACACGCACTCTATACGGGCCATTTATAGGCAATCATATGCTGACCCTTTCGTAGACAACCAATCTATACGGTCCATTTATAGGCAATCATAAGCTGACCCTTTTGTAGACAAGCACTCTATACGGGCCATTTATAGGCAATCATATGCTGACCCTTTTGTAGACAAGCACTCTATACCGGGCCATTTATAGGCAATCGTATGCTGACCCTTTTGTGGACAAGCACTCTGTACTGACTTGAGACACATATATAGTTTGACCACGTGACAAAGTTAAACGTTAAATGTATTATTCCAATTTATTGACAAGCTGAGATGCAGTCATTCGACTGACCATATGAGATGATCGTGCCACTAGAAACGTACCGATCCTCTCTACTGTCCGTCTGATACTCCACCTACTAGAACCGTACCACGCCTATCTACTTCCGTCTGATACTCCACCTACTAGAACCCACCGATCCTCTCTACTGTCCATCTGATACCCCACCTACTAGAACCGTACCGACCCACTCGCCATTTTACTTTTCCCTTGGTAGATCGATGCTGGCCCCCGATGCTGGCCCCCGTTCCCTAAGCTGGCCTCCTACAGCGTTTAGTTTTTGTGTCACTCACCGGCTGATCACTTGCTCTCCCTGCCGATGGCGGGACCAGGCAATTACAGCCCCGGCCCAGCGTCTCGTACCCACGGGTGGCTAGTCCGCGCCACTCTTTCAGTTGGGCAGGATTGATTTTACTAGTTTTTTTGCCTTTCTTCCCAAGGAGTACTTATATGTGATTCTCATTATGGCGATTCGTCTGGCATAATAAGGAGAAACTGTTCTCCTGACGATTGCCTCGGATTGTGTCTGGGACTGGATTCAGGAAGTGTGTTGCCGTCGTTGGCAGCTCGCATCGGTTCGTTAGATATGTAGTGGGTTGTTTGTGTGTCATTTAGAGGCTCCGCTGCGATGATTGTGTTACAGTTTCACTTATAGGATCTTTGGAGAAATCAACGATAGTCGTGCCATTAATTAATCTGTGTACATTAGATGTGTAATAAGGTAGAACAAACGAATGGAGTGTAAATTTACGGATTTAACAGATTTTTAATATGTAAATGGTTTGTTTTGTGAACAACGAAGATCGTGTGTATTTATATTCATTGAGTTTGTGTATAGTGAGTTGGTTTATCAGTTATTTCCCTCTTGGTTAATGGCTTGCATAGTGTGGTGGTAAATTGTTGTTATTGGTGAACGTCGCCCTGATTTGATACAGTGCATCTTTAAAGGTCGGCCACTGCAGCTCAGCATCTAATTTGTTAATGTGTGCCGTGAGATCGATTGGTTGATATGTTGTGAAAAATTGGTGTTGATTTGGTGTTAGTGAGAAAAGGGTGCAGATTTGTTGAAATGGTGTTAGTGAGAAATGGGTGCAAATTTGTTGATATGTTGTTAGTGGGAAAAGGGTGTAGATTTGTTGAAATGGTGTTAGTGGGAAAAGGGTGTTGCTTTGTTGATATGGTGTTAGTGAGAAAAGGGCGCAGATTTGTTGATATGGTGTTAGTGAGAAAAGTGCGCAGATTTGTTGATATGGTGTTAGCGAGAAATTGGTGTTGCTTTGTAGTTATGAGGTTAGTGAGAAATGGGCGCAGATTTGTTGATATGGTGTTAGTGAGAAAAGGGCGCAGATTTGTTGATATGGTGTTAGTGAGAAATGGGTGTTGCTTTGTTGATATGAGGTAAGTGAGAAATGGGCGCAAATTTGTTGATATGGTGTTAGAGAGAAATGGGTTTTGCTTTGTTGATATGGTGTTAGTGGAAAATGGGTGTTGCTTTGTTGACAGGGGCTTGTGGGGAAAGTGTGCTGATTTGTTGATTAGAGCCGAAAGATCATTGCTAATTTATCGAACGATGCGATTCCTGCCTGTTGATTCGTCACGTGAGAGCGTGAGAGCTGTTGCGATGGCCGAACCGTGTGACGTGACAATGTTTACTTAGGTCTGCACCCAATGTGGAGCAGCTTTTCCCTATTGCATTATCCTGGCAATTAACATAGTGGTGGACATTGTTGGGATTGTTTCTCGAACGTTCACTGCGCCTTATAAATAATCCTAATGTCTTGTCATTTAAAGATTTATGTTTTTACTCGTCTTCGATATTCCGTCTTTCAATAAACTGCAATAAACTGGCTTTTTTTTTTTTGTAAATATAATATATGTGCACATGAAAGGTTATATTAATGTTTACATAACAGAATCAAACAATGTAGTTTGACCCAAGGGCGTCTACCCAGTGGGGAAAGAAAGCGGCTGCTTCCAAACAGAGTGTATGTGGGGGAGGGGGGTAACAGCTACTTTTTATCTGGCATTTGACTGTCTCCAATGAACAAATTAAATTTTAGAAAGGTGACAATACAAGTACTGTCATATTTATGTAACGGCACCATGCGTTTGTTTTTGTTGTCTGAGTTCTTGGGTTAAGCAAGAAACTTAAGAAAAAACTGTCCTTCGATCATTTGATTTCAACAATTTATTTCATCAAACTCTATTTTCTTATAGTATAGAACAGTATACAACATTTCACTACTTCCATTTCTTCAATGATGGTATACAACATTTCACTACTTCCATTTCTTCAATGATGGTATTCAACATTTCACTACTTCCATTTCTTCAATGATGGTATACAACATTTCACTACTTCAATTTCTTCAATGATGGTATACAACATTTCACTACTTCCATTTCTTCAATGATGATATTCAACATTTCACTACTTCCATTTCTTCAATGATGGTATACAACATTTCACTACTTCCATTTCTTCAATTATGGTATTCAACATTTCACTACTTCCATTTCTTCAATGATGGTATTCAACATTTCACTACTTCCATTTCTTCAATGATGGTATTCAACATTTCACTACTTCCATTTCTTCAATGATGGTATTCAACATTTCACTACTTCCATTTCTTCAATGATGGTATTCAACATTTCACTACTTCCATTTCTTCTATGATGGTATTCAACATTTCATTACTTCCATTTCTTCAATGATGGTATTCAACATTTCACTACTTCCATTTCTTCAATGATGGTATTCAACATTTCATTACTTCCATTTCTTCAGTGATGGCATTCAACATTTCACTACTTCCATTTCTTCAATGATGGTATTCAACATTTCACTACTTCCATTTCTTCAATGATTGTTTTACAACATTTCACTACTTCCATTTCTTCAATGATGGTATTCAACATTTCACTACTTCCATTTCTTCAATGATGGTATTCAACATTTCACTACTTCCATTTCTTCAATGATTGTTTTACAACATTTCACTACTTCCATTTCTTCAATGATGGTATTCAACATTTCACTACTTCCATTTCTTCAATGATGGTATACAACATTTCACTACTTCCATTTCTTCAATGATTGTTTTACAACATTTCACTACTTCCATTTCTTCAATGATGGTATTCAACATTTCACTACTTCCATTTCTTCAATGATAGTATACAACATTTCACTACTTCCATTTCTTCAATGATAGTATACAACATTTCACTACTTCCATTTCTTCAATGATTGTTTTACAACATTTCACTACTTCCATTTCTTCAATGATGGTATTCAACATTTCACTACTTCCATTTCTTCAATGATGGTATTCAACATTTCACTACTTCCATTTCTTCAATGATGGTATACAACATTTCACTACTTCCATTTCTTCAATGATGGTATACAACATTTCACTACTTTCATTTCTTCAATGATTGTTTTACAACATTTCACTACTTCCATTTCTTCAATGATGGTATTCAACATTTCACTACTTCCATTTCTTCAATGATGGTATACAACATTTCACTACTTCCATTTCTTCAATGATGGTATACAACATTTCACTACTTCCATTTCTTCAATGATGGTATTCAACATTTCACTACTTCCATTTCTTTAGTGATGGTATACAACTGTCCACTACTTCTTTTTATTTTATAATTCTCTAAAAACGCCCCTTCTGTTTCTGAACATGGGGAAAAAAGCGTCTCTTAGATATCTTTGAAAATCTTTGAAAACCTCATACAAAATCTTCCTTTACTACCTTAATTAAATTGTCTGCAAACCCCCCCCCCCTCCCCTTTTTTTCTTTTTTTTTCCTTTTTTTTCCTTTTTTTTTCCTTTTTTTTCCTTTTTTTTTCAACCCTCCCATTCCGAGAACAGACAAGAAGCACTTCTTTGCGGCTCAAGTTGGCCAGCTGCGTGTGTTCCAGCGGTTTGTTCGTGTGAGAGTCACTCATCATTAAATTGTTTTGTGATGTAACGGTGGGGGGTCTGAGGTAGCCGTTGGCCTTAAGACGTTTAGAAAAACTGTAGCCTCGCACAGCTGGCAGTAATCCCTCGCATTAAATGAGTAAGCTCTGGAACCAAACATCTTGTCCGGTAGAGGACACATTGTGTTCCACATCGCTATCTCATTTGTTGGAACATGCAATGTCTTCAAGCTGACTCACGGGTCAACAAAACCCTTCTTGAAGCTAGCAGAGTCCAGGGTTTGGTACGAGTCGAATAATCACGCAGATTCAAGTTCTGCGTACTTTGTAAACATAAATAAATAAAAAGTTAAAAAGTTACAATGTTGGTCATGTCGGTTCCATCTTATGCATAGCGTTGATTTTTTTGTTTATAGAAAACTTGGAATACAAAGTTTATCCATATAATGGAGTTACTGTTTATAGGGACGTTGTGAAGATAACAACAACAAAAGTAAAGTACAGTCTAATCAACTTTTTTATTGGAATTAATTTTGTCCGTCTGTGCCAAGTTGATTTTTTCTGTGCCAAGTTGATTCTTTATTTGCCAAGTTGATTCTTTATTTGTCAAGTTTATTCTTTCTGTGCCAAGTTGATTCCTTCTGTGCCAAGTTGATTCCTTCTGTGCCAAGTTGATTCTTTCTGTGCAAGGTTGATTCTTTAATTGCCGTTTGATTCTTTCCGTGCCAAGTTAAATATTTTTATTTCGATTCTTAATCATTTGTTTAAAAGTCGTACCTTAACCGAACAATCTGAAACCATTGTCGCATTATCACTTATTTTATGATCACTTATCTTATTTAGCAAACAAACCCTGCATCGCATTCGTAACAATTTTACCGTTTAACATGGGGTCGGCACCCTTTTTTTTTTTTTTGTGTGAGTGACCATTTATTTAAATTGTATGATTTATGTATCGCTAAGATAAAAGTTTGGGAGCCGCGTGTCATTATAGATTAGTATAAGAACGGGCGATCGGTTGTGGGAGGGGGGGCGGTAAGTATTACGGAACTGAGGGCTGCCGACCACGGATCTCAACTGCCATAGCTGTGTGAGAATCTATGTTTCGTCTCTACAGCTTCCTTTTGCAACGCCTGTATCCTCCTAGTGATATTTCCTGTTCTCGCGTTATTGTTGTTGGCCTGTGGTTTCTCTCTGGACTTTCTATCCTGACCACGGACAAAAACTAAGTGCATGGGAAAGGAGCCCTTTTTTTTTAAAGAAAAGAAAGTCGGGGCCGTCTCTGTGTTTTGATGAGATGGCAGCCATGAATTTTTCAACAGTGTCATTAGGCGGAGCCCCGCCGAGATTGACGTTATACGGGGCTTATGAAGCCCTTGTTGTCACCGCCCATGGCTTCCCGGTCTGCCCATGTCACCGGCCCATGCATATGTCAGGGATGTTTGATAGATTGGCTTCTCTCAGTGCTGGTGAGAACTACTTATTCACGGAACGGAACATCCGGTCTAGATATTTCTGAAGGAGTCAATAATTCAGCCATTCAAGTATCTAGGCTTAATTATTGAATGTATAGCCTGCTTTGGCATAGTAGAGCGTGTTGTAGGCATCATGTGTGTGTGTGTGTGTGTTTGGGGGGGGGGGGGGGGGGTCAAATTTCTTTCAATCTTTGAGTCAGAGATAAATCCACTTTTGGAGTTATTTCCCTAATTTCTAGAGTCACTATATTGCATATACGTTTAACTGAGTCACGATTATGAAACCCCAGATTCAACTTCCCATAGATCTATATGTCAAATTCAGTACAGTGCTCTACATTACATTATGTACAGAAACCTATATTAATAAGCATATTCGTCTACCCAGCCCCTGTATATGTTAACCCACAAAATAAAGATGTACCAACAGTCCAGCCTCGACCGCGTCTTTATTCCCAACACAAGCGAAGTCATGTTCAATAAATGCGTGATGCGATATTCCCAAGGGCCAAATTCACGCAGTTAATATCTTCTTCCTCTTGTCCACATATATTTTATTGTTTCCTTATGGATTCAGCTTGAAAGATGACCGAAATATGCTCCGTGGGATATAACACTATATGAATAGGTAAGGGCGGCTGAAGGAAATAAAATAAAAAGCGGTCAGCTAATTCAGGCATGATTCCAATAGACTGGTTCATTTGCATATGTGTTATCATTCCATTTATCACCCATCACGTAATGTTCTTGAAAACAAAAACAACAACCTGACTAAGTTTGGTCTATGAAGTGCCAACTGTAGACAGTGGGTATTCCAGTAAGTTCATTCCAGTAGCTTTAATTTGTGTTTCCCCCCCCCCTCTCACCCAATGACTTGACCTATTTAAGAGAGGTCGGTTGTTTTCTAAACATTGTAATCAACATGTCCTGGGTACCAAGCCGAAACTTTAGGGGATATTTTGGTGAACAGATTGGATTTTCCCCGAGGTAACGTCATGTGTTGCAGTTGTTAATATTGGGATTGTCCGGGAGGGGGGGGGGGATGGCCTACAAACGTGGATAACGTCGGGTGGTAATACATTTAGGCGCCATAGTGTGAGGGTCATTTTGGAAGGATTTTGCCTGGAGACGTTTACTAATATATAAACAAGACACGGATGTCACTAAATTCATTAGGGCTCCGTGGCTAGAGCATGTACTTGTCCAGGTCGGTGATTCTGACGTCATCGATTACATCTTGCCCCCCCCCCCCTCGCCCCTAAGACGGTGTACTTGCTAGTTGTCGAGTTTACGAGTGAGATATCGTATTCGTGAAGACAATTATTCCGTTGCAGTTCTCTGAAGGAAAAGACTCCATGACTCAGAATACGGTGCCTTGTTTTATTTGTATGACTAAAACTGTACTCTAAAGATAGCTGTAATGGAAGTAGTGGGTTTATGGGTTGCTTCGGTGAAATTGGATCTCCCTCTTATACCGAGTGATGCCCACGATTTCTATGAAGGCTACCGCTGGTTCGATGGCCTTAGAGATTTTGTAGATCGCTTTCATTGAAATTGGTTCACTGCATCGGAAGGCAGGCCCGTTAAAAGAACACCTCAAACTCGGGACGCAAGTGTGTGACTTGTTCAATATAGGGGCACGATGAGAGCTTTACGTAAAATGTAGGTGTTTTCAGCAATGGTATTTTACAGGTTTACGGAAGTTATCTCATTATTCGAATGAATCGATATTCGGGCAATATGAACTCTGTTCAGAGTGCCGCTATCATAACGATGAAACTATCATGTTGGGGATGCAAAAGTCCTAGTACTGTTTTTGGATGCTAAAGTCTTAGTACTGTTTGGGATGTTAATGGTACAATTGAAAGGTGAGACAAGTTTGGGAATATTTCCATCGGTTTCAAAAGGAACAAAGAATTGATATACTGAGGGTTTTTTTAGCATGGGAAAGACAACGCCCACGTAACGGTGACGCGATTGGCTCAGTGTGATGTAGATTGTAACGAAAGCGTAACTAAGGTAACCCGTAACTAAGGTAATTCGATGTGGAACCGTTACCAGAAGACACGTTTTCTGAAACAGAATAAGTATAACTGAATTTTAATGGCAGGCTTGCTTTCAGAAATGATATCCCCTTCACCAGAAACCCACGTAAAAACCCAACAGCTGACAACTATTAACTTCCCACAAGAAATGTGTTGCTAATATACAATGAAATCAATGCAGCATTAAACCAGACTCCCCCCCCCCCATGTTATTAACAGCGAGCGTGACTTTCCCCCCTTTAAATGTGTCTATTTTCACTCAATTCCTCTGCACGTTTTGTCGACTTTCTTTGGATCCATACCAATTGTTCTTGTCTTCTTTTTTTTTTCCGAAACATCTTTGAATGCCGAATAGAAACAAGATTATCTGAAAGTTTTCTTGTTGACATTTAAATCAGATTAATATAGATATTGTGGCCGGTTTCATAATAGCTTGGAAGCGAATCCACACCCAAAGTAACAATCATGGTACTCATTTATAAGTCATGAAAGAGGGGGTGGGCTGGGGGTTATTTTGAGTTTTCTCATTAATCCTCTTCCATAACAGTTGAGTCTATGTAATATATTTCATTCTAATTATTTTAACAGCTCAATCTCCATTCTCACATCATATCAATTAACATAGGAGGTGTTTACTTTTGGACAGCTTTTATTTTGAATTAAAATTATTTTAAGATTGTATTTATTTATTTTATATCATTTTTTTTTATATTGCTGCTTTTGATATTAAATATGTTTGTTTTTGCAGAGTTTCAAACTTAGTTTAGCTTTTTAAATGGAGATCATAGGGAGAGTTTTCATTGGAGGTTGTTTTTAATGACGACACGGTGCAATCGGAAATAAGGAATCATTGACTGAAAATAGGACGCTCAAAGTCGGGGAATAGTTATTGTGCGTATTTCAAGCTATGAAATAGACTAAGTTATCAAATATATAAATAGACTCGGGGATAGGATGTGCCAGAATACTATAGCCAAACCATGTGCAAGAGAGAGGGAGAGAGAGAGAGGGGGTGGGGCGAAATAGGAGATTGTGTATCAGAGAAAACAAAATATAAAGTTTGTTTACGAGAAAGTAAAGTACATACGTGCAAGAGCGAGTTCAATCCACCACCCCCTCCTCGTTATCAATGTATTGAAGGTGACTGCTGTCACAAAGAAGATCATGCTCTGGAATCGGACAACCGTGGGCTACTTGCGTCTCGGGAGCTACCACACTCCACCCCATATATGATTCAGATTATTATTGTTATTACTGAAGTGGTCTTATATAGCGCGGTATCTCAGCATAGGGCTAGCCTCATTGCGCTGCACATCAAAATTATCAAAAAGAAAACAAAGAAACGTGACATTAAAAAAACAGCTATTTAAACTTTTTCATTTCAAAACAGCTTGTCGGATCAAGTTGGTAAAGAACAGAACTTACGCACGTGTCTCCCAAAACTTTAACAAGAATGACACATTTCAATCTGCGTGTTCTTTGTTAACAATGGGACTGCGGGATATTATTCGAAGTTCGTACTATATGCGCCACATCACATGAGGTTGAGTAGTACTATATGCGCCACATCACACGAGGGTGAGTAGTAATATATGCGCTACATCACACGAGGGTGAGTAGATAAGACTGGCGTAGAGGAGTCTTGGAAAATAGACATATGCGGAATTACGACTCAAGGCCCTGTTCTGGTTCTGGTAGGGTACGTTGCTGCATCCACATACTGGCCTATGTGCAACAGTTGGGGAAGCGATGCTGCCATTCTAACAGCTCCTAGCAGATGCCAGGGCAGCCCTGAAGCTTTCGAGCGATGTCGAGTTCACGGCGGTATTGTCCAGGTGGTTCCAAGCGATTATTGTGTGTGGGAAGAATGATTGTTTATGTTGCACTATGTTACTCTGAGGCACAGTGAAGCATTTGCTATTTTTCCGGGTGTAATTGCTCATGGGGTTTTCACAGGTTAAGTCAGTATTTAGTGAAATTTATAGAAACACTGAACTTATTTATACGTCACAGATGTCTCCATACACTCATAGGACTCCTTTCATGGCGCCACATCATTCACAGGAAGGAGAACGATTTATAGCATAACTAATTTGCAGCCTTCCACTATGAACACTAGTGTTGTAGAATTCTACAAATAAATTGAAGCAAGATTCGCCGAACGAATACTAAAATATCTGTGGGATCCCCGATCAGTTTATGATCCCTTCTTTATCTTTATGTTGATTGATCTCCCTATGCGTGCCCAACACAGCCCCCCATATTCTTTTCACTGGTGTCTCGGCGTCAGGGCGAACCGAAGGGAAACCAATATGTTATTGTATAATATGTTGGCACGCCATTTTAAAGGCTCTGTGATTTCTGCTATTGGGTGGATCGGGTTCAGATTAAGTCAAGTTGGCAAATAGAGGTAGCTTTAAAATAAAGTATGTGAAATGATGTATTCTTTAATGTGCCGTGATAGTTGTGTAAGGTCTACGCCTGTTGTTGTTTTTTTTTGGTGTTTTTTTTTTAAGTTTAAAGGTTATTATATGAATTCAAGCTGATACCATGTTGATTCGCATTCATTGAGTTCCTGTCTTGTGTAAGGATTCTCCACTGTTCAAAATATACCCACATGTTAATGCGCCTACTGCATACTTAATCCCACCAGTGTTTAAATCTTTCCTTCTCCCATGCCTTCTCCCCCTTCCGTCCTTGTCCCCTGTCTTCTTTCTGCCCCCCCCCAACCCCCATGTCTTCCTTTGCCTCCATGCATCCCCTGCCTTCTCTCTTCCCTCCTTTCTATCTTTCCCCACTGCTTTCCATCTTCCCAAACACTTCAAAATAAACAAGCCAACGAATGACTTTTTTCCCCCAAAAAACCTTCGGCCCCAGAAAACGGAATACGGGCCAGGCTTGAAACAGCTCATTTTCATGTGTAATTAATTCTCTACCGCCTTTTTTAGCTGCAAATTATACGGTGGACTCCCCTGTTTCCGGAGCAACGCTCATACTGTAAATGTCAGCCGCGGATTATTCTAACATTTGAGATCTTTTTTTACTTTGAGCAATATTTGTATTGGTCACTTTATCCTCTATCATCAGCCGTAACATTACAATGAAATGTTTAGCCTTTTTTCGTTCTTATATATGTATTAAATACATAAACATTGGTACCGCATTACAACCTTGGTATCGCATTATAACCTTGGCATCGCAATATAACCTTGGTATCGCATTATAACCTTGGTATCGCAATATAACCTTGGTATCGCATTATAACATTGGTATCGCAATATAACCCTGGTATCGCTATATAACCCTGGTATCGCAATAAAACATTGGCACCGCATTATAACATTGGTATCGCATTATAACCTTGGCATCGCAATATAACCTTGTTATCGCATTATAACCTTGGTATCGCATTAAAACCATGGTCCCGCATAATAACCTTGGTATCGCAATATAACCTTGGTATCGCAATATAACCTTGGCATCGCAATATAACCTTGTCACACACAATTTAACCCTGGTATCGCAATATAACCTTGGTAACGCATTATAACCATGGTATCTCATTATAACTTTGGCACCGCATTATAACCTTGGTATCGCATTATAACTTTGGTAATGCATTGGAGAGTACAAAACCAACCTGTTTGACTTTTTAAGGTGTTTCAATCGCTCAAAAAGTATGGCAAGAATAGTTTTATGACACCATAAGTGAGCAATACTCCTTGAATAGGCGTGATGGTTATTTAGTTATGTCCTCATCTATTTGTTATCACAAAACTAAATGTAGCAGCTATATAATATGTTGGAAAGGTTTTTAAAAGAAAAGGTGTGTGGGTGGAGGGGGTGTATGCAAGCGTTCATGCTTCAGTGGAATAGTAAAATTGTATGACATAAAATGTGATACATATGTGGACGAACCAGTTAAGTAAAGGATCTGCTGTGGTCTTATCAAATACTCATTACATCGATCCCTGGATAAATCCAATACCTAGAATATAATGCCTAGAATCTAATGCCTAGAATCGAATATCTAGAATCGAATACCTAGAATCGAATATCTAGAATCGAATATCTAGAATCGAATACCTAGAATCGATTACCTAGAATCGAATACCTAGAATCTAACACCGTGTGATGTTGGACTCCGAGAATATCCACCGATGAGTAAATGTGCAGACTCAAGTTAATATACGTTGTCATTTGAGACCAAAATAGGCATGACTGAAATGTGGTTGTTTGCTCTGGAAGTCGGGTGGTAGCTAAGCAAACATCAATTTCTATAGTAAATATGTCTGCAGTAGAGGGCTTCGGAAAAAAAACGCCAGCTATTATGCTTATGATCCACACTGATATAATAAAATAAGATATATTTATAACTCAACTTCACCCAAATAGGCTTTTTTTTTTTGTATCCTACATATTAGCTTCGCTTTGTGTGTTTATGGCAAAATCTTCGGACGGCTTTTTGACCCACTTTCAGTCAGCATATCGAGCTGGAACTTGGCCCATAGACTCGTTGCCAATGACAACACATTCTTTCAAATTTAGTATCGCATTTAACCTGGTATCCCATTATGCCCTTGTTATCGCATTCTATCTTTAGTATCGCATTAAATCGTTGAAATTTTCTGCCCATCCCCAAACCGCAATCCCCAAACAATCTATTTTTCAAGGGGAATATGAAGGAAATATGATCATTCCTGATAAATGCGCTAAATGAGATTCTTTCTATAAAAATAAATATCGCTAGTGCGTTAGGCGCGTAATACTTTCTGTTTTTTTTTATTCTGAAATAGTTTGTGAAATAAATCTGCATGTAAAAGCTGGTGGACATTAGAATGTTAATATAAAATAATATCATAAAAATGCTTATAAAGGTTTTAAAAGGGGAAAAAACATTTGTTATTAGAGGTTCTTTAAAATGTTCTGTTTTTGAACAAATAATTTGGCGTAAAAATACAAAATACAAACTATAGTAATGCTCTACTCACGTTGTTGCAGCTGCATGTTGTATCAATAAATAAGTCTAGAATCACAATACCATGTCATAACGTGGATTAACCGTTGGCGTCAAATGATACGTAAAGACTGCTCGCTGTGCATTCACTTGAATATGATGTTTTGAAACCAACTCATCTAAAATATGCCACTCTAATTGAATCATTATCCGGTATTATTGACCAATCCAGGGAATGTAAGCGATTACTTATTCTGCCATAGACCATGCTATGGGATGCCACCGCTGCCACACACACAAGGGTGTCCGCCGTTGCCTCACCGCCGGTCAGTTGACTTGACGTGGGCTGTAATCATGGCGGGTATGAACTATGAGGTAATTGCACTCTTGCCTTGTGTGCGAGGCTAATTAATTGAATCGCTATCGATGACGTATCGTGTGCGCTGGTAATCTGATGGCAAGTTTTAGCCGAGTAAGGATTATACCGCTGCGTTGGTTATGTCTGGGTTCGTGCTATAACGTGCGTTGTCAGCCTTCCATAGTGGGAATGAAATAGTAGAGCAAGGTGTGTTAAGCTTGAATTAACAGACAGGACAATACGATTTTGGACGTTTCGGCTTAGAGCCTTCGTCAGCAAACAAAACGAATGAGCCGAAACGTCCAAATCGTATCGTCCTGTCTATTAATTCTAGCTTAACATACCTTATTCTACTATTTCATTTACACACCTTGAATGCAGTCCATCAATTATTATCTTTCATGGGGGGGGGGGAGTAATGAACTATAAAATGGGGAAACCGTGGGCCGTTCGTCAGATCTTCAAGTGTTGTTTATCTTCAATCTCATTGTTATGATTTGGTTAAGCTGTTGTAATTAGGAGAATTGTTTTTGTCACATCTCAAAGATGAAAGAGCTTTATTATAAAAGAAGAAGAAAAATCTATCATTTGTCATTTTCGTTAAGGGAATAAATTATTATTGCAGTTTTCCCCTTGTTTAATACGTCGAAGCACAGCGTCGTGAAATTTGGATTACAAAAAAACTCCAGTAGTTTCTAACAAATTGCAGACGGATTGGAGATATCTTAAACTATTTTTATTTCACATGTGTTATTTTTACGAAAATTCAGCTCGAGAAAATTTTGAACCACTTTTCTAAAAAAACACTATAAACCTCAAAATCTCAAAAAAATAAAATAATAAAAAAAAAACTTTTTTTTTTTCCACACAAATATGCTTAGGGGCCATGCGTAAAGTAGACGACGCTCCAAAGGGGAGGGGGTCTAAAAAGAGTGACAGTTTTGTGAAGACACGGAGCGTGGAGGGGGGAAAAGCTTTTGTGACGTCACACATTTTAAATTTGTGTATCATGCATATAAAATCTGAAATTTACAATTATATTCAACTTTTTGTTGTGATGGATTTATTCTGACACAAGATGTCAATTTTATAATTTAATAGCGAAGTGGGTGTTTTTAGATTACATTTCATCTAGTTTTTAATTTTCAAACATTTTTGGTTCGAAAGTGTGACGCACTTTTAAAAAAAAAAGGGGGGGGGGGTGTTCTGAGATTCGTGAGAGGAGTGAGGGGGTAAAACTTGTCCAACAAATAGCATGACGAACTTTATGGACGACCCCTTAGAGGCGTGCTGGACATCATCTGAACAACAATAACTTAACGTCTAGTACGTCTCTCGACTTTCCTTTTATAGCTTTTAGTTTCACACTAGAATAGCTTCGACCTATTTTTAGTGCTATAAATAGCGACCGGACGACCATTGTGTAAATGTTAATAATTCTTTTAAGAAAAGCCGTGACTTATTTCCAGGGTATTGGCATTATTTTAGCGCCTCCACCGGCCCATCCCTTCCTCTCCCCCTCACTATTTCAGTAGCGCGATCAATATTATTGAATACCACTTGAAGACCAGGAAAGAGTGGTCTGAATTATGTTGAACGTCTGCTTTAGTGGTCTTTATAACTGTAGCCTGGTGGGCAGACCTTGTTGCCAGCACGTTGTTGTGGACCCCTCTACACGGCGTAGTAATTTTTGCACGTTCTAAAATAAAGCTGCCTACTCGACATATTTTGAGAAGCATTAGCCTCGTGCAGAGGCGGATCAAGAAAACGTATCTGAGATTACCATTGTATTAGTGCTTGGGATTTGGGATTGAACGTTGTGAAATCTGAACTATATATATATATATATATATATATATATATATAGCGCTAGAATAGTGAAATCAATTCTCTATGAATTCGTTTGATTCGATAAAAACTGATCCTATCTTACATATTATGCCTGGGTAGTATTGACTGCAGCCCATCTCCATTTATGAATAGGGCCCATGTAGTACTAACAGTCACTGCTTTTTATGATGTTTTCCGACTGAAATCTCACTTTCTGCCTCAAAGGCGGAGACGTGTTTAGAGATAGGCCCCGCTGTACACGCCCCTCATCGGTCTTGGTGTGATTCTATAGGCCAGAGAGTCAAAGGCGTCTACCATGCTACCCGCGATCTAAGCTGTACAACAGCGAGTTGGGGCGCCTGCTGGCGTAGAAGTTTCTTTTGGTACATCATGGAACTAATGAAAGCTTCTCAAGCACCCAGTGTGTATGGGGGGGGGGGGGTGTGGGGGGAGAGCCGTGGTTTAATCAAATGCTCATTCATCATTCATGTTGTTTTCATGGGTCTGACTATGTGAGGAGCCGGGGGGGGGGGGAAGGAGGGAGAGATAAACTTGGATTGTACTTTTGATTCAGCCATCGGGTGGTGCTCCAATAGTCGATTAACATTGATTGGTTTATTTGTTGTAACAATCTGAGGTTTATTGGTTGTAACAGCCTGTATTCTATTTGTTATAGTCTGGGCTGTCTGTGGTGTTACAGACTGAGGTTTATTTGTTGTAACAATCTGAGGTTTATTTGTTGTTTATTTGTTGGTACAATATGAGGTCTATTAGTTGGTAACATCTAAGGCTTATTTTTTTTGGTACAGTCATATGGTGTCAAAGTTTGGTGTTGTACATTTATGAGACATTTGGTTATCTTTGTGTCAACACTCTGGGCTGCTATATAGAAGTGATTTGCAAAATGTTTTAGTGCGAACAACTCCTTTTTTTATTATTACTGTAGGGGACAGAAAGAACAACCATACTTCTTGTTCTGTACACATTCTGACTTCAATATACCCTGAACGTTGATGTATTTGTTTCATCATTTAATCTTGATGTACAAACTTCAGTGTAGAACTTGTGTCTTCATTACTGCACTCTCTTTCATTTTCCTATATGCAACAATAAATTTCGCTTATAGAGCAATAGCATCTAATGTGACCATATTTGATAGAAAATCCATCGATCGGAAAGAAAGAATTATATTTCACCAGACGAGAATACTACTGTTTCTCTTAACGTAAATTATCAAACGCGTTTTGTTATCGTATCGTAGCCACAGTCGGACAACGTTTCTGCTTTCATTGTGTAACTGCTGATTAAACTATCTTGTCATTATATACGGCCGAGTAGATCGGTTCGACGGCTTTTTCACCTGGAAACCCTGTCTCCGACATTGGTTCTAATTGAGGCAGTCGCCTTTGTGAAGTTCTCAATCTAATATAACAGCAACCTGTTGATCTCGTAATTAGGTTACAGTGTTATCTGGAATAAAAATGTATGACCTTTGTGAGCCGCCCTAAGCAAAAAAATGGGACAATTTGATATGTGGTCGTGGCGTCTTGTGGCAGTGAACCCGGGGATGTGTCACATAGATATGCGGGCCCCTGACATGGCAGGCTCGGAGTGGTGAATTGTGAATCGAGACTGGGACCTGTTCACGCCTGACCCTTGACCTGTCCTGGAGGCGAGGAGGAAATGCGTTCGTGACGAGGGGGCTCAACTCAAGGAAGCAGGTGCCGGCGCTAGTTGTAAGCTCCATCTATCGGCGATAATGAGAATGGTTGTTGCTGCTAAACGCCCGTCGACTCTCTCGCTGGCCTTCTCTATACAAGTAAGATTCGTGCATATTATTTCTGTGCCACTAATTACTCTTTATATTGCAGCATCGTATGTTAGTGATAACGGCTGCACTTATATTAGGTATTAAATTACATGTGTACATGTTATTGTGAGTAATAAAAGGAACATTTAATTGTTAAATTACTATAGATCCGAGTCAAAGACAACTAATTTATACCACAAAAAAAAACGTTCGTATAAAATGAATTATTTACTCATACAAATACACCAGTGTAACAAATGTAAAAATCGTTATTGTTGTTGCTACAACGTTAACTAATACTGTTGGATGGCTTGTAGCTAACAATTGAATACTGTCTCTGTTCATTCATCAACGTATCTCTCTCTCAAGAATGAAATAGTTCCTATTGGATAAATCACACAGTACTTTATTACTCATAACAAATAATACAAATAAGTCGTCGTTGTTAGGACATCCTTGTAACAGACAGAGTTACAATGTAAAGAATATAATATATACACACACACTTTGAATAATATTCCATCCGAAATGAATACAATGATCCCATCTAGAAAATCCAATATGTCTGCTGCCACCTAATGTAAACATCGTACCCCGTCCTCTGCTCAGAAAATCATGAGTTCTCACTCCGCTATGAAAAACTAGTCCCTGCTTTTTCTCGTGTTTTAATTCATTATTGTCGAATCCCTACGCCATCGTGCAGTAAGAATAAATAATATTGTCACGTGACAGATCATGGTTAACTTGGTGTGTTACAATCAGGCTAGTCTAAATGTATCAAAGTATTTGGTATCATTGACATTATTTAAGCTGGAATTTACAGTCTATATTTTGAACTTTTAAAAGTATTGAAATATTTACCAATGGAATAAATCTTAAATTAAACTCATCTAGTTATATAACCCTCTTTATCATGTCCTTCTCCCTCTTTATCACTCTCTTACATCCCCCCTCTCTTTCAATACTATTTCCTCTCTTGCACTCCCTCTTTTACACCCCCTCTCTCGCACACGCCCATTATCTCTTTCTGACACACACCCACACACACACTCCTGAAATATCTCATTAGGAAATGGCGTCAGCGGGCCGTCGAGCTCGCGCTCCTTATGCCCTCCCTGGCGCCCACCCACACCTGCCAGGCGCCGGGTTTCCCCGACGTCGGGCCGTGCGGGAGAACGCCAGAGACCTCCCCGGGCGTGAAACGCCCCCACCAGCAACCGCTCGATCGGGTTTGCCGATGGAGGCCCTCCCCGCCTGGAGACATCTGGTCGACCGAAGACGCTGCGTTTAAAGCATCCGCAGTCCACTTTCCTAGGGGCCGGGACGGTAAGTTAATGTCCTAAATCTCCCCCCACCCGTCCCGGGGAAGCATCGGACGCCCTCTAAGAGGGATTCTACAGTGGGTTTCCACCTCGCAACTAATTCGCGAAGTAGCTGGGACGAAACGGTTGCCTAGGAGCAGCTTTCTCAGGGCTGCATATTTAGAATCATCGGCCATAGGCTTCCACCACAGTCTATCGCCTCATATCCCTTAACGGCAACGTGTAATCATGATCCCTACCCTGTGTTTGCCTTTTCTTCCCCCTGTGAAGTATCACAGGTGGCAGCCCTGTAGGAGCCGTTTACTCCAGCAACTACCATGCATGCCCCTGTCTGCCACGCGGGACACGCAATGGTGGTAATGTGACCCGGGTTAACACCGAGGGGGTCGGTGGCCAGCGCTTCCAAATCGGCAAGCCACTACAGACTTGTCGACCGGAACCCCGGGGGGGGGGGGGGGGCACACACTCCTTGAACTGCTTCTCTTACTCCCGCCTATCACACACGCTCTCTTACACGCACTACATATTTTATGTTCTTACCCTCTTGCTCTATCTCTGTACTGTGTATTGAAACACAAACAAAACTAGCCTACTATCGCTCTAGGTGACCTAACACTGTCTTTCCAAAAGTTAGGCAATAGCCGATGCAACAAACAGGTTGACAACAGACTGGTTGACAGCAGACTGGTTGACAGCAGACAGGTTGACAGCAGACAGGTTGACAACAGACAGGTTGACAGCAGACAGGTTGACAACAGACATCTTGACAACAGACAGGTTGACAACACCGCTTCCCAACAAGGCTGTCATTGCAACTATCATCGATAATTGAAATGCGCGTGCCTCGTGTTTTGTTCTGAGATGTCTTGAAGTTGTCCCATCATTAAATCCACACACACAAACACGGCCCACACTCTCAGTTGCCTGAACTTAATTAGCCGAATTGCCATAATGAACGGTGTTGCCGTGACCTTTGGGATAATTGTTGCAGTTTGTCTCAAGGAACGGGCATGTAGCTGGGAGAGACGTGGTGCTCATGTACACAAGCGATGCCAAGAGATGTTTGAGATCAGAACTTAGCTTGAACTAGATTTAATAAGACAGTTTTAAAGCAGGAGTAGATTTGTTTGAGCCCCACGTTATTTATTCTATAAAGTGATGCAACGTGGGGAATTTCTATCATATAGGACACAAATAGTTTTCGACACCAAACTTTTTTCGCATCGCTAGATTTTGTACTGTATGAAGGCAGTAATGTGCACGACTTTGGAGCTCATGTTTTTGTTTCAGCAACGGTCTTCAACCTGTGTGCACGCGACACAATGGGGTGGTTTGACTAAAAAAAAGCGCATTAGTGGTCACTTAACCTAAACATTACGTGGAGTTTGCAAAAGTCCAAATACTTTGATATTATAGTATAATTTAACATCTTCATTCCGCACCGAGGGCACCTTTCTTAAATTACAGGTATTTTGTCATACGAGAATGGTGTGTCGATGAACTTTCACAAAATTGTTTGACAGTATCCAAACGTTTTGTGGGGTTTTCCCCTTTTAAAAGATTTTTTTTTAAGGATTTCAATACCTCGGTCGGATCAGTCGTGCAATCTCAGACTCTCAAGCCGTGATCATCTTGCACCGTTCAATTCTTTACAATGACCTTGACTGAATCTTAATCGTAAGGTCTGCCATTTTTCTGGCGTCAAGACTTGCTCACTTCCGGCAACATATCCGTGCTAATAGCGCTAGTGTGTTGTGTAGAAATGTGAGAGCACATTGACCCATTAAATCATTCACCTGGTTTACAGCCATCAAGGGGCGTAGTCTTTTAAGGTCATTTATACAACAGAATTAATTCATGTGAAGTGCCACATAAACAGGAAGTAACTCATTGCTAAGATAATATGTGCTCCAAGTAGTGCAGTGTATTCCTAGTGCCCCATGCAGTTAAGGACAAAAAATATATTCCAAATGTTTTATGTGGCTCAGTACAACAAAATATATTCCAATGTACTATGTGGCTCAGTACAACAAAATATATTCCAAATGTACTAGGTAGCTCAGCACAACAAAATGTACAGGAATTGTACTCCGTAGCTAAGTACAACAAATTGAATACGAATTTACTATGTAGCTCAGTACAACAAATTGTATACGAATGTACTATGTAACTCAGTACAACAAATTGTATACCAATGTACTATGTAGCTCAGTACAACAAATTGTATACCAATGTACTATGTAGCTCAGTACAACAAATTGTATACCAATGTACTATGTAGCTCAGTACAACAAAATGTACAGGAAGTGTACTCCGTAGCTTAGTACAACAAATTGTATACCAATGTACTATGTAGCTCAGTACAACTGTATACCAATGTACTATGTAGCTCAGTACAACAAATTGTATACCAATGTACTATGTAGCTCAGTACAACCGAAGCTTATAAACTTCAAATATATTATTCCGATACATTAGGACATTTTATTCTTTAAATAAAAAATTTAAAACAAAACAAAAATTTTCCCGTGAAATAATTGCACGTGGTCGTTTTCGGAACGTTAATAGAAAGGTCACCTCTAAAAACGGCAAAATGGAGGAAAAGACCATTGTTACAACCTAACATGTGTCCCTTCTCAGCCTATATCAAGGCATTCCCTCAAAGTTAGCAGTACGTGGGACGAAAAGACCATTGTTACAACCTTACATGTGTCCCTTCTCAGCCTATATCAAGGCATTCCCTCAAAGTTAGCAGTACGTGGGACGAAAAGACCATTCGTACAACCTAACATGTGTCCCTTCTCAGCCTATATCAAGGCATTCCCTCAAAGTTAGCAGTACGTGGGACGAAAAGACCATTCGTACAACCTAACATGTGTCCCTTCTCAGCCTATATCAAGGCATTCCCTCAAAGTTAGCAGTACGTGGGACGAAAAGACCATTCGTACAACCTAACATGTGTCCCTTCTCAGCCTATATCAAGGCATTCCCTCAAAGTTAGCAGTACGTGGGACGAAAAGACCATTCGTACAACCTAACATGTGTCCCTTCTCAGCCTATATCAAGGCATTCCCTCAAAGTTAGCAGTACGTGGGACGAAAAGACCATTCGTACAACCTAACATGTGTCCCTTCTCAGCCTATATCAAGGCATTCCCTCAAAGTTAGCAGCACGTGACATGCTTTGCTTCTTTTTCTTTCTTTTTTTTAAATTACATTTTCACTTTAAATTCCGTTCATTTTTTGAGCTTGTGGCTTGGAAAGAGGGTTTACTTGAAATCTTTTGTGGCGCAAATTATTCTGTGCGTCAATGCCTGTCTATAGCTACTTGGAAATACTATTGGAATGCACACAGACCCATGAAACAACGACATCACAAGATAGTGCACATTTCTAACGATGAACAAGTATGACTTCTCGTTATACATGGTTGCCTTCGTAGTCAACAAACTGTGGAATTGTATTGAATTGTATTGAATCAAAATCACCCGATGTTTCTGAATCTCTTAATTATGCAAGTAACTAAGTAACCGATTATTCTGAGATGTCAAATAAACACCGCCTTTTCCAGTTCTTCAACTTTGTAATTTCATCATGTTACCGCGCCAAAATAAAGTATGTGTGTTTTCCTTTAAAAAAATTCTGTTTAAAACGTATATCGGATTTTTTAATTGAACTTTAAAATCTAGATTCCACTGTCTTATTTCCAAGACATTTTATTTTAAAAAATTGAAACTTAAAATATAGATTCCACTGTCTCATTTCCGAGACATTTTATTTCAAACAGTTCATGCTGACAAGCTACGAGCAGTGGGATTACGTCACCTCATCGTGGGGAGCATTAGCTTATTTAGTAAGAGAAGTCGGTCACGAAATAAAATGGTATTACATATAAACAATTTTCTGGTGCATTTGGGGCTTGCTGTAAAAAGGGGGGGGGGGTACATTAACAGAAATGATATCGCTACTTCATGCCTCGTCATATAGTTTTCAATATCACACAGTCATCTTGTATCCTTGTTAATTCTATTCTACTTGAGTGTTCCGGCCCTCCACGAGATGATCTTTTAACCGATGACTTGGGTGCGATGTTTGGTGTAGATGATTTCAAACGTCTTTGATTATAGTATTCCTTTTGTCTGTTTGACAGGGCTTGCATGATTCTTTATCATTACATTTTCATTCTTTTTTTTTAAGACGAGATCATATCCTTCCTTTTATCGATTCGTTTCCGTTCTATTTTGATTTTAAGTTTTACCGGTAATCCACTAGATTGGGTGGTGGGAGCCCCTGGACGAAGGGAGCCTCTGGATGGAGGGAGCCCCTGGACGGAGGGAGCCCCTGGGCGGAGGAAGAACCTGAGTGAGAAGGCACTTCGCAATCCTATCTAGCGGATATTAAAAGTTTCTTGGAGCTTTCCAATCTTACAATATTATTCTACAACTATGCTTGTGATCATGTAAATTTTTTTTGGTCTTCTTCTATTCTAATCTGTGTTAGTTGAAGAGGGGTAGATTCATATTAAAATATTACCGCTCGATACACCAGCAATCTAGCCATTGTGTTTACATGTGTTTGTTAATATCTCTGTCATTTCAAGTGTGTTTAGTAGTTTTTCAATCCATTTTTTCCAAGGACTATCCATTTGGTTTTGCTGTCTGTACAGTGTGAATGTTTAAGACATTGAGCGATTTGTCGCATCGGACATGCACGCTATTGATGAGACATTTACAGATGGGGAAATGAGACCAGGCAGAGACCGTCTCTTGCACAGGCAATCCAACCTAGGCAGCACCCCGGACCGACAGCCAAATTGGCAATTTTAAAATGCAAAGGGCATTGAGAATCAGTAGACAATGAAGTGTGAGCCAGTCGCGGGAAGGGAGGGATAGAACCCGATGAAAACAATCATAGCCCAATAAACCTTTCAGAAATAAGAGTCACTTGAGATTTAGCCTTTGGTGGTCGATCGGTTGTCTTTCTTGGTCATTCGGTTGTCTTTGGTAATCAGTCCGTTGTCTTTGGTAGTCAGTCTGTTGTCTTTGGTAGTCAGTGTGTTGTCTTTGATAGTCAGTCTGTTGTCTTTGATAATCAGTCTATTGTCTTTCGTAATCAGTCCGTTGTCTTTGGTAGTCAGTCTGTTGTCTTTGGTAGTCGGTCGGTTGTCTTTGGTAGTCCGTCTGTTGTCTTTGGTAGTCAGTCTGTTGTCTTTGGTAGTCAGTATTATGTTATCTTTGGTAGACTGTTGGTTTTCTTCGGTAAACTGTTGGTTTTCTTCGGTAGTCAGTCTGTTGTCTTTGTTAGTCAGTCTGTTGTCTTTGGTAGTCAGCATGTTGTCTTTGGTAGTCGTTTCTTTGTCTTTGGTAGACTGTCGGTTATCTTTGGTAGTCAGTCTGTTGTCTTTGGTAGTCAGTCTGTTGTCTTTGGTAGTCAGTCTGTTGTCTTTGGTAGACTGTTGGTTGTCTTCGGTAGTCAGTCGGTTGTCTTTGGTATTCAGTCTGTTGTCTTTGGTAGTCAGTCTGTTGTCTTTGGTATTCAGCATGTTGTCTTTGGTAGTCGTTTGGTTGTCTTTGGTAGTCGTTTGGTTGTCTTTGGTAGTCGTTTGGTTGTCTTTGGTAGACTGTCGGTTATCTTTGGTAGTCAGTCTGTTGTCTTTGGTAGTCAGTCTGTTGTCTTTGGTAGTCGGTCGGTTGTCTTTGGTAGTCGGTCGGTTGCCTTTGGTAGTCGGTTGGTGGACTTTCAAAGTTGGTGGCCTTAACTCACATTTATTGTCGCAATAACAAATGGTTTCAGTAATCAACAGAACTCAACCAAAAACCCATGCATTACGTCAATATGGGGGGGGGGGGGGGGTTTACACGCTTCCATAGCCCCCAAATCAATATCCAACCTTGGTGCTCTTACACGCTTCCATAGCCCCCAAATCAATATCCAACCTTGGTGCTCTTATACGCTTCCATAGCCCCCAAATCAACATCCAACCTATAGTTATATACACCATATATATGTTAGCACATCCAGTATACTATGTGTACATACAAAATACGTTTGCACCTACATTTACTAGGTATACATACAATATATGTGTTGACTGGTGTGGGCTGAAAGTACTCACCTATACAAGGACTCGAGAAGTAACATATTCTCTTAGTACACCGGAAGCCGGAAGTGGTGGCGTTGATTTCTCCCCACCGACACGCCTTCCCCCTAACAAGATCCCGACCAGCTTCAGCAATGTCCGTAATAAGTAGAGTCAAGTTTCGGACAATCTCCTTGATGACGACTTACTGAAGGACTAATGATTGTCCGGGAGGGAAAATTGAGTGAGTGAATCTGGATTGGGTTTGAGAGTATTCGAACTAAAGAGGGCGTGTATGAATAATAAAGAGTTAGGTAACGAAATTGTCCAGGGAAAGAAACGACAAAGTGCTGACCGTAACTAAAAATTGGGACAGATTGCTCGTGCGGAAAAAAATTCAAATTCAATGAAAGGGTTTAATGGAGACCGATGATGGGTTGGCCCAAATGAAGGGGGATAACTCTCGCCAAGAATGTTGTTTTGGTTGGTTTTTTTATCGTTCTTTCTTTACAGGAAGAGCAAAGCTGTGTTGTTTTGTTGTCTGGTTTTTCTCACCAATAAAATGGTTAAAGTTTGAATAATAACGTTCTGTATATTATGATGTATTGGGTTTAAAGGTTTGAATCATACCATGATTCAAATGTGCATCGAAAGACGCAATATTATTTTAGCGCACGGTGTGCATTGTCAACAAATACTACCCTGTTCTGAAGGCCACGCATTACTGGATTGTGGAAGCAATGGTGCGTCCGCCGCACGACGCAATACTCTGTTGTAGCTAACACAGGGGCAGCTCAGCAGCCTGAGAAGACGACACCTTAAAAACTGAAAGTTCTAAGGGAGCTTGCATTTATATGGGGGGTAATTGAAGACAGCGGGGCTACAAGAGTGTCCACACGTCTGCTTTCAACAGCTCAACTCCGGGGCAATTTTTCTTAGAGAATACGATACGATACCATTAGACCTCCCTCCATCCTTGTTATGGGGGGGGGGGGGAGACGGTTAGCGAAATATTTCAGGACGGACGCAAGGCCACGAGATGTACCGCGAGCCCTGGCTAGAGTAATAATTTTGACATTTTACATTAGTGGATTAGATCTTTAAGACTGAAGACAAGGGAAAGTCAATGCGTTTCGTGGTAATGTTATTTTATCGATTATGTCTTTTAAATATCTTTTAATACTTTTTTTTTTTAATAAAACAACGGGACATTCTTTATTTCTCTGGAAATCTTTAAATGACTTCATGTTAAACTTGAAATCAAATTACTCGAATTTATTATTTGGAGCCGAAGAAAATGTTTTTATATTTCCATTATATTATTTCTAAATTTTTTGAATATTTTTTTTTGCCTCAGTGTTTCATCCTTTCATTCATCGGCTAACACATCATATGTCATTGTTCGTTTTGTATTTGCTAAACATCTCTCTCTCTCTCTCTCTCTATCAACGTTAAGAAACAACGTGTGTGAAATAAAATTGTGTTAAGACTTGAACACCTTGATACAGATTTAATCAGTTAAGTACAATGAAAACAAGACGTCTTGGCTATCCTTCAAAGTTTTCTCTCAGGGCGGAAATATTTTGTTTTAGCCGTCATACACATTCCCTTGATCATGAAGCTATCGGTCATCGCTATTGAACAGCATGTCACACAGGATAGGGAATCTAGATAGTATGTGATTTAACGGGATGAATGAAGGAAATGTTTACACGAGAATGTATTGTTTATGAAATCAGCCGGAAAGGGATATACGATGCTATCATCATCATGTCCCTTAGTCCTGGGACCGTTTGGGGCGGTTACCGGAAATTTGATGGAAAGAAATTTCGTCGACAGAAAATTGATCGACGGAAATTTGATCGAACTGAAATTTTTTCGAATCTTTTTTTCAGTTCACACGTTAAAATTTTCGTCGAATTTCTTTTTGAACGCACTATACTATATAGTAAAACAAAATATTGCGTTCAAAAGGAAATTTGACGCAAAATTTTAACGTGTAAACTAAAAAAAAGATTCTACCAAATTTCCGTTCGATATACTAAGTCATATTCCATGTTATACAAAGTTACAATATCTTGCTATACAAGTTTATTTCATGCTATACAAAGATATATTTCATGCTATCCAAAAAGTTATGTTCCTTGCTATCTCAAAGTCAATCTACAGGGACCTTATCTCAAAACTAAACCCAGGTTACCCTGAAATGGTCATTTACCCCTCACTCCCCACCCACCACCACCCCCCTCACTTTTTAAATGGTCTCTTACCCATCACCCCCACCCACAAGAACACATATGAATTATGTTGTTTTAATACGTCTTCAAAAAATGTAAAAAATGGAGAATAAAACCACTGCACTTTTGGACGGTTTACTTGTACAAAAAAATAGTGTAAAATTAAAAAGATGGAAACAATCAAGTAAGACTATCTTTTTTTTTTACAAGTAAATCTTCAAAGTTTAAGATCTAAAGATGGCAATACACAATCCAACATAACAATTGGACCTGCCTATATAAGATCTCCTTTAAGTTATGTTCATCATGAAATCACGAATTGCCGATGCACTCGGTTTCCTCTTCTTCTCTATTGTTTTCGCTTCATATGTTTCCACGGCGCTCTGAAATATGGGAATGTAAATGCTAGGCCGAGCTAACGATCGTCAAATGAAGTGGCATTACTTGTATGAAGAAAGCCCTAATCAATACAAGAATTCCGCTAATGGTACCGAAGCGGTCGTTTGTAACATGGGCGTGGGGGGGGGGGGGGGGGGGGAGGGGACAACTTGCTCGTTACAACTTCACCGCGTCGGAGTTAGCATTGCATGGATGAGCATTTGAAAGGTTGGGGGATGTCAGTATGAGACCCCGGGGGGGGGGGGGGTTACAGAAGGTATAGAGTTACAGTGTTTTAATTTGAGATATTTTAGAGGGAGTATAGAACGGCTAGGGATTTGAAATAAAAGTTGACGAGTTCACGGTCGTATTTAGTTGTGCTGTATGTTGACTGTAGCCTTTAGCATGTGTCCGTCTTGTCTGCAGATCATTGCCAAATGTTTTAACGGCATATTGTTGTACAAAGATCTTGGGGAAATATAATAAATAGCTTGATTGAGATATCATGGCGTTCTTGGTCAGTATATTTTATTATAAATTAAAACAATAATGATTTTTTTAACTTCTCCACCTTACTGTCCACGACCTTACTGTCCTCGACCTACTGTTCACGACCTTACTGTCCTCGACCTTACTGTCCTCGACCTTGCTGCCCTCGACCTTACTGTCCTCGACCTTGCCGTCCTCGACATTACCGTCATCGACCCTACTGTCATCGACCTTACTGTCCACGACCTTACTGTCCACAACCTTAATGTCCACGATTTTATTGTCGTAGTTTATATACCAGATTTTGTCAAAATCCTGTCACAACACACATGCAATTTAATCGCACACTGCTGCCAGATATACCCTCAAGATACATCCCCCATATACACCCTCCAGATACACCCTCCATATACACCATCAGACTCTCCACCATGCTTCCCATTCTTCTAGTCCAACAATCTTTAACATCACATTTGTGCCTCTCTGCCTGGAGACACTTAAATTGAACTTAATAATTTAAGTGGATGTGAACACATAAAAAGTCCGGCTGAAAACAAGCATGTATGTTTGAAAAGAAATAGAACAGGCTGTAGAAAATCTTGAAAATCATTTTGTTCTGGTCGACCTGACCTAGAAATTGTCAGAAAGCGGATCTGACTGATTATTTTAGTGATCCTTTTTAAGTATCTCTTAGTTCTCAGAAGTATAATTTAGATTCGCCAAAATTATTCTCCCATAGAACTGAGCCGAAGGGCTGCATGTTTCAGTTATTGAGATTCTTTAAAATACTGCAAGTGGATTTTGTGCTAATTTGATTTGACGGAAATAGTCTCACTTGAACAAAACGATGTTGAGACATTATAATAATCAAATATAGTTCAAGGGTGGTGGCAGGGCCGACCCTAAAAATTGCGGGGCCCTATGCGAAACGGATTGCGCGGGGCCCATTCTGGGTAGAGGATAAGGATAATAAGTGAAAATTAAGATTTTGTATTAGAAAATAAATTCGGGGCGGGGCCTATGAAAGTGCGGATCCCATTGCGGCCGCATAGGTTGCAGTGGCCTAAGGCCCTGGGTGGTGGCGTACCCCGGTGGGGAAAAAAAGATGTGAGGGGGGGTGGAGTAGCACTAATTGGTGATATAAAATACGTTACTTGAATGCATGTTTTGTCAAGTAGCTCTAGTAGATGATAAGTTCATGCTTTGCGGCCGCCATTTTTTAACCGGCTCTAGCTAGTTATATTTTAGCTCTAAAAACAAGTGTTCAGTTCTTTGATTTCAACGAGTGTTCAGTTCTTTGATTTCAACAAGTGTTCAGTTCTTTGATTTCAACAAGTGTTCAGTTCTTTGATTTCACCAAGTGTTCAGTTCTTTGATTTCACCAAGTGTTCAGTTCTTTGATTTCAATAAGTGTTCAGTTCTTTGATTTCAACAAGTGTTCAGTTCTTTGATTTCAACAAATGTTTAGTTCTTTGATTTCAACAAATGTTCAGTTCTTTGATTTCAACAAATGTTCAGTTCTTTGATTTCAACAAATGTTCAGTTCTTTGATTTCACCATCACCACAGGGAAGACTGGAAGGGTCGATGTTTCAATCACCAATTGTTACTGATGGCGTGCAAGCTGGATTAGTTTGGGGACCATCGACTTATCATGTTTAGCTACTTCGATGACCGTCAAGGGCCGCGCTGTTTATCTTCCCCTGAATCCCATCACTGATCTCCCCTTATGATTATTCATACAGCTTTCTTAAACCCGGGTGTTTTTATGCATCGGGCTCCATGTAAAAAGATAGAAGGTCTCGTGTGTTGTATTTACATCATTTATTGCCCCGTGTGCTTTCTGTCTCATCATTTATTCTCCTACGGATTTATTAATATTTTTTAACATGGCCATGTAAATAAGCGGGAATCTGCGTCGGTGTTTTGGACATATCACGGATAGAGTGATTATTGGGTTTGTTATTTGTAAAGTGCGAGGGTTTTGGACATATCACGGATAGAGTGATTATTGGGTTTGTTATATTGTAAAGTGCGAGCGTTTTGGACATATCACGGATAGAGTGATTATTGAGTTTGTTATATTGTAAAGTGCGAGGGTTTTGGACATATCACGGATAGAATGATTATTGGGTTTGTTATTTGTAAAGTGCGAGGGTTTTGGACATATCACGGATAGAGTGATTATTGGGTTTGTTATATTGTAAAGTGCGAGGGTTTTGGACATATCACGAATAGAATGATTATTGGGTTTGTTATATTGTAAAGTGCGAGGGTTTTGGACATATCACGGATAGAGTGATTATTGAGTTTGTTATATTGTAAAGTGCGAGGGTTTTGGACATATCACGGATAGAATGATTATTGGGTTTGTTATTTGTAAAGTGCGAGGGTTTTGGACATACGAATAGAGTGATTATTGGGTTTGTTATATTGTAAAGTGCGAGGGTTTTGGACATATCACGGATAGAGTGATTATTGGCTTTGTCATATTGTAAAGTGCGAGGGTTTTGGACATACGAATAGATTGATTATTGGGTTTGTTATATTGTAAAGTATTGCGACAAATAATTATGTTATGGCGACCCCCAGCCACAAACTTCTTTTCGTTGCTACTTCATAACGTTAGAGCAGCGTTCTCAACCGGTGGGTCGCGACCCCTTTGGGGGTCACGCGAACCTTTCCCAGGGGTCGCCTAAGACCATCTGAAAACTCATATACTCTACAGTTATGAAGTAGAAACAAAAATAATTTTGTTGCGGGGGGTCGCCACAACATGAGGAACTGTTTTAAAGGGTCGCGGCATTAGGAAGGTTGAGAACCACTGCTTTAGAGCATATGTGTTTTCAGATGGTCTTAGGCGACCCCTGGGAAATGGTCGTGCGACCCCCGGAGGGGTCGCGACCCACAGGCTGAGAACCGCTAAACTAATGAATCGTGGCGTGTGAGTAGAATGTAGCGGCACACACAAAAATGACACTGGAGCATGTCGTATGAAGAAAGAAAGTGCACGCAAAATTAAAGAAATTTCGGAATATGAAAAACAGCAAAAATCTTCCTGGGAGGCTATCTAACTGAGAGCTATCGCCCTTTCGTGCTGCATCTTCCTATAGTGATTTTTCTACTTTTCTTTTAATATGCTTTGCTTTAATAATCCATTCGACAACATAATAAATGCTTAAAGGTTGTTTTTTTTTTTTTTCATCTAATCGCTCACTTATTGTTTAGGATATATTCAATTTATCTTAGATTTGTTTTTCAAATGTTTTATACTTTATGAAAGATTTCTGTCTCCGACTGAAAACGCCGACATTTCGTGTCATGATGCATAACATTAATCCCTTACTACTGACAATCACCGCATTCTTCTACAACTGTTAACCTCACTATGACTAGGGACACATTAATTATTTTTTTTAATGTAAAAACTCCTACTAAGTTGGAGAATAGCATTGATTATATACATGGATTTTATCATAAAAATGACCATTGAAGACCATTTTTAAAGGCATCAGAGTCACAGTTGTGTATGTTTAAATGATCAGAGTTTGAACACAGACTGAATGACCAGAATTTAAACAGGGGCTGAATGGTCTGAATTTGAACTATAACTATAAGTAATATTCAAATGAACAATCATGAATTCCGACACAAACATGGTTAAAGAAACCAGACTTAACAAAAAGATGTTGTATAAACTCCCCAATAAACGTAGCACCCAGGCAGTGTCGTGTATATCAACTGTCTTATCATTACCAGGACCACACCCTCGTTGGCCGACCAGATGCACCGACACAACAAGATATACAGCTCAGTGGATTGGGCATCCAGCCGGAACATGCCGTGGTGGATATGGAGAACAATGACGTCTACGTCACGCCACTGGATGGGGCCAGGTAAGCTACCCTCGTATAGGCCTGGCCATCATGTGGGGGTTAACCAACCTGGCGAGCACCCCTAAGTGTTGCGAAACTGCATGTCTGTGGGTGCGAGGGAAAAATTATTAGAACAACATAAGAGCCATTGTCTTTAAAGTTATGCCATAAATGTTAGGAGGTTTTAATTTCTTCAATAGCATTGTTCTCTAATACGTCACAAGTTCTTTATTTGCAAAACAAAATAATAATAATTTCTTCAGTTCTCTTTGTTATTCAATAAGATGAATAGAGAACTATTTTGTAGACTATTTTGTTTCCGATTTTAAAATATGCATGGCAACGTTTGGATGAGCGCTGGACATAGTCAAACATTTTGTAGGGTGGGGGGGGGGGGGGGGACAAATATAAAACAGGTTGGGAAACCGTGAATTAAATTACGAATTGGGTGTAGTTAATGTTACCTTACAGGTACTCTTCACACGGTTGCTAAGTACATGCATAATACAGCTGGGTTATTTCCCTTCTCTGCCTGCCGTCCAAAATAATGCCATCTCAGTTTCCTGTTGGTATTCTAGAAAGGGTTGACAACGCTTCATCTGCATCATCTCTGATTAGAAAGGCACAAATAATTTGATTCAGCATCCCTGCATGAACAACCCTGCTGATTTCATTGATGTGAGAATGGCACCATCCCTGTATGAACACCCCTGCTGAGGCCATTGATGTCAGAATGTCACCATCCCTGCATGAACACCCCTGCTGCTTTCATTGATGTGAGAATGTCACCATCCCTGTATGAACACCCCTGCTGATGCCATTGATGTCAGAATGTCACCATCCCTGCATGAACACCCCTGCTGCTGTCATTGATGTGAGAATGTCACCATCCCTGTATGAACACCCCTGCTGATGCCATTGATGTCAGAATGTCACCATCCCTGTATGAGCGCCCCTGCTGATGCCATTGATGTGAGAATGGCACCATCCCTGTATGAACACCCCTGCTGCTGTCATTGATGTGAGAATGTCACCATCCCTGTATGAACACCCCTGCTGATGCCATTGATGTCAGAATGTCAACATCCCTATATGAACACCCCTGCTGATGCCATTGGTGTCAGAATTTCACCATCCCTGTATGAACGCCCCTGCTGATGCCATTGATGTCAGAATGTCACCATCCCTTTATGAGCATACCTGCTGATGCCATTGATGTCAGAGCGTCACCATCCCTGTATGAACGCCCCTGCTGATGCCATTGATGTCAGAATGTCACCATCCCTGAAGAGCACCCCTGCTT